>VWZZ01002922.1:46435-141184 GCA_013399095.1 Psophia crepitans
GGTCGGGGTTCTGCACCCGGCAGCAGCACGCCCGCCCGGCGCTTGGTCGGAACGGGGTTGGGGGTGACCGGACCGAGCCCCCCGGGGTGCGGCGGCCTCCGCCCGGCTCTGCCCTGCCGGGGCCGCTGGCTGCGGACCCGCCACCGGACCGGCACAAGGAGCCCCGCGAAACCCTCGGCGCTGGCCCCCGGTTGGTGCCCCCGGGGCACGGATGGGCACTGGCTGCTGCTCCTTCTCGGGGGCTGGCNTGCTCCTTCTCGGGGGCTGCCCGCTGCCACGCTTCCCCGAATACGTGAGCAGGGGGAAAGCGAGACACTGAGCCAGGGAGAATTTGCGCTGTTGGGAACAGAAGGTTTCTCCCGGTGTTTGGGGAAGGCCACTACAGGCGCAATCAGATGGTCTTCGTGGCCCTTTGGGTTTCTGTCAACGCAACAGAGCCAACACAGAACGAGAACTGGTGCATCCTCAGTAACACCAGCCTCAATGGAACTGCTGAGCAATCTCCTGCTCAAAGCCATCAAAAGGCAAAGGGTTTTACAGATACCACTCACGTTTTTTCATGGATTTCACCGAGGACAATGGAGCCGCACAGTTCACTGGGCACTCAGTGTGGCCTGATAACATACTCTTGGGTAGAAATGGTGCAACAATTCAAATGAACTGCAGAGCCAAGGCCAGAGTTGAGAGACAGGAAGGGAGGGGAAATAAAAGGTTTGGGGGTTTGGTTTGTTGTCTGGGTTTTTTTTTTCTTTCTGAACTGATACACGGTACTAGAGACACAAAGTTTCAGTAAGCTTTGGAGCACCTAACATCGACATCCTTCTGCTACTGCACAGGGCACCTCAGCCCGTCTCCTCTGGTGCTCCCTGCCCGGCGGCTGTTCCAGCTCGCAGTCCGCTCTTGCTCCCACAGCAATAGCAGTAGTCACTTTAAGAGCTTCAGACCTGGTACAAATGGCAAAGCTATCTGTGGTTTAGTAGGTACGCAGTTAAGGAGCAGAATTAATTACATTCTTAAAACATCAAAGGTGAAATTATTGCCCAGTTAAGTCAAGGGTAAGGTGAGAATGGCATCCCTCACCCTCTGCATTCTAGTTAGCAGTTTCAAGTGAAGGAAATGGAGGAGCCAGATTATGTTAGTTTGGCCCCGTGAGCGTCTGGTTTGCTTTCACTGCAATCCGTAGGATTTTTTCCAGCTAATTGCAGTTTTGGAAAGCTTTGAGACACTCAGAAGATCAAAGATGAAACAGTCCACCCGTTGACCTACAGATAATTCTAAGCTCAGATGTTAATTTTATTACCGCTACTCTCCTGAGTTAGCTGAACTAATAATACAGGTGAGAGTCTGAATTCTATATGAGAAATTGTGTATTTGTCTTAAGGCAGGAAATCAGCACACCTGCCATGTGATAATATTTTATCATATCCCCAGCGTTCGCTTGTGTGGAACAGCGAGGCAGCGTGCAGGAGTTCAGCAAGGCAGAACTGACATAAAACCGGAGCAGTTTGCAGCTCACGACTGAGACAGCTGAACACGCTCCACATTTTTATGGCCGTAGCTCATCAAATTTGTTATTGAAAAATGTTGAAATTTCCATTCACCTGCTGTTTCTGTACTTTCTGGGTGATCGTAAGAGCTGCTGGGAACACACTGAGAGGATGGAAATGGTACAAAGCCTTGCTTTAATAGACATCACCTGAGAAACCTGCAGAAACAGCTGTAAAAATGTGAAGGCAATACTCTTCCAAGACTGCCTTTAACAAGCAATTTTACAGTGGCATAGACTTTGTAATGTTCAACGTTATATTTCAGCTGTTATTTGCATTTATCTGCTGAAACACAATGTTGCATATCAGGAACTTTATCACACTGCTATAAAACTTATTATTAGATACAGTTGCTGGTCGACAGTAATTACTTCACTGTTCAGTCACTGCTACAGGTTTTTCACGTTTTTCTGTGATTTAATTCCTCCTCTTGCTGTCTTTAGCAAGTTTCTTGGCAGTTTTCCCAGCTCTTCTAACAGTTTCTGGGAAAAAAGCATTAAACAGTTTAGAAAGAAATATTGACAGGGTTTTTTTCTATTAAATGTGTAAAATGGGAAACTTCAGTAGTGAACCAAAAAGAAAACAAGATTATCCTCAGATCTGACTTAAGGCCAAAACTTAAAGACTCGTGCACGAGCAGCCATAAGTCTAGCAGGAATGAGGACCTCTGAGATTTAAATGTCTTTCCTACTAAATACATACACACAAGTTATACATACATCATTCTGAAAACATTGTGAATACAATTTACCAAGTATAGTGTTTGTTGATGCCTTGGAAGGAAGAATGAGCTTTAACAAACAAAAGTAATAAGGCTGTGAGATTGTCCAAGGTCTAATTATGTAAGATAAATGAAGTATAAAATATTGTTATAAGAGATTATGAGAAAAGGATTATACTAATCAGGAGAAAAATTGGCAAGAGTTGTGGGTTTACAAAAACTACAACTGATTTCCATGTACTTAATGAGAGGACACCATGTTGCAATATGGGTGGCATATATATATCCTTCTGGATGTTGAGCTTTCCTGGGCTAATACACCGTAGAACGTGACAATTCATTTATTAACCGGTATGTTGTTGGAAGATTTCCATGAAGAGGCAATTATCTGTCTGGCAGGAAGATGTAGGAGATGGAGCATGGGATGGAGAGAATCAGAGCTTGCGATTGCTAATAATTAATATTCAAGTTCTGTTAGAAACCACCACTAAGTTGAAATCCCCTGCGCAGATACCACGCAAGGAGAGAGAATCTTGCAGCCTAATGCAGATTGACAAAAGTCAGCTTTATCTGAGTGTTAAAACTCTTCAGGCGATGGAATGTTGCTGATTTCCAGCACTATTTCACAGTTTATTCTGCATTTATACCCTAGATGGAAGAATTGTTCTGGAATAATTGTTTGTGTTCAGGTTTAGTAGTCTGTTCATGGTGTATAGATATTCCCTGCTCTGACCAGAAAGCACTGATTCAGTGTACAGTATGTTTGAAGTTCACACAATTTTAAATATAGATATTTCTTTAAGCCAAGTTAATTCAGAACTGTGGAAAGACCAGTGTCAAGATGAAGAGTAATAGGATTTCTCAAAGAATTAAAATTACAAAAAAAAAAAGTTATCAAAATCATATAGAAGTAAAAGTTTTTTTAAAAATAGGGTAGCTGTATTAATGAAGCAGACAGAAAAAACCCCACTCTGGCACCTGATAGGAGTTCAAAGTACCGTTTGTAAGAATTACTTAGGGAATATACCAAAACACTACCGGGTTCTGACAATTTAAGATACTGACCTGCTGTAACTCTCCTCCTGTGCAGTTATTAGGTAAAGTCTTAACTTGTTTTTCATACCTTCAAAAATCTGACTTTTAAAGTTCTAAATAATTTCCATTTTACTATGAGTCTCTAATCTTATCAAATTAAACATGCCTGTGACTATTTGAGATCTTTCTGCAGATAACTTCTTAACTACAGGAGTGGGTTGACTTCTCTGCCATTATATTTTGTGATTTTTTTCCTCCATACTGATGGTACTTCCACAAAGGAGCGTGGCAGCGGTTCCTGACATTGTTTTATGAATGAGACAATCGTTAAAGCTTATTAAGTAATTGTGGCTAGCTCTGGCTTGGAAAAAAAAAATGAGGCTGGATAAAAAATTATTTTCTACAACTTCTCAAAAGAGGCTGGGATTTGGGGAATAGAGTCCTCAAATCATTAAAATGTAATTACAGAGTCACATAGGTGTTAATGTCAGGCTTAGGAGATATAGATGCACAAAGTTTGGGAAGACAAGAAGAACTTTCTTTATGTACAACAGAAGGCAGAAATTGCAGCAAAGAATCCATGGTTTTGAGGGAAAGCCTCAAGACTCTTGACCTTTCCAGGGTCTCCAACATGTGCCTCAAGCAGCTTCAGGTAGTGAAAGGTGGTTAGGGCTAATGAACGAGTATAGGTGAATTTACTACTTTTTTTTGTCTCTATCTATACTGGTCTTACGCTACTTTTTAAAATAATTACATTCAAGGGGGCTTAACAGTTTTCTTAATAATTCTCTGGCGGTTTTCAGCCATCATCAAACTTTTTAAACAGGAGTGTTTCCTCTATCAAGTAATGGCTTCATTATACTGAGAATTAGGAAGGTCTGAGCTAGAATATTGAGTCACTTTTTGATGTGGGCACTTGGAGATAATTCCCGGGAGAGGAAGCAGAAATGTTAGAGGTCTAAGAAGCAAAACACATGACCTGTACAAAAGGAGTGCAGACACTGGTGCTGTCCAGAGCACAGAAGGGAGCACTGCCAGGAGATACCTGAACAGTCTGCGCGTGTGCTAAGGGTGCCACCGACCTATACCCAGAGCTGTGAATTGCAGTGAGGAAAACATGCACACCAGTGCCATTACCCAGCAATCATACCACGTACTGTATTTATGCTATGGGCTGAATAGAATTATATTCACATAGTGACATAGGTAAAGTTCTGAGTGTGCCCATACTGCAGGACACCTATCTAAAGCAGACGCTGGGACCTGGTCATTCTGTATTTGTCCTTAGGGTCATGAGGAGTCCACAGCTCCAAGCCCGCAGTGACCAGGAGCCACCACGGGGATTTGCGCTGGGAGAATGATCTGCTACCTTTCTCACGCCCTTCCACTGAAGTTGTTCTGCAGACTCCAGCCACGCTAGTGTGACCGATGCATTTGTTTTGGGAATGTGAGCCCAGTCATCACCAAAGTCCACCACTAGTTATAGTTTCAGCAAGTTTTCCATACAAAAGCAAAATGTAGAAGGAGCATAGTGAACATCAGCAACTAAGACCAGGAAACCACAACAGAATTTCACAGGACAAATTAAAATGCACTTTTACAGATTTGGAATTTTATCCCTGACCAATTTCACAGGGCAACTCCAGTCATCAGAGCTTTCCAACAATGTTCATTTTAATTTTGTCTTAAAGCTTTTAGAAATTTGGTTCTTTCCTAAAAATATCAAAGGTTACTTATCTTTTCAGTCTACCAAAGCTACCTGGAGCCATTTTGTCTCTGCTGAGAATTTATTGGATGTTTTCTGTCTCCTTTCCTTCTTTCTGCCTGTCCAGAAGTTTGCTCTTTGCTTTTCTTTCAGCCTTTCAGTTATTGATGAAGCTCCTGGCACAGATTTCCAAATGTTGAAACGCAGAATACAGGATTCCAGCAACCAAAAAGTCTTGTGGAGTCTTTTCACTGTCTTCTGTGGGCTTTGGATCAGGCCCGAGGGCCTTATCTACCCTACTCAAATAATGAATAAACAATACCAACACAGAGCTACAGTACTGGGCTCTGTTTGTCAAGTACTTGCCAGAGCTGAAACTAATTCAGATACTGTCAGAGGAACCCATTTGCTGACGAGAAGCTGTGCCAAATTATTTGCCACAACCAGGTTTTATCTATTGATAAGCATTCCTGAAAAAATACCTTCCTGTGACATGAAGAGGAACACCCACGGGGTATGTTAGTCAAAAGGCCTATCAAAACATGATAGTACATATATTCCACCATCCGAAGTTATTCATGTGGTTTATAAACAATATATTAAGAATATATTTCTCAGCTGGTGTTCTTCAGGGATCCCCGTTTAGTTTCTCACTCTGTTCTCACCCTTGTTGGACTGAAAGGGAATGGGATAGTGACATGGCTTTCAATAACAAGATACTTGATGATTGCAGGAAAATATTGATAAAGCATGAAGGGAAATACATCCTTCCTCAGCTTCTCCCCGTGTCAACGGTGACAGGGAGGACTGCATGGGGTAAGGATATTGCAGCAGAGACTTCCCAATTTGCATAGGAATTTAGAGGGATATAAATACAGACGTGCACTTGGAGCACGTTCATCCCTGCTACACATGGAGTTAAATGCATTCCTGCTACTCATGCTGAAAACATACGCTATCTATCACTCCTGTACAAATATTTGCTCCCGAACAAAGTCCCGTAGCACCTGCAGAACGGCTTTTCTAGTGCACAGGCCAGGAGACAAGTGTCAAAGCCTGAAGGGCCAGCGGGGAATAAATTACACGGTTCCTTGTAGGAAGTGTGACCATGTGGTCGTCTTCACTGCTGCTGCAAAACTACTTTCTGACAACTTCCAAAAAATTCTGGGTATGTTCTATGACCAGACTTGAGTACCTCTAAGCATCTGCAGCTCCCTTTCAAGAGGGATGGCGCAAAAGCAGACAGACGAAATTTGGACACTGCTTTTAAGATCATTCTTGGCTTGCTTAGAGAAGATGAAATAAAAAAAAGAGTCAGAGGGAGGTGACACATGATCTTTTTCACTGTTTGCTTTCTCCCATATTCCCTTCAGGAACCTCAAAATCTCCTTTTTTCTCCTCCTCTTTCTCTACTTTATTCTCTTTTCCATACCCTTTCCCCTTCTTTCATCTCACATCCTTTTATTGCCTTCCATGCCTCTTGTCTTCCTTAAAAGTATTTGCAGCTGCTGAAATCAGTAAAAAGAAGACTCAAATGAAATAGGAGAATCCCCATGAGCTAAAATACATGACAGACTGTCACATACTGCCAGTAATCTATTTTATTCAAGACTGAAAAGATGATGACAGTAAATGAGTAAGTTTTCCAAAATTCAGTGGAGTGTTTTACAGCATAAGGATGTTTTAATTTTTCACAGAAGAAGCCAAACAGATTAAGTTGGTCTGCAAAGATTTAAAATCTGTAATTGAAAGCAAATTATCTTCGCCAGTCCAAAAACTGACTAACTAGCCTTGGCGCAGGTACACACCCAGTCCGTCGAGGTGCAACTAGCAAGAAGAGCTGAAATCGGTGGCAACAAAATCACTCCATAAAATCACCTTTTGTTTTTTAGTCTGTTGCTGATCACGCTAATGCATGGGCTACAGCACGCCGCAGGAACCTCTCTGTGGAGAGCAGCAGCAGAGCAGCTTGAGAGCCCCTGCTCAATGCCAAAACAAGGCTTCACTCAGGTCTCATCTTGTTTCCCTGAGCAAAAAGACATCCTCTATACAGGCCTTCAGCAACTGACATTCCAGGACTCAAAGAAACACTTAGCAGCTTGTTTAAAGAGCAGGATATTTCTTACACGATAAAATTAAAGAATGGTCTTCTTCAGGAACATACCTGAGCAGGGGTCCTGCTGCCTTGTGCAGGGGCTGCGTGTTTACATTTGAGAGCAGAGTTTAGAGCAGATGAACTCACGCATCCAAACCAAAACAGATAGATCAGACAGACAAGATTAGCTCTACCGATCTTCCTGCTGCTGGGGAATTACCAACTCGGGAGCCTTCTAATTTGCCAGTTCACACTGCGGCTCCACACTAATCCAGCTGACACTGCAGTTACATCCATCATGGCATCTGTTCTAGGATTTCAGTTCATCTCGGGTTTAATAGCTATTCCCTCATATGGAGGTAAATGTGCATTTGATATGTCTCAGTAATATTTTCTACCGTTTATTTTCTCTTTTGGAAAAAAAAAATCCAGCAAATCTTCTTACTAATAAGTTATTCAGAACTTAAATTGTATGAAGTTGATGAGCTCAAGTGAATCACTAGTACAGGATATTGTTTAATAGAGAAAGACAGTGGAAATAAAAACAAAGAATATTGGTATGCATGTGCATTGTAACTGAAAAAACTATAACCACTTTCAAGGAATGAAAAAATTGGCTGTCTTTCCGATGCCACAGAAATTACAAAAGCACAACCTCACCTGAAACCCAGGGAAGCCGGCAAGGAGGTTACGTGCAGATGGGCTGTTGCAAGAGTTCGGTAATTAAAATCTACCAGGGCCAAATAACTATTTTCTATAGGGGAAAACAATTTCTTCTTAACCTGTTAGACTGATAATATCGTAGATAGAGGTGATTCATTTGACACATGGTTTTGCAAATATGTTTTCTTCCTTGCAAGATTTATCAATAGGCTGCTGAATTCTTCCAGTTTTTTGTCTTACAGAATCCAATGCCTACTCCAGCTCACAGCTTGAAACGAGAGTGCACTGAATGCTGCTTTCTCTATACTTTTTCCACCTGAAATTGATTTTGAAGTCTAAAACTACTGAGCAGAGATGCGGATGGAACCCATATTTTCCAGCTTTTACTGTTGCAAAGTGCAGCTGCGGTGGACACCGGTACATTAAAGCTGGAGAGAAACAGTTTACCCCGTCTGGGGGTTTTCTCCACCTCGCTCCTGGAGGCTGTTGGTGCTCTGAGTCACTGCAGTTTAGATCACAGTGGCCAAAGGCAACCTAAAATGGCCAACATACTTCAAAATACTGGCTGACAAACCGTAGCAGTTCAAGAGCTGGTTTTTGTGTTGCTGAGTTGTCCTTGTCCATGGCAGGACAGACAGTGGTCGCCGGTTACAGCTTTGGGCTGCCTGTTTTGTGAGTCACCGTCCTATCTGTGAGGGCTGCCTGGTTTTGTCTTCCGAGATTAATAGCTTTGATATTTAGCCCTGCTCATTTCAGCGGCACAGGGAGCCATTACACAGGCTCTGTTCGGGCTGGAGCTTTTCACGCAGCTCTGAATTGCATGGCCCAGGCAACAGAGAAGGTGTTACAAATGCTTCAGAGTCATCTATCCAAATCTAACTACCCAAATTTTCTGAAAGGCTGAATTCTCACCACCTACCATCTGTAGATCTCAGTCTGTTTTAGATACAGCATGAATTTTTAGCGTATTTTGTTTGTGTACTCTTGACCTCTGCCTTTGCCTATTCTCTGAGGTTTGCTTTATTTTTTTTCTGAGTGAATTGTAAGCAAAGAATTTGGACAATTTCATATCTTTTTTTTCTATGAGCCATGTTCTGTAAGGAGCTTAAATGTTTTTACAGTATGCTCATTCAAGGAAGGGACTGTCTTTGCATATTTTCACACACTGAGATCCTTACTTGTGCTTGGAGCATCTAGGAGGTATAAAAAAATTGGCAAAACACTTATAAGAGAGATTTACCATATAATTTGATATTAAAAAAAAAAGAAAGAAAAATTGAACTGAATACACTTAGTTTAGTCATATTTCTTCCGAGAATTTCAATTTGATCTCATCCTCTCCATCTTTGCTCAGACTTTTCTCCTGATGCACCTAGTTACGGGTTCCTTTTTTTTCAGACAAGAAACATCTGCTATGTGTAGATCTCATCCTCCTTCTGTACTTCCAGGAACTCTGCTTTACAGATAGCAATTCTCTGAACTTGTTCTTCTCTTGTGCTGGCTGCAACTTTAAATTCCTGCAGCTCATCATAAAAATATTTTATATTCTGCCCATCTTTACAGGACAGCTTCGTATTAATAGCATCTTCTTGCAGTTTTAATTGTTATACAACAAATATGCTTCCTTGAGTTTTTTTATTATTTCAAGCTTTTAGGATATGATGACTTTTTCTAACTTACCTAGTTGCATGTTTCCCTGTTTCATTAGATCTTCATTTCATCTATTCCCTTTGTCTTTTTTCCCCCAGCTTCTGTGAATTGTTTATGTAATACTGATATTCTTTCTCCTATTTTTGCCTTTCCTCTTTGCATATACTGATCCACGATATCTTCAATAATTCACAGCTGCTTACTAAAAAAAAATCTTTTCGCCTAATGCAAAGACAAGCGCATGCCCAATGGAAGGATGCGAGAGCTGTGTGCATGAAGTCCTCAAAGGAGCATCTTTTCACTAACGGTGCCTCTCTGTCTTCTCATCCCCACCATGATTTCTCTTTCTGTCCATTCTTTAACACAGCCTTTTCCTCCTTTGGCAGTTTTCTCCTCTCAAAATATTTCTTGCAACTAACCACCAGAGCTGAAGAAATTACCATCCGTGCAGCAAGCCGCAGTCCCACTTGGTCACAGATTTTTTTTTCAGCCACTAAAGAAAAGGTAAAGCTCCCCTTTAACCACGGTGCCCCCAGAACAGAACGAAACCGAATATTCAAATGCATGGGCTGAGCAAGGGCTTTCCCTGAGGCTGCACGGGTGGGAGCAGCAGCATTTGACCCTTGTCTCTGGAAATACTGAAGGATAAACTCGGCTGCAGTTGTCAGCATCATCAGGAGACTTTTTCTCGCTGGCGCTGGTGGAACTAATTGTAAAGCACCGTCTTAGTGCGTGGGAGGCTGGAGGTAATTTTAGCAATGGTGCAGGTGCCAGACTTATCAGGCATGGAAGATGTTGCCCCAGATTTCACTTGTGCAGTGCTTTATACCTACACTAACTCAGTGTAAAACACCATTGCTGGTCTGACCAGGCAGTTGTGATTTAATAATCGTTAGCACACTTGTTTTGCAGCACTAATGACTAGGTAAAGTTTTCTCTTCACAGAACAGGTACTGTGTAGGCAGAAGGATTAACAGCATTGTTTTGGTGGTGTCTGCCTATTCTGCTGCCATTAATTTGTTATTGGAGAGCACTGCACAAATACACTCAGCTCTGATCAGTCCTGTGCTGTACTTCAGAAACAAGTACACATTTTTTAGTATTTATGAACTCTGGAAGTACTTAGGAAAAAAACACGTATTGTGTTATCTTATTAACCAGAGACGTGACAGTTATTTAAATCCCTATTTATTTCTTGGTTTCTCCCACAGTATTTTAACAATTGTAATGAAATCCCACAAAAATACATGAAATGCAGTATATTTTTATTTAATTGAACTCTATGGACATTATTTAAGGGCAGAAGGAGAAGATATTGTTATTGTGACCTGTATCTTTGACTGGCCAAACAACAAGACCCAGCTGTTGTCTCTACTTGGGACCGTCAGTCAAAGCTTTTCTTACTGAAATCTAAGACATTTCAGAGCTACTGGTTTCATCAGTCATAGCAGACAACATTGGTGGTAATTTTCAGCAAAGGCATGCCCAGGAAAAAGCCTTCAGTCCAACACCCTTGACTTGCAAGTGAGCTTGCACAGTAATACAACACTTCCAGCTGAGCTTTAGTGTCTACAGGGGAACGGAAGGGATCCGTTGTGAGCCTGACCTGCCTTCAAACTGCTGAAAAATTTTGCTCACTGTCACCAAGTCATGAGCCTCGGGCTCATATTCATATTTCAATATCTGTTCTGAGGATTACGGTGCCTACCAAGGAGTAACTAACACATCCAGGGTGTCCTGCCCTCCTTGGGAGCAGACATGCTTCTGGAGTCCAGTGCTTTGTTCCTGGAGCTGCCTAATCCCATCCACACTTCCAACTTCCACCAGAGCAGACTTTCTCATCCGTGATTTCATTTAAGCTTTCCTCTGGTTTATTCTCACCTGATGATGAGAGAGACCTGGTAAAGCACAGCTGTCCTTGAGAAAATACCGCAGAACACCTCCCTGCCCCAAATCCCAAACTATTATCTCAAATATCTCCTTCTTCTCCTGCAATCCAGAGAACAACAGTGATCCCTGTGGCTGATAGGACCAGTTTTCTTCTTCCTCTTCACGTCTGTCTCTTCGGCCAGAACTCTTCTGCCAAAAGCAATATGGACACAGATTTTGGTCTGCCCTTATCTCCCCTCCTTGCCTGCTCCCACCTCTCCCTGGCGCTGCATCGATTTCCCACCTGATGGTGTTAATATCTGAATACAAACAAGAGCTACAACTCCACTTTGTGACCGGCAGCTTCCATAACGTGTGTCACCACCCAAAATGGAGACCTGTGCAAAAGGATTAGTTTCCTTAGTATTACTTTGTGACATCTGATGTGTCTGAGAGAGGGACGGGAAGTTTACGAAGCTGAGAGAACAAGCAATAGAAGAACATAAAAATGTATGACCCTGAGAAAAAGCCTCACAAATAGGCTTGAGTGAGCCTGAAATGGGATTTAGATCTAAGAGACTGCTGCTGCTTAAGATCTACCCTATATTAATGGAAAATAAGGCTTTGATTATAAATAAACAGGATTGTGCCACAGACACACCTAATTTCATCACCAGTTTCTCCTCAGACCATGGAATAACCCGCAGCACTGAACTTGACTGTTCATGTCAACCAGAAGAGTCCAGTAGGTTTAAAATGCAGATAACTGTGCGAATAGGAAATATCCTAAGCAGTAACCTGAATTCAGGCAGCTTTCAGGTTAGTCTAAAAGACAAGTAACTACTTTGCTCAGCCCATTTTTGGATCTAAGCAGAGCTGGCAGAAAAAAACCAACTCAGCTCTGGAAGCCAAGGGCAAAGAAACAATGCGGGGAACAAAATGAAAGTTACCTTGCGAATGGCAAGTTTCGGCTTGCTCCTAACTGCAGTAATAAGAAAGCAAAGTGATTCACTCTGGCAAAGTTTTTCAGCTTGAGGAACTTGAAATAATACGACCGCCCACCAGAACTGCTGCCTGCGAGTGAGCTCGGGGGGGGGCCGGCGGCAGGCGGAGAGTGTCGAGGCGATACAGGGAAGGGTGAAATGGAAAGTTCTTTTTCAGCAAAGCAGAGATAAATGGCAGCCTGCTGGGGAGGAGGGAAGGGAGGTGGCAGTAATGGTATTACAGGCTTGTAAAAATAAAATTGAGTAATGGTGGTTTGTTCTGTGAAAGAAAAACTGTTCTGCTCTTTCACAGCGGCTGGGAGATGGACGTTCGTGCGTGCCACGTAGCACTGCGCCTTGGAGGAACTGTCGGGTCACTGTATAAAGCCTTCGTTTCGTGAACTGTTGAGAGAAGGTACGTTTTAGAGATGGGTAGGAAGGGTCAAGTGACTTACCTGTGGCAGGCTAGTCACAGAGTGAAAAAAAACCCACCCAAAAACCAATATAGGTTTACTGCCTGAGTGTGGTTAATATTTTTCTAGATGTTCAAACCGGATATCAGATTGGAGCTTATAAGTAGTTGGCCAATCATAGCAAGATTTAACTAAACTGTTAACATTTTTCAAGTAGAGACATGCTGATACAACTTAAAAAAGTAGTAGGTCTCACTGTTGTCACTTAGATAAAACCTCCAAGACAGTTAATTATGTGTATGTACTTTTAACTTTGTCAAAATTTATTAATAGGCAATAAATTTGATTTTTTCATCCTATGTTTAGGTGGACATATTAAACATTTTTTTTTTACTATTATTCCCAAATCGCTTATCACAAAAATTGCACTTTGTCCCCAGGCATTTTCCTCATTTCTTTCTGTTCTGTAGTTTGATGACCACAAAATTACACAAGCTTAACTACAGAAAGATTAACTTTGGGTTGTAACTATTTCATCTTTCTTGGGCGTTTTCTTTTTGTGGACCATCTGTGCTTGATAGTGTGATAACCACAGTTCATTTACCTTTCTTAAGAGTAATATGTTTAGTGGTTTCAATCCTTTTCAGTATGTAGATCCCTAGAATAGTATCTATGGGTCTTTTGACCCTTCCATAAAAAATTGAAGCCTATTGACAATAAACAGCATTTTTTTTTACTTGATACTTCTTAGTGGTAGAACCTTGTGGTCCATGCACCACAAAGTTAAAGCTTCTGAAACCCTCCATAACTTGTACAGACTTACTCCACCTGTTCTGAGAATGAGCCTGACTTTAACCTTGTGCTAATGAACAACACTAAAGCTGTGGGCAATGTATGAACTGCATGGGATGCATGTGAAATGCATAGGCTATGTGAAATACGACCTAGTAAGAATGGTATACAGGCTTTTGTATAATGGAGGTATGAAGAAATGGTCTACGGCTGCATCCCAAAGTCAGATTTCTAGCTCCTTCCTTCCTGGAAGTCTATAGGAAGAAGTGGCCATGTTTGGACCTAATAGTTCAGCCAGAACCATTTTACAGCTTAGGTGTAGGAAACTTGACTGCAGCATGGTAGGGCAAGCTCATGGAAGTGAGTCCTCCTCCTTCTGCAGCCTGCCTAAGTCTCCGGCCCTGAGCAAGGGTTTTGCCCAAGGGTTGCTCATGCCCAAGGAAGAGGGAGCTCAGAACGAGCCACACCCACAGATATTAAGTGAGCAGCCTCACTTAAAAAAAAAAAAGATTTGAAAAACTCATACTTCGAAAGATCCTGGTCACAAGCATGGAAGATTTTCTTCTCTGATGACATTCCTCTCTGATTTGTTTTTATAAGTTTAGGCAGCTCTTTGCTGGTACAGCTGCTGCCGGAGTCCTGCCAGAGGAACCATAATTTCTTAATAGCCTCCACCAATGAGCTGTCGTGTTAACAAAACAGAAGATGAGAAAATGTAGTTGTTGAGCAGGCAGATGTAACCTGAGGGTAAGGAGGCAGCTGCTTGTAGCACCTTCTCTAACGTGGTCCCAGAGTAAACCTGGAACCGGTGTGCCCAGGAGCAGGTGGGATGTGACCCTCCCTTCTGAAACCACTGAGTTTCTGTTCACCTACTTAGACATCTAAAGCCTTGACCAAGCTTTGCCCGTGTGCCAAGGCCAGCAAGGGTGAAAAGCAAACCCAGGGGTTTTCATGTGTCCCATTCACTTCTGAAGAGGGGTCCCGACAGTAATACATTGACAAGCCAAGCCATCAGCTATTCAAGATGATTAAGAGCAGTGACATTTCCATGTTTTCAGAGCTCTCAACAAACACAGCTAATTAAGTCTTGCATCATTACTGCAGTTAAACACAAGTAAGCATTCATCTCCCCTTTTGACAGAGGAGGAAGCCAGAGTCTGTGGGGTATTTAGGGCCACGGAGTGAGTCACTGGCAGAGCCAGAGCTATATTTTGAGAGCTATAAGCTCCAAGATCACTGCCCTTTCATTTAAGTGATTAGATTGAAAAATGCTTCCTTCTCAGTGTGAATTAAAGGGAAGATAATGTTCTTCCATTATCAGTAAGAACAGAATAACCTTCTCCACTACGTGACACCAATCATCGAAGTATTATGGCTAATTTGCAGTACAGGGAATATCTCTCATTTGGGGGGAGTATTGAGGTAGGAGATATGAGCAGAGGTGATAGGGAGGCCGTGGGTCTCATGAGCATT
Source organism: Psophia crepitans (assembly GCA_013399095.1). Taxonomy (NCBI): domain Eukaryota; kingdom Metazoa; phylum Chordata; class Aves; order Gruiformes; family Psophiidae; genus Psophia; species Psophia crepitans. The sequence continues at coordinate 61,382 of VWZZ01002922.1, forward strand.
TCTGGCACACAAGACAGGGAGGGTTCATAAAGTGCCGTGCTTTCCTCCCAGTCCTTACCCTGGCTGCCTCCCGCCCTGCAGACATTAATGCCTGTGGGCTCCGGTGAAGATCAGCAGCCCCCTCACACTGAGAGCCTTCCAAACTCCAGGGAAACAGCTCTTACCCCAGTGTTGCAAGAAGACGCAGCAAGTGGATATGAAAGAGAGAACTGTAGAAATGTTATCAGTGAAATCAGCCTCTCTCAGGCCTGTTTTTAAACTTTTTTTTTTAAAAGTCCTATTTCCAAATATAATATGCAGGCACAATTTCATTCAAATTTATTAAATTTATGTCACAATTAGGGTTCAGAATAATCTAATGTACGTATAATTACCTATGGACAAAGAAGTAGGCGTGTGCATGGGCGTCTGAAGGCCATGAATTCTTAAAGAGAGTGTTGCCTAAACTAACCTGCCTCAACTTGTAATAACGCTTTTTCCAAAGCACAGCAGTGGGCCAGTTTGCTGGGCGTAGCAAACCCAGAGAGGGCAAGTCAGAGATTGGAAAGGGGGCGTGAGCATCACTTTTATATCACTCTAATCTCGAGGTTATTTTCTGAATTGCCTCTTCCCTTTGTGCTCGGGGAGTGTCTCGCAGGGCCATAAAGCCCAAAGGTGCTCTGCAGCACCATCCTGGGAGGGCATCCCCCCTGAGCAGCGCAGAGCAGCTCCGCTCCCTTTCCCCCACTCGGTCATGAGCAGCAGGTAGTGATGGATCAGCAGCACCCAAGAGCCAAATTCCTACAGGACTTCCTTCCCAGAGATGGGCTTTCCAGGACCAAATAAATCAGCCGTGTGGAAAAATAAACCAGGCATATTGTATTAGAGGAAATGGTTTAATATATGTGTTGAGTGATATCGCCACGTAGAAATTCTGCCCTCTTTATCCTCTTCTTTTGCCTGGGAAAATCAACACTACACAGGAAATTCTGAAAATGTGGTCATCATACTTATTAGCAAGCCATAACACAAGTTCATATTTTTTACTTTAACAAAGTAATATAAATTTATGGAACTACCACAAATAAACACTACAGTTAAATGCACATGCTGACAGTTATTCATGTTTCCATATTTAGAACTCATATCTAAACTAAGCATCTTTCTCATCAGCTGCGTTTCATCAGTGGCTGTGATCTAGTACATTTGCTTCACTGAAGACCTGAAAATGTTATTAGTTCTAAACTAGCTAATTCAAAACCAATTCAGGGTGCAGTTTGGTTCCCAGCGGCACCATCTCAGACACGGTATGGCAGTCACAATGCTTGTTTGCCAGGTTAATACCAGGAACCTACAAGCAAAGTGTGGCCCAAGCTACAACATAAAAACACATAATATCAGTTAGATTCAAGTGCATTAAGCAGTAGAATAATATTTCATGGTCAAAAAGCACCTCTGCCTACCTAGTTTTATTTATACATTGCACACGTCCTTTCTGTTAACATTTAAATAGCACTTTCATGCTGGATGCTTGCTGTCCTCCAGTCCACACATTTTGCTCATTTCTCATTTTTTAACTCATAAGCAAGTTGGAAATATACTGCTGTAACAAGCAAGACTAAGCCAATACATATGTGTAAGAACATAAAACCAGCCATACTGTGTCATGAACCAATATCCATCTTGCTCACTATCGTAACTGCAGAACAACCAGCAGATGTTTTTGGAAAAGACTACAGAAGAAAGAGTATTTTTAGTGTGAATCTCCACATGGTATTTCTTCCCAGCTTCCAGCACCACATTAAATATTTATCTGACTTATGTGATATTACATATTTCCATGTTTCCAGATCTCCCAGTGCTAGAGTATAAAAAGGACCTTCTCCTAAAGAGTAAAACCTTAAGGCTGTTCTGAATTAGCCCATCCGCTGTCATTCTCATCACCAAATTCTGTGTTGTTCCTCTCATTTTCTTTTGTCCACCAAAACAATCTGATCAAGGGTCTGGATTAGTGTTCATAAAACACTGGGAATACCATAGAAAAAAGATCCTTGGGTCGTGGTCACAGTTACTGTACTATTTACATATGCAAACCTCACAGCTAACTGCACACAGACATCTCATACCGAGTAACAGCCCAGTGACCTTCTGCTCCGAGGCCCGGGAGGTGAAATCCTTGGCTGTTTTTTTTATTCAGCCCTTTAACAGAGTTTGTGTTTATGTCTCAGTCCTAAAGTTTAGCCGGTGGAGATAAAGCTGTCTCTCACTCAAGAAAATACTGTCAATCTCACTGAGGAAAACAAATACAGGAATTGCCCCAGTTTACAACCAAGTGTTTGCTTGCGACAGCACATTTCTAGGACGGCAGAGTCGTACTGCAGATCACAGCATTACCAGAGCTACAGTAAGGTGGAATTGCCGTTCCACCTTCCCAAGCCCCTTGGTTTTCTTGGTAGGAACAACGTCTGCTAACCCCAGTGGCAGGCGCAAGCAGGCGGAGCGGTGGCAGGCTCACTGCCACCCGACGCTCTGACAAATGCTCAGTGTCACCCCAGCAGCTGCCCCAGAGCGGGGCTCAGCTCCTGGGGCGAGGGGAACACCCTGTGGCTCCAGCTGGCGCCTGGCTGCTGAACTCCTCTTCCTCCTGCCAGCCGTTACCTCTTCATGGAGCCCGAGTCACTCCGGTTCCAGCTGCTGCTGTTGCCTCCCCCGACTTTATCTGAAAGCCTTCGTGGTGGGTGATGCAGCTGCGGGAAGCTGCATGCTGTTACCTGCCCACCCAGAGCCACTCTTACCCTTCGCACCACCTCCCCTGGAGAGGTTTCTCCCAGGACCCCGCAATGTTCCCGCAACATCCCCTCTGCAGGTGGGGTTAAGGGACAGCGCTGGCTCCTGTGCAGGGCTGAGGAAGCCCAGAGATAATCCTGGTGGGGCCGGAGCCTTGCTGGAGCTGACTCCAGCCTCTGCACATCTGCTTTACCAAGCCATTTCAGAGGAGGATGACTCCAGAAAGAAGCAGAAGGACTTAAAATCTAGTGAACATAAATAAATTTCAAGGACTGTATCTTCTGCTAAGCCTCCTTGTCAAATTTGTTTCTTTTGTAACATTTTAGTTTGTATTTTTATCATGTTATTCCTTCCTGTTACTCTGTGAAAAAGTCTGACATCAACGAGTTGTTTAAACCTTGGAGATTTACTGCAAACTTTACCTTCTCAATATCATCCGTCTGTTCTGGAACAGAAAATATGAATTTTGCTGTGATTGGATATGATTGTGAGGAACTGCCTTCCTGTTCCACAGGAAAAGCTACTGAAATGATCTCACTCACTAGAGAAATGAAAGCATGAAATGAAGCAGCTCCTGTCTCCTGAACTGACTCCGTCTAAGCTTCTATAACATTGTGCACGCATCATAAAGCCCCTGATAGACCCTTGCTGAACATAAATAATTGGTTGTATATAGAAGTTTTAAAAAAAGACTGAAACTAAACCTCTTTTGGATCTAATGGCAAGTCCTACCTCTCTGTGGGAGCACCTCTCTTGGTACAGATGGCCAGGCGGTTTCTTTAGCCAGCCGGGTTTTCTTTCTTGCCGTTTCTCCCGTACCATTGATTTCTCCGTTGTCCATTTTCCACGTCAGCAAACACGCTTTCTTAAAAAGGGTTTCTGCTTTGCAGTTTTTAACACCAGGAGAAGATTTTCATCATACTTTTAATCTTCCATCTCACTTTGAGTCCTTCTAAAGGATTATTTTTTCCCGCTGTCTTATACAGTAAGACTTAACTTCTCCTCTGTCGCTATTATTTGTCAGCCTCACTGCACTGTTTGCTGCAAATCATACTCTGATGAACTTCTACAACAAACAGTGCAAGAAACACAAAAATATCCCTTCACCCCCAGATTTTCTGTGCTCCTTTCTGTTATTACTTCTCTTATTTTTCCTGTAAAGCAGTATGTTTTGCGTCCTGTTTTTGCCATGCAGCCACGCACTTCCAAAATGGACCAAGACATCATGCATCCGTTCCGCAGCCACACTGAAGAGAACTCCGCTGGTATCAAACGCATGGCAAGGTCCCTAGGGATGAAGACAGGCAGCCTTTCACTGGCTTTCCACTAGACATCTCCTTTGAATTGGAAAGGATTATTTCCTTGTGATGTTCCCGTGTATTGACACCCAGCAGCAACAGCTGACACTCGAAGGAATCCAGAGTGGACTCAGGAGCCCCAGCACTTCTTATTTAAAAGCAACAAAAATAGCTTTGGTGGTTGCTTATGGGGGGTTGCCAAAGCTGCTTTCTGCCACCCAGCTCCCCTCTGCCCAGCACTGGCTCTCCAACGCCGTAAGCGCACGAGACGGAGTGGCAGGGGAAGGCATTGCCTAAAGCTCTCAGCTAGGGAGGGTTTGGCGTTGCATGTATTCTCAGCTGCATCTTTTCTGCTAAACACGGAGTACCTGTTGATCCCTGAACAAAAAAATCCTCAGGAAGTCCTTAAAAAAAATCAACTTTTTGGTAATACTGCAAAGGTTTAAAGAAAGCTGACTGAAGCAGAGCAAGGGCAGTAGAGCAGTCCTCGTTCAGGATAAAAATGAGAAAAACTGTTACCTCAGGCACTTGTTGCCCTGGGTGGAAATTTAATGTCATAGGTGGTGATGAGGAAGGTTGTGGGAGGGAGGTGAGAGTTATGGAGATGTAGATGTTTCTGGGAAAAGCAAAAAAGGTAGCAGAAAAGCCAGAATGAAACAAGATAAATGCTCTTGATGCAGCACAGAAAGAAGGCCAAAAAAAAGTCCATACTGACCAGGGGCTGGTAGGAGGAGTACCGAGGCTGCAAAGAAGAACCACCTCCTGTTGTTTCATTCCTAGTGTCTTCCAGAAAACAATTTTAGATATGATTTCTATAAATAAAAAATAATATCTCAAACATATGTAGCTTGTATTACTTTCGTTTCCAGTAAAAGGAAAAACTCAGAACTTGAATGTTGACTATGCACTCAAAGGGCTGCTGAATAAGATGGGCAGACCTCCCTCTCCCCACTGTAAAATAAAACAATATTCCATATATATTCCAATATAGCAGTAAAAGCATCACCAATAAATACAATCAGCAACAGAATTCTTAATTCACCTAATTTTAGACAGGTATGCAGCCAGACTGTGAGCACAGCAACATTAGTGTAAATCTGGAGAACTCCACACAAGCTGACAGATTTCTCAGTTTCACGTGTATAACTTAGTGGTGAATGGTTGCTGGGTTTGGCGTTTTTTCCCCATAAAGCAGCAGCAGAGAGAAATTAATCCCACAGACCCTTCTTCCAGACAAGCAACCCTTGGGTAAAAGCCATACTTCAAAAACCTTGTGTTATTCTCACAGTGCTGCACTTCTTCCATGCCCAGCTACGGCAGCTGCCCGACCCTGCTGCCTGTCGGTGAAATCCCCACCCCCCCCTTATACATCACCTCCAGATGCCATATTTACATTTACCATGTGAAAAACAGTGACACAGGCAAACAGTGCCACTTCTAAGATTTGATTCTTTCGTTTAGCTCAATTGTAGTTTTATGCTTTAAGCTTTTAATTCTATTAACTTGAATTTACGAAAACTCCAACCTGAACTGTCTACATTGCCTCCTCTAATACCTCTTTTGTCTGATGTTTGTTTACCATGAAGAACTGTTAAGTCATTTGCACAGCGTATATACTACAGTAGATATAATTGGTAGCTATATAGTCATAAATTTACAAAGAGCAAGTCCAATAAATTCACAAGTAGGGATTGTATTTTGTCTTTCCAAATTATTTGTGAATGAATCTGCTTGAAAATTCCCAAATACATGAAAATATGTAATTAGAAATCATGTTTTATGTGCACTATGTTTTTTACCCTTTTTTTTAATTTTTTTTTTCATTTTTTTCCCCCTTGAAGTCATTTCACAAACACTTGCAGACTGTGTAACCCCATAGTTCTGTAAGGAGCTGCCCCGCTCTCGGGAAACACTTGCTCTGAAAGACTTGGTATGAAAGGCAAGATCTTCAAATGCAGTTGGCAGCCAAGAGGCTCTTACCAGGATTTACAAAAATAGTCTGAGTAGGTATGTCCAGAGAGCACATTTTCTTGAAATAAAATAATTAAATGCCAAGTAATTGTTGTGCTGCATAAGCACTCCCGTGCTTTGCCTTCCCTGCAGAGAACTGATGCTTTCCTATCACGATATCGCTCCTGTTATAAAGTATTGCTGCAGATCCAAGGTGACCAGTGCCAGGAGACCCCAGCTACGCTGTGTCTCTGTCAGGTTCTGCGCTGAGATAGACATCTCGATATGGAGACGCAACTTCTCTGAAAGACATAGCTGAGGGGAGGGCGGAGGTAGCTCTGGTGTTCCGTGCTGCTGATACACAGGCCCCATGTCTCCATTAGTACTGATCCCTACGGATCTCAGCATAATCCTTGCTATCAATCCCGGAGAACAACGCACCATGTGGTTAAAACCTATGCAAAACCCATAACAATTTGACATTAAGACAATTTTCTGTGCATGCAGGTGGATACAAATATTTTCCTAAAGGAAACGCTGCAGACACGTACAGACTGTATGAAATGAATCTCCTGCAAGAAACTTGCTTTTCAGTGCCACTCCCTCGCCGACAGATTTTGCAGGGACCTAGGCAAGCACCAGCTGCTCCCTTCGTCCGTGTTACGAATATACTCTCCAGCGGTGAATAAGCACTGTCGTCTCCCTGCATTCCAGAAACACGGAACAACTCTGGTGAACACGCCAACAGCAGGAGAACTGCTTGCAAGGCCTTGCCAGCCCCACTGCTTTGGCAGGCCAGCTGCTGCTCGGGCGCAGCACAAGACATCCCTCAAAGTTTTTTAAAAAAAAGAGGGAAAGGGAAAGGAAAAAAGGAAAAGGAAAAGGAAAAGGAAAAAAAGGAAAATACTTTCAAATGCCTGTGTAGATCTAGGTGAGATGATAAAGCAAACTTGCTGACTGGTTTGTTACACCATAATACGGTTTGTTAACCATATTGTTCTTGTCATTAAAATTAAAAATTAGACATTTGTGATCTATCAAAAGAGTGTTTTGAGACCTGGTGAGGCAAGGACAGTCGGACTGCGTGTCTGTGTTGAGACCGGTGCTGCCACTGCCTCCTCCGCACTCCCGGTCTCTGCTCGCCAGCTCCGGCCATCGTTTTACAGTGAATTCAGCCAACCACAGACAGGTGAAATGGAGCATGATGGTTCACCGGGACGGATGAGCAGATCAATTATTTAGTGTTTCTGTCCTGGAAGACTTTGTTCAGCCTAAAATACCCCTTTGCATTGGCAGGGAGTTCATCTCCAATCTCTGTAAGATCTGACTAGGTGAGCACTACGCGTCCACATCTGTAGCTGTCAACCACTCAGAGAAAAGAAAATGTCGATAATGTGGTGCAACAGGAAAGTACTGATTTTAAATATATACGTATATTATTAAATAATAATTACTAATAATAGTTACTATTAATGAGACTGTTAACTGTCAATGTGATTAATGTTAACAACTTGTTACTACAGCACTAAAAGACAGTTCTGAACTTAAGATACTTACAGTGTGTCTGAATTCTTTAGGTTTTGCATTTTATTTTGCTTAACAATTAAAACAGATTCACTTTTGAGTAACTTATAAGTAACTCTTACAAAGCAGGTTCACACTCTGATTTCAGCAGCAGAAACAGCAGTAGTGTCTGAGCTGCAAGTTCAAACTTAAACAAAAACATTTTTCTTAAAGGTTCACGAGAAAAATGTCAAGGCAACATTTTTCCTATGCAGTCAGTGAAACTCATGCCCAGTATAAACCCATCGGCATTACTAGCCAGACACACGGAAGGAAATACAGATTATCATGGCGAACTTACAAGAAGCAAGCCAAGAAAACAGCATCACACCCAACAATGCAGAATCAGATTTCTTCCCTCTCAAGCGTGTAATTCCTTATCCTGTCTGTACTTAATATTCCCTCTAACTTGCTATTTTCTGGAAGCTGAAAAATAGAGTTTCATTGCTGCTCTTGCTACATGCTTTAAAAAGGCATTGGGATTGGATCTGGCTGGGTAGTTCAATACGTCTTTCAGAACAATACACATATTTCCTGCTGTGATACAGCGGTTGAACCATTTACTTCAGCTGCCGTGGCTTTTCTTCTGTGATGCAAGACATACTTTTACCAGCAATATGCATCCTGTATTAATACATTTTACTTAATGACATTTTAAACCTCATTTGAAAGGATACACGTGCCACATTTAATGCAGTGACTTGCTGTGCGCTATGATTATTATGGCAATTTTATTCTCCTGGTCTCGCTTGGGCTGAGATGAGTGGGTCCTGCTCTGTGGAAGAGATCCTCAGCCTGAGGCATCCCCAGCGTGCAGCGCCGGGTAGGACAGAGCAGCCAGGGATGGGCTGTAACATTTAACGGAGCTCTGAATGTGGACAGGGTTAGAGCTTGGTAAATAAGGGCTGAGGGATAGCATTTTAGAAAAAACAGAAGTGTCTCCATAAAAGTGAGAAAACCATGAAGGCAGAAAATTTTGTAGATGGAGGAAAGCTGGGGATGACAAAGCTCACGGGAAGATAAGGAGGAATTAGACAGAGCTCCCACCATCAGACACAATGGCTTAAACCCGCTATAACAACTTCCCTTTCTGCAGGGAACAAAGTTTTTTCCTTCTAATCCTTCAGGCCCCCAGTCAGATGTGGTGACAGCTGCTCATGCTATGACGCGGGGTCAAAAGAATTTTGAATATGCCTTCTTCTAACTCCGAAAAAAGCCTCCATTCTTGAAGTCGCTTTCCTTTCTGACCACCTTAAGCGGCTGGTTGCTGCACAGTTTGCACAGCTGTGAAGGCCTCAGTCTTAGCCATGTTTCAGACAGCTACTGGCTCCGAGTGGGGAGAAACTGGGGAAGCAATGAATTTTCAAGAAAACAAATGATGATAAACTTTGATGTGCACTTTTAATGTATTCCTACACTGGTACTTTGGCTTAAATATCACTAAAGCTGGTAGGCATAAATGCCACCTTCATGTCAGAGCATGAAAGATGTAAGAAATAATTAGGCTCATTCTCTAGCAAACATCACATACAATAAGAAAACTCCCATTAATAATCAACCTCTGTGTGTCACACATTGCCTCGAACTGGCAGCTGCACGGAAAAGAATTACCGCCGGTTAGGGAAGAAAGTCATCCTTGACAAATCTTTCTCCAGAAGTCAGTCTCTCTGCCTTCAAGCAAACCATCAGTCTTTCAAACTTGAAAAAAAAAACCCAAATCAAACAACAGAATTGGAGCACTGCATAGAGCCAGATCTTTCCAGAACCAGAAATGCAAAAGCTACCAGCCTGCCCAAGAAGGTCTACAAGAAATTCCTCAACCACCAAAGTTTCCACCTAGACATCCAGAATGTGATGCACGCCATGCAGCGTGCCAGAGGTCCCTGTAGACTATACATGGGTGAAACCTGCCAACCACTCTGTACTAGAATGAACTCACAAGAATTATAAATAAAAAAGCACAGTTATCATCTATCAAAAAACAGTAATTCCCTCTCACGTCTCAATCCCAATCCTCAAGGAAGATTTACAAAATATTTAGGTTTAAATATTATTATAGTATTTAGTATTAAATGGTACAGAATAGAAACATTGGTTTTATGCTCATTACAATTCTCTCAGCATCTCATCTCCTGCTGACTCGTCCCTGTTCTGCAAAGGCTTTCTCTCTGTCTCAGTCTGTCAGCTCTGCTGCTACCGAAAGCTCTCTGCTAACATCTCTTCTCCCACACATGGGCTAATTAATTAACATAATTACAGATTACTGTTTCTTTTGTTTGGTTACCTCAAAATGACCTGCAGAACTTCACTTGTTTTACCGTACAGTCCCATTCTGAGGGCACAGTCAGTTCAGGGCCGGGCTGTGAGGAATGAGGAGCTCTGGAAGGGTGAAACAGTCCTACTTCTGTTTTCCTGTTGGGAAAAATGTATCAGCAGCCTGGGACTAACGGTTTCCAGTGGTATCGGCATCACTGGAATGCTTGCATACTGGAAAGCTTGACCACGTTTTACATCAGTTGGTCTAATAACACATATTACCTGCCCTTACAAACCTCCATTCTTTCACAAGCTTAACTGTCAGAGCCACAACACGGTTGCTCTAAAAAGTGAAAGAGTAAAGAGGTAGATTGCACAGGCACCAGAAAATAAATTGTGGGCTCCATCGGGGAGGGTGTCAGGGAGGAGGGAACAGGAACCCCCAGCTGAGCACCTGCCACTGAGGCTCTACTCCTGCCTTGCTCCAGGAAACAAGCTGATGTTGTTTTAAAATATTGGACCACACACACAGTCAATTACCTAGTGAGAGTCCCACAAAAGACCCAACGGTTAGATACCGTATACTGTCGTACACTGAGGTATACACAAGATAGCCATGAAACTTAGCCAACCTCTTAAGATGACCCAGTCCCTTCCCAGAAGTACTGACAGCCTTGGGGATGAGCTCTACTAATGGAATCTTCCATACTTCATCTTCTGCCCGTATTTCTGCTCCTGTGCCATGTCATGAAGGCCAGATCAAATCTGCATTTATCTGAATGCTGCCCATCTCCTCTTCTGTACCTGTAACACTCCTTTTCAAACCCCTTGTGGTCATCTTAAGTTTCCTGATGGCCACCCATGCTTTGACCTGCGATACACACTGAAAAAGTGTGTTTTCTGTAACAAGCAAAGGAAAAAGACATCTGTTAGGGGTTTCTTTGACAACCACCACCTCTCCTGAAATGCAAAGCTGAAGAGCACTGCCAGCAAAGGCCCCATGGTGAGCAGGGCGACAGCTGGAATTCCTGTAGCAGTTCTATTTTGAAAACTTGTCTGATGGGAACGCCTCTGCTGCCCGCCAGCACAGGCTGCTGCTGCCTAGGTTAGACACGAAAATCAAGAAAATGCAAAATAAATTTTCAGAAAGGCAGAACTTCAAAAAACACTTTCTTTTGATGGTTTTCTGCTTCCAAGCACTGAAGACAGATGTTATTTTATCTGACTTGCTTCACTTTATGTCTGTTGTTATATTTCTGTTAGGATATGATCTTCAGAATCAGAGCCCTACTGTGTAGTGGGCCCTACAAATACATGTGACACACAGCCCCTGTTGCACAAAGCTGACTCTTCAAGATAAAAGAGATTTGAGGAGAGTGACTGAGTGTTTAAACCAAAGAAGCCTTACTCCGTCCTTGTATAAATCGTAAATAGTAGCTTCTTTCATTTGTACTACTGTCGTTACTCATTTTTTCCATACAAAGATGCATATTCTGGGGAGAGGGTTCTCATCTTGCTGATGAACTGGGGGAGGGATCTTGGTATATAGAGGCAAATATGAAACAAATGTGCGTACACATGTGTGTACATACACACACACATCTCTGTCTGAAGGCATGTGGGTGGAAAATGAAAGTACCACTGGTAAAGTGAAGGTTATGGGTTACGGCAGGAGAAGACAACAGAGAGGAGCAGAACGCTGAAGGACATTTAAGGTGAAGACAAGAAGCTTAAACCTTGTATGCTGAAATGAGAGACACCTCAGGAAGAAACGTGCCTAAAGTGACGGGCAAGGAAACTGCTGTAAGAACGCTGCACAAGGGCTCTGTTAAGTCGATGGAGGCTTGAAGGTAAAGTTTGATGGCAGAGTTCTAGCAGGGCTCATAATCCTCAGTGCTGAAAAACATTCATCCAGTTTTCCCACACTTTTCTGCCTACTCCCCACAAATAGGGTGGGAGTAGCAGGAGAAACTCTTTCTCATTTTGGTGCTGAACCAAAGACTAGCTTAGCAGTCATACGTAACTCCATTTTGAGGGGAGGAAGGTTACAGAACTTAAGGCAGGATGCTCAGATAAGGATTTTGGTAGTTTGGGCACAAAGAAGAGGAGGAAACTTGTAAATACTCGTAACATTAATTAATGCATGATTGGTGTACACCTTCAAGAGGGACAAAAGACTTAAAGATCACTCCTAGTTTTTATACTCCCTCAACAAAGGTGACAGCAGCAATCCCAGTCACAGCAGCTCAGTTTTGACTCTTAAATTTCAGTAGTAGGAGGAGATTAAGAAAAAAAGCCAGAGGGAGAACTTGAGGTAACTGATAAAAAGATGATTAATAAAACCCATGATTAGTACAGAGAAGAGAAAGATGATCATGAGGCGGTCAGGAACCGGTTCGTCTGACTGCTTTTACATTGCCTGTAACTTCGACACCTCAGCTAGAAGCCAGAGGAGGACTGGGTCATGAAACCACAACGAACAAGATGCCAACAACATGTCCATGGGTTGCAGCACAAAAACACAGCTGTGGGTGGGGTTTTTTTAAACATGAATCTTGTATATATCAATCAAAGGTATTCCTACATCCACAGGTAATCTGGAGCATAGGAGGCATGCACCTGGGTATCTGTTTACTACTTATCCTGAAACCTAAAAACACTAGTGTATCTCAAAATTATTGTTTGTTTCACAGTTGATCGTTCAGAGCAGGTTGTGAAGAACCTGAAGGCCATAAATCAGCCACAGCCTGCAACATCACCGCTCTGGTACTTTGATTCTTTGGAGGGTATCAAGATCATCACATCAGTTGAACTGCAAGCTTCAGGGTCTCTGCTGAGGAATCCCAGGTTATCCCCTGCGGCGTGACTGCAGTGGGGGCAGGTGAATTACAGAACCCTCTGCTTTCCATCTGAGTTTCATAAAAGATCATTTTATGACTTCTGAGTCTTCGCAGTGATGCATAAGCAGAATGACACTAGCAGGGAGAATTCAAATACTAAATATTTTTGAGTAATCACTGAACATGTACTCCCTAACTGCAGACAGGTTTCATGGTTTGTTGTTTGTCTGACTATATCAGAGAGGTCTCATCTCCCACATGAGGGTTACCCTACTACGTCTTATCTGCTCTAAGTTTTTCTCACTTGCTTACTGTAGCGCTTTCAGGAGTTGGTTTTGTGTTGTTTTGTTTTTTAAACACAGAGAACATCTTGGTTTGCCTTTGAATACAGCTCATTTTCCCTTGTGCAAAGTGAGACAACGCTCACCACCTTTCTCAAAGAATGAAATATCAGACTCCGCTCATCTGAAGGGTCAGTCCCAGATGCTGCCCAGTGCCACACTTGTGTGGTGAGGAACGTGGGCTTTGGGAGTCCGTGGGCAGGATGCACTTCAGACAGAAATGCACTTGACTGCAAAATATGGATCAGAAAAGCCCAGTGTCCCTGGACCAGATTGTATCACTTCGGCCTACAGAAATACCCAGTATCTCAGTGATAACCCTACTGAGATTTGAGGGGCCTGCTTAAGCAGGTTTGTAAGCTAAGCATGCCCCAAAACACTCATGTCTTTACTATTATTATTAATTATCATTATTATTACTACTACTACTACTACTACTATTATAGGGATTGAGCTTGAACCTCAGCCTGTTGGCCTGGACAGAAAAATGAGAAAATAAGGGATGGAAGTAATGGGTGGGTGGTGAGGAGGAATTAAAGTGAGGGTTCAGTAGCTCGAGCAATCTCATTTCTTGGACTTAAATTCTTTTTTGTTGTGTCAACTTGTCTGATATAATTGTGTGAAGAATAATAAAGCCTGTGAGAAAGTAAGAGCTCTGCAGGATACAGGCAGGTCTTACAAGGTGATTAGGGCATTCGTTAAATCTCTGGGTATCAAGTCCATGCTCCTCCCCATGTACCTCAAAGAGGGAAAAAGAGTATGAAGTGGGGTCTATAGCGTACACAGCATTTATGGCAGGTCTCACTGATTGCTGCTTTAAAATCAGGAGAAATAGCAATCCAAAAGTTACGAAGATGAATAGACACTTTCTAGCATATTGATTCAAACTCCTGTTGCTGGAGGATCAGTTTGGAAAAAAAAGGGTAATTTTTTCACTCTTCTTCAAGAATTTGGATTAATTCAAACCCAATCCTTTCAGTAATACATTCAGCTGACTCAAAAACTATGCCTCGTATCTATTTTTGACAGAAAAAGACAAGCCAGATCTTCTCAAAAGCTGATTTCAGGAATCTATAGATAACATAAGTACTGTGCAAGAGCAAATAACACAAATGGGAGCTTTACATGTGCAGGTTTGGAGCTACAACCTGCACAAACTGCTCACCCTTCATAACCTGGGGGCTTTATGTTCCTGCTGGGAGGCCACTGGAGAAGCAGCAGCTGGTTCTGACAGCAGGGTCCTGTCGGCACAGGCTGGTACTCCTGTGGCACCCGGCCGCACATTGCAGGGGCTCGCCTCAATTTTCACCTTGGCTTTCTGCTGTCACCCTGAAGGCATTTTACTCTGAAGAGTAACCAGCTCGCCCTACACACTCTCTGCTAATTTTGGCATCTACTTCTGACCAGGCAGAAATTGCTCTCCAACAGGAAAGAGGGAAATAAACACTTGCTTTGCAGAACAGCAGGTTGGTTTTACAGATGTCTCTACTTCTCCTCCCTGACTTCCAAACTGAGTAACGTACCATTGCCTGTGGGAGTAAGCACGGAGAAGTGCTAGCAGGTAATAACAGTTTAGCAGACACACTCTTCTGAGCCCTTCCTTACACAGGGGGTAATTTCTCAAGGTATCAGTTATCACTGATATGTTATTACCTGCTGCCACCAAGAACACGGGCTCGTTGCGCGCTTTGAGGATAGCTTTTAACTCGTAACAAGTATACGTTTGGGTTGGCCTTTGTAGTTGATTTCTTTCTGATTTGAATCATACTTATGCTGCCTAAGCATTTATACATCTCCCCTGGCTGCTAAAAACAATGCCTTACCATTGCAACGGTATGAGCACCATCCTTCGCGTTAAAGAGATATTTAAAATCTCTGAAGGCTTCACCGAGCAAAGCCCTCTGCGTACACATGTCCATGGGAAAGACGGTGCCTTTTTCAAGGTGCCATTTTCAAACGCCAGGGTGCCCCCCATTCTGTGAAGGTAACAAAGAAAACGTAGCTGTACCATCACAAAAAAAGACGGTGGATACAGCTGAGATATGGCACAACCATGTGGTGGTGTGTCACAGGATTCCTGCTGCACTCAGTGCTCACTGACACTAAACAGATACTCGCTGCACAGTCCCATGCCTTACAGTACGCCACCCAGGTGCAATATTAGCCATTTATTTCTGAATTCATAAGGTTTTATATAGATAAAATAAATGCTTTCCTTCTCCATAACCCTGACTTGAGCAGATACCATTATCTCATTTCACAGTGATTGTGCGAAGCAGAGGAAGAGGAAGGCCCAAACTGCTGAGAGTACACTGATTTTCAGATTCCCGACCAGAGATTCTGAGCATCTCACTTGTCAGTGTATTTTGCACTTTGCAGATCATTTGCATGTCCAAATCACACATCCCAGGGACTGCAGTGCTTTTGTTGTGGCTTGACCCTGGCTGGAGGCCAGGGTGCCCCCCTAAGGTGCTCCATCCCTGCCCTCGTCAGCTGGGCGGGGGAGGAAATAGAACGAAAGGCTCATGGGTCGAGATAAGGACAGGGAGAGATCACTCACCAATCACTGCCACAGGCAAAACAGACTCAACTTGTGGAAATTAATCTAATTCATTACCAATCAAATCAGAGCAATGAGAAATAAAACCAAATCTTAAAACACTTCCCCCTCATCCCTCCCTTCTGCCCGGGTTTACCTTAACTCCTGAGTTCTCTCCCTCCTCCCCTGCATCAGTCCATCACACGTTTCTCTGCTGCTTCTTCCTCCTCAGGGGGAGGACACCTCACACTCTTCCACTGCTCTGGCATAGGGGCCCTCCCACGGGAGACAGTCCTCCATGAACTTCTCCAATGTCAGTCCTTCCCACTGGCTGCAGTTCTTCACCAACTGCTCCAGGGTGGGTCCCTTCCATGGGGTGTAGACCTTTGGGAGCAGACTGCTCCAGCATGGGTCCCCCACGGGGTCACAGCCTGCTTCAGATGTCTCCATTTGCTCCACCACGGGCCTCCATGGGCTGCAGGGGGACAGCCTGCCTCACCATGTCTTCTCCACAGGCTATAGGGGAATCTCTGCTCTGGTGCCTGGAGCACCTCCTCCCCCTCCTTCTTCACTGACCTGGGTGTCTGCAGTTTCTCACATCTTCTCACTCCTCTCTCTGGCTGCAAAAACTACTGCTCCTGGTTTTTTTGTTTCCCTTTCTTAAATAAGTTATCTGAGAGTCACCACTGTGCTGATGGGCTCGGCCTTGGCCAGCGGTGGGTCTGACTTGGAGCTGGTTGGCATTGGCTCTGTTGGTCATGGGGGGAATTTCTAGCAGCTTCTCACAGAAGCCACCCCCGTGGCTCCCCCACTTCCAAAATCCAATGCAGCTTTCTGTGAGTAACCAACATCTCTGTAACGTGGGTTTAAACCTGGGCATTAGAAACAGTTTGGTTTTGAGGCAGTTGCTCAGTATTGTACAACTGTGGTTGCATAACAACAATTACACAGCACATTCAGAAATATTAATACCAGATCTTCCAACTCAGCTCTTCCCATTGTGAAAACATTAATGATACTGATCTGATAGATTCTTCCTTCAGCCTGGGCAACGTGCTGTTGTAGCCACGCTATCAGCCCTCACTTTCCGTGAAACTACAGTCCATCTCGATGCCCCACCACCCTGCCTTCCTCATGGGAGGCAGCAGCAAGAGCCCCAGTAGGCAGGTGAGGAAGCTGATGGCTGTCGATGCACACATTGCTTCTCGCAGACACACAGCTGGTCAGCTGGGCATCAGGTTCACTCTCACCTGCCTCACAGTCACCAATCCAGGTTGACGTAAAAGGGAGAGAGAGGTAGAGTTCCTCTCGCCAGAGCAGATAAAAGTAAAACGCACCACACAAGTGAACTTCCCTTTGGATGGGGAATAGAAAAAGTGAGAAGTGCCTCTAGGTAACAACTTTCTTAATTAGATCCTAAACCCATGGCAGATTTGCATCAGCCCCTGTATCTAGAGCTGCTGATCATGAAAGCAAAGAACCTTTGTTTACTTCCAGTTGTTCTGCTATCTGCGCTTCTTCATGATTAACAGTATGTCTCATATCACTCGAGGGTTAAAAAAAAAAGTACCCTCAGAAAATTGAGGAACATTAAATACACACTTTCAAGTATTTTTCTATTGTCTTAAATTAACAACTAAAAATAATATTTCTGGGATTTATTATACCCATTGTCATTCTTAAACGTTCAACCGTGAAGGTCTTGCAACGTTGTGTGCCATTAACTCAAGGCATGATAAGCAATGCTAGTGCACTCTTGGAGTTGCTGCTCATCAGCTTTTAGGACAAACTCATAATTATTAAATACAAGTCTTCTGAGATCACTTTAAATAATTTAAAAAGAAACAGAAACAGCTCTTTGTAGCTTATTCTGGAAAGCAGGATGAAAGTCTGACCTAAGCAAGTTAAATTTACTTTGCATCTTCTAAAGTACAAAAACAGATCTCCCAGAAGTGCTTTGGCATGAATAAGGGTTGGGGTTTTTTTTCATGAGTTTTAAAAATAAACATGCGTAAAGCCAACAAAACAAATCACTATTACACCGTGACAGGAAAAGAAAACATGGTTCTATGCTATGAGGAACATGCAAGGGTGCTCTGGGGAAAAAAGCTACCAACAGGAAGATTACATAGTTTTCTGGAGGTGAAAAAATACTTATTAGTGGTTGCAAAAGTCCACACTAAGGTGTGTCTGACCCAGTATCTTGTGTCCTTAAGCGTTAGCCCAGATCAGAGCACACGTTCCACCAGTATTCTCCCTGTCTCCAGCCATTTTCAGGGACTTCTTGGGTTGGGTGTGGCCCTTCTGGTATTAGTGGCCCTTAACAGATTTCCATGAACTTGTCCAGTCCCTTTCTGAGCCACAAGAACTTTTAGCAGTCACTACATCCTTCAGGCAAAGAGTCTAACCACTTAATTACCCATGCTATGAAAATCCACTTCATTTTATTATTTATTGTTTTCAGCTTGGTTCCTGCTAGCTTCATTTGATGTCCTGTAGATTTTTACGAAAAGAGACAGTGAACGTAATCTCTACTCATCATTTCCACACCAGTCACAGTTATGACCTTTATCATGTTCTCCCCTGCTCCTACCTCTTCCCCAAAGAAGACCTCAAATTTTCTGTCCTCAAAACTGTCCTCCCCGCTCCAGAGCCATGGCAGGTACAACATGGTGACCCTCTGCCGCAGCAAAGCTTGGGCGGGTTCTCAAAGCATGGCTACAGTGCGCCTGGCATGGAGGGTGTCACTTTTTCTTTAACAACTGGTCCTTTAAAGGGTGCGTGTTCATCAGTACTGCCTTGTCCTAATTACATTATTCCATTAGCTCAAGAACAGAGCTTTATCTTGCAGTAATTGAGGCACCAGCAGCCTGAGCTTCATGAAGGATTACTGACTTCAGCCCTGTGAGAAGTAGGTTATGTCTGTCACCCTGGTGTCTTCCTAGACGTCCAACCTCTAAGACCAAAGTCAATGACAATAAGCCCCCTCTTACAGCACCCTGAGTGACTAATTTCCCACAGCTGCTCCCGGGTCTTGTTCAAACCCTAAACATTCCCAAAATCAGGACAGAGAAATTGTGAAGTCTTTTCCTGACAAGTTTTGGGTGCAGTCTTGTTTCCCCCTCGTAGTATTCCTCACGGCCAAGCTCTTAGAAGAGCACTCATCTACAAAATGTATGTGTAAAGGTACGTGTAACCTAATCACTTGAAGTTCCTCTCACAGAAGGTACAGATCCAGTCAGTAGAGTCAACAGCATCTCCAGACCATTCCTTCTCTCACACGAGCCAGAATAGCTCAGAGGAAACCACCAAGTACCTACTTTGTGCTATTGCCTATACAAAAAAAGAAGCTGCATAGCTCAGGTGCAAACATTTACACTGTAGACTTCTAAAGTTAGACATGTCATAACATCAACAAAGGCTTATATATGCTGTTGAAATAATGGAATTTTTATCCAGATAAAAGGATGTATTAATTCAAATATAAATTTTAAGTTACTACACATGACGCTTCAGTTTGCTATTGAATGCAAAATTGCTTATAAGCTGCCTACTCAGTAAAACAAAACTTAAATCATTAAACCAGAAGGCCTTTTCTTTCAGTAGAGATTTAGAAAATAACTGCAGCTATTCTGCAGCTCATTTAGAGAGACACAAACAAGTGTAATTTTATTTAAGACAAATAATCTAATTTCTTTTTGATCTTGTTGTATTTAATATCTGTAAAGGACAAAGACCAAAGCTCCTCGGAGCTCTGTGGATGTTCTCCCCTAGCATCTCAGTCCAAAGAAATTAGAAATGGTAGAAGTCGTCTAGTTCATTGAACTCTGCACTTGCCAAATGCTTCTCTGAGTTGTATTTCTTATTGGTTGGTAGATTCTAGTTTTAAGTATCCCAAAATGTTGGGATGCTGTTGCCTAATGAGTTAGAAATCACGGTGAGGAAGGTTTTCCTCATATTCAGCTTGAAATTTCTTTAGGTTCACCCAATCTTCCCCTTCTGTAAATTTTTTATGCCCCTAGATTGTCTCTCCACTGGTTTATATGCATCCTTCAAATATTTTTAAATCCAAGCATATCCCTTGAAACCAGCACACACGCAAGGAGATCATCGACAGACCTACAGCTCTTCTACCAAGCTGCTTTGGGCTGAGGCACCAATCTCTTCCGTCACTGCAGAGCAGAGAGAAGCCCTTTGCAGGAAAGGCTGCGCCACGGGGAGGAAATCCTACCAACAGCCTGGCCAGGGTGAGAGCTGTGGCCCACATCAATGTCATGTTACTGATGGTGTTTCTGTTCCAGAAACAGGATGGGTTCAGGTACCACCATGGAGTCTTCATCTGCAGCAAGAACTAACGCAGTTGTTTGCTGCGGTTTTTTTGCGTGCTGGCAGCCGGTGCTAGAGGCCAAGCCCGACTCATCATCACCTCCCCCTGCTCCTAAGGCAGACACCATAGCTTCTTTCTGCAAATGGAAATATCCTGAGGAGTAAAGATGCTCAGGAGTTGCCACCATGTTCCAAGCCATCCGCAGGTACATGGCAGAGCAAAGCTGCTCATACTGAAGTATCGGGTAGATTTTTCTTATCAAGTCTTTATGATTTGCCTAATAGGCTTTTGGATTAAAGCCTACAGGCCAGATTCTCTCATCTACTTATGTGTTTCCTTTTGGGGAAAGGGAACGCGTATGAACCTGGCCTGGCAAATCTCATGGTGTTCATTCTGCCACTCAGCTTCATTCTCTCTACCTTCCCCTTAGCTCCTCACACAGGTTTTCATTCTCTCATGCAATTTTATGCAAGTTTGTTTCACTGTGTCTTCTGAGTATAATCACTGGCCTCAGTCCCATGAACTAGATACAATTTACCCATAATTAAAGTAATTCCTCACCTGGAAGGTTCTATACAAGGCAGTGGAAAGGAGATTAACATGAACTGGAGCAGCCCGAAATGCACAATGCGCTGCCCCACCATGTATTCTTAGACAGTCTCATAGAACTTCAGCAATCTGGTCTCCTTCTGGGGGACCTACTGTGGTTAACGTTACCATCTGCTGAAAAGGGATGCAGGTGCCATTGAATAGCTGCTACAGAAAGAAACCAGAAGGTTAGGTTGCACTCCTTGAGATTTTTTAAATCTATTTCTAAAAGTCTGCATTAATGCCAGCACAGATCAGTGAAGCTGCACGTACCACCCTCTGTTGGCAGGGCTAAAGGCGTGCATGCACAGGCGGCCACTGCAAGCAAACAAGATGCAGGAGATGGTGCGCTAATTCAAAGAGATCAGAAAAGTGAGTTCAGTGGATGAGTGTTGGGAAGAAGAGATGAGCATGAAGTTAGACATGGACAGTGGGATCAAGTGCATCATCAGCAAGTTTGCTGACAACACCAACCTGTGTGGTGTGGTCGATACGCTGGAGGGAAGGGATGCCATCCAGAGGGACCTTGACAGGCTTGAGAGGGGGACCCGTGCGAACTGCATGAAGTTCAACAAGGCCAAGTGCAAGGTCCTACATGTGGGTCAGCAGAATCCCAAGCACAACTACAGGCTGGGTGGAGAATGGATCGAGAGCAGCCCTGAGGAAAAGGACTTGGGGTGCTGGCTGATGAAAAACTCAACATGAGCCGGCAGTGTGCGCTGGCTGCCCAGAAAGCCAACCGTGTCCTGGAATACATCAGAAATAGTGTGGCCAGCAGGCTGAGGGAGGGGACTCTCCCGCTCTACTCTGCTCTTGTGAGACCCCACCTGGAGTACTGAGTCCAGCTCCGGGGTCCCCAGTACAGGAAAGACATGGAGCTGCTGGAGCAACTACAGAGGAGGCCACAAAGCTGATCAGAGGGATGGAGCACCTCTCCTATGAGGACAGGCTGAGGGAGCTGAGGTGGTTCAAGCCTGGAGAAGACTCCAGGAAGATCTTATAGCAGCTTTCCAGTACCTGAAGGGGCCTACAGGAAAGCTGGAGAGGAGGTACTGTTTACAAGGGCATGGAGTGATAGGACAAGGGGTAATGGCTTTAAACTGAAGGAGGGGAGATCTCGATTAAATATGAGGAAGAAATTCTTCCCTGTGAGGGTGGTGAGGCCCTGGCATAGGTTGCCCAGAGATGCTGTGGCTGCCCCATCCCTGGAAGTGTTCAAGGCCAGGTTGGATGGGGCTTTGGACAACCTGGTCTAGTGTAGGGTGTCCCTGCTCATGGCAGGGGGGTTGGAACTAGATGATCTTTGAGGTCCCTTCCAACCCAGACAATTCTGTGATTCCATGCTTCTTAAGAACCTCAAGGGAGAAAAGAGAGAACGTGTAACTAGAGAGGGGCAGTGCAGGGAGCTGCCAGGTAGCTGGGATCAGCAGTGCTGGGAAGGAGAAAGTGCCCAATGCACTCACGGTCAGCTCACGCAGAGAACCACGGAGGCTTCTGAAATATTTGCTTTGTTACAGCTTCCAAATAATATCAAACAAAGCACCCAGCTAGAACAGGCTGTTCTCTTGCCAGTTCCCTGTACCACCCCATACTAAGATTTTGCTGGTTTAATGTGTGTGTGTTTTTGTTTTAATAATCATATAAGAGGATTTCAGATACTTTTCTCCCAGTGCTTTCACTCCATTTAGCATTGTCAAAATCTCCTCCACTTTGTAGTTTAGCTCTGTCTAGGGTTTGTATTTTGCACGCTCTGATTGAATGAGGGCACTAATCCAACTGTGGAGGTTGCCCATGAAAATTTGTTCAAGACCTTTGCTGCATGTTATCAAAAAAAAAAAAATCTCTGCTTTTCACACAGATAAGGGTTGACTTTATTAGGCGAAGGTTTCTTCAAAATTAAAATATCGTGCCATATCATCAAGCTAAATCCAATAGTGACAAAAATTGTGACCCTGAAAGTTCATACACAAGGGCACCTTATTTTTTTGGATGTTCAGATGTTCCAGATAGGTGGTGCCTCACCTCTGTGCGTGCCCAGAACTGCCTCAGTCCCAGCTCCGCACGGCAGCCTGAGCAGGCTCCCCGGTCTGCCCGAGTCCCCTACGGGGCTCAATCTGAAAGGTGTTTTCAGAGCACACAACAAGATTAGGCACCCTACGAAGCGCACTGATGGCAGATACTTCCTTTTAAATTACAGCCTGAGGAAGCCAGCAACCTTTTCACCTACCCCTCTTACTTCATAGCTGGGTGGTTAGAATACACGCACAGGAAGGAGAAGACCCAGGCTCAGTTCCCTGCACCGAGCCCGAGGTAATTCAAAGCAGCCTCTCAGGGGCACCTAGCTAAAGGTTAATCTGGGAGCGAGCCCTCTCTGCTCCTGTTACCGAAGCCACGCTGCCGAGCACACAAAGGAATTCAGGACCCCACCAGGCCAGACAGAAAGCGAACTCCCATTTCTTGGCTACCTGGGGCAAGCCCTGGCTTCTGCTCCCAAGCGCATCTACGCATTTCTCCCGATCCACAGCACTGCCCACTGCGGTGCATACCCAGAATTACTTAGTTCCACAACACAATTCGTGGATTTCTTCAAGGACTGTTTCGAATGGTGAAAAAGGCGTCACCTGGGAGTCAAAATGTGCATTCAGGCCTCCCCACTTCTACACAAGTGACCAGTCCACCAAACCAGGATCCCTTCTTGGTTCTCCCGTACTCATCTCACTAGCTTCCACAGGATGGTTATAAAGTATTTCCTGCTAAGCTTACTGCATCATGCTGAGGGCATTTAACTGGAAAGTACTTAGCATCTGTGTATAGTATCTTTTTTAAAAAACTTTTCAGGGAAACCAAATGGATGCGTGTGGTTTTGATCTTACTCATTCAGAACATGGACTTCAGATTTTGTATCTCATTCATGCATAATAATGATCAAAAAGTACAAAAGCCAAGTAAAAACAAGTAAAGCTCAAAGAAAAGGGCAATCCACAGCCAAAAACTGTAACTAGTAATTGTTCTGACACAATAATTACTGCTACCAAAACCCCGTGGATGATTAACTGGCCACAGGCAACTCCAGAACTTCTCAGCAATATCTGAACTTTACTCTAGTTGTACTATGCTCTTTAATGTTTTGAAAAAATTGAGATAATGGGTTTTATTAAGTTTGAAAAACATGCCTTTTTACTAAATGGATTTTATATTTAATTAGTTTCAAAAGTTGTAACTCTTATTTTCTACTTCAGATCTCAAGGATTAATGTTCTATGAACTCAGATATTATCAGACAGCATTAAAGTCATATTTCCTCTCCATAGCAAAAACAAAACAAAGGGCATTTGCAAAATATACAGCTGATGTTCTACCTGACAGTTGAATTTTGCACACAAAAGGCTCGCAATGCTACCAGAGGCACGCTGCCTAACCACGCTCCATTCAACCTCTCCTTCACACAAGCAGGAACCTTGTAGCTAAGGTGATTTTGAGTAGGTATCAATCAACACGCTTTATCACACCAACATTCAACATACTGAAAGCTATTTCAGCTGGTGTGCCGAAAATGTAGACGAATCTGTGAAAACAAGTATCCTGTAACATAAATGGTTAAAATTTTAAGTTTTCTCAGCACAAGGTTGTCCTGTGTATTCCAACCAGATTACTAGATCCAGACATTTAAACATTCTTTCCTAATATTTGCTTCTGCCACAAAAATAGTAAAAAACCCCCAAACCATCAATCCATAAAGATGGTATGGAAAAGCAAACAGAATTCAGAGAGGAACCTCAAAATCATACGGAGGCATTAAGCAGCGCAGCAGTAGCCTCCTAATGACAGGTTTTATTATATCTATTTTCTACTGTCACATCTTCCTCCCTGTGATGACAATTCATTGTAGCCTGTTTCAAATGGTAAGACAGGTACAGATTCCCTGGCTGCTTTCCCGGTCTGTTCCTCTGCTTCGGGGCTCTTCTACAACTACCTGAAAGGAGGTTGTGGCGAGCTGGGGGTCAACCTCTTCTAGCAGGTAACTAGTGACAGGACTAGGGGGAACGGCTGCAGGTTGTGCCAGGGAAGGTTCAGGTTGGACATGAGGAGAAACTTCTTCTTGGAAAGGGTGGTCGGGCATTGGAACAGGTTGCCCAGGGAGGTGGTGGAGTCATCGTCCCTGGGGGTGTTTAAGGAAAG
The DNA here is from genome assembly GCA_013399095.1 of Psophia crepitans. Classification (NCBI taxonomy): domain Eukaryota; kingdom Metazoa; phylum Chordata; class Aves; order Gruiformes; family Psophiidae; genus Psophia; species Psophia crepitans. Next base: position 86,028 of record VWZZ01002922.1, read on the forward strand.
GTTGGATGTGGTACTTAGGGACATGGTTCAGTGGTTAATAGGTGGTGGGGGGATGGTTGGACTAGATGATCCTTGAGGTCTCTTCCAACCTTAATCATTCTATGATTCTCCCACTTGGGGCTCACATACAGCACTGCTAACCCATTTCAAGAAGTTTGGAAAGAAGATTTGGTATCTGCAACTGCAACCCTCACTGCTTTCACTATTTCTAGCTTCATCCCCAAATCAGGTTTAGATCCGACATTTCACTCCAATACGCCATACTCAAACGAGGAGCCCTTTATTTCCAACAAGGTTTAAAAGCCCATACTATCAAAAACTCCACACAAAACTCAAAGGAAGAAGGTTTGGGGTTGAGGAAGCAGCTGACGAGAACTCAGACAGAGAGGATATTAGGAGAGCAATAAGTTACGGGGAATCAAACACGAAGTTTCTCATTTGGTACCTGTACTTGTGCTCACAAATTGCCCAGCTGAAGAATTGGAGGTTAAGGTTTTCTCCCACCCTGGACAAAACACATCAGAACACAGGAAGTATTTCTGTACCGCTAGCTCCGCGCCTGTCTAGTCCTTTATCTCCTATACTCTTAAATCCCCAAACTTTATCTTCCCTCACCGTGCTAGAGCCCTTCTACTGTAACAGTAATTTGGCAGCAAACAGCTTCACACCCATCCTGTTTCTCAGCCCTTCCCTCTCCTTCTTTGTCTTGAGACAAGAGGGTGACCAACACCCTTCAAAAGCTGCAGCACTCCTCAGGCCTCCTCTTCCTTCGAGAATGGTGATTGCCTCCACCCAAAAAGATTCTAGAGAGAAATTAGGTACATTTTTCTGCAGTCTTGCTTGGAGAAGGCATTTGGTCAGGATGCAAAGCATCTTCCCCTTTTTACCCTCCCACCCAAATTCACTAAAAGGTTGCCGCTGTCTCAGCCAAAGTGCATCCCAGCCTGACTCTCATTCCCACCCCAAAACCCATAGGAGCATGGCACCAGCTGGACCCTCTCTTCCCAGCTCCCAGGCACGTGGGCACAAGTTTCATCCTCGTTGTTTCCTTGGCGTCCCGCGCCCCCTAAGCTCTCCTGTTCTCCTTGCTGGACCCCCCAGATAGCTCGCCTTGCTGAAGCATCTCCTAAATACTGACTCCACAGGGGAGAGTACTTCCTCTCGTAAAACATAATTGTAAAGAAGAGGAGATGGCTGCTGCTGTGGGAAGCTGGCTCTGGGACCGGCTGAATCCTAGCAGCCAGCAAGCAGGGCCCTGGGGAGGGCAGGGAGGAGACGGCCAGTGCTGCCCAGTTCAGCTGCTGCAGCTACCTCTGCTGGCAGCAGGCTGCAGTGGAGCCTCTGCTAAGGATGGGCTCATGCACCCCAAATACCTTCCTACCAACCAAGGAGACACAGTATTTTTTTAATTTCTTCGTCTTCCCAGTATTACACCTCTTCAGAAGAATGTATGGTCACACTGCTCTCCCCACAGTCACCAGGGCTGCAAAGTCTCTAATAATTGCAGAAATTCTGCTATAATGATACATTTTAATGAAAGCACCCATGCTTCCACACAGCTGCAGAGCTAGCAGGGGAAATTACATTGTACTAGCAGCTCAGGAAAGATGGGAACAGCCTGCCGACAGCATCTGCCACAAACAGGTTTGATAGTCACCTACCACCTTCTGCAAATTCTCCCAATTAGCCAACAATCCTGTTGAGTGAAGAAATGAACAATCCCCTTGTGTGAAACCCAAACAGTGGAAGGATTCTCCTGTCCATGCTGCAACTTCTCCTACAAACAGTGATTTTAGAGCAGCTGTTATTGAACAGAACTACTCCAAAATCTCTGAAAGTCTTTGTAGTGTCCAGCAGAGGATGAATACAAAGACATAACTACCTCACCGTTGCTTCCTCCATCACTGCAGATAATGGCTTGAAAAGGAGTTTGCATGTATGTTGTCCATACTTGAACTAGTACGTAGCTAAGTGAAAGTTTTCACAAGCATTTTACACACACAAAAATGAACAAAATAGGAACCCTTTGGAGGTAAGGACAACAAAGAGTTATTTCAAAATACTCCTCTCTAGCACATGAAGCACTGATCAGTGGGTTGCAGTGCTCTGCAGCAGCATCACAACTCCACTCCATATGGACAGGATGTAGTGTGATTTTTTGTTTCACAATTGGTGTTAAAAACAGCCATCTATCAGAAATGATCAGTGACAAACTCCGGAAGAAAACCTGGTTTAAGTATCCCAGAGCCCTCAGGAGTATGACAATAATAAAATCACATTCTAAGGAATGGCCAAACTGCTTGTGACAGAAGCAGACAGGAGTAGAAACTTGCGACCTATCTCCACAAGCACAGGTTTTAAAAAAATAAAAGTTTTAAGGCACTATGTATGATTGCCGTACACAAAACGCACTATCTGGGCAGCACAGCCTGAAAGGGTACGGCAAGAAAGGAGAGCTCGACACAGGGAGAAGGCACACACAGAAGAACAGCCCCCACAAGGAGACACAGCTCTTGCGTGCGGGGAGCTGCACGGCCAGCCAGCCGCTGTTACAGCCGCCCAACAGCACGATGGGCACTTTAGACAGCTCGGAAGGAAATTCTGGAAGGTGCAAAGCCCAGAGTCTGCATCGGCAGGAACGTAATTTAAACATCCCACAAAACCCCCTCCAAAATAAACTTCTTGAAATACACTTTTCCTAAGGCTGTATTTTATTTCACAAAAGCACTTACAAACCAACCAAAAGGCGGCTAAAGCAAACCAGTAATTTTACCTGCCGCATTTTCACCTTTGTCACTGCGCATGACCCCTATAACCTCAGTTTCCTGAGCCACCTCAGATAACAGACTATTGAGAACTTTATCCCATGCTTCCTGGCATTTTTATGGATACTGTTTGCGATCGCTGTCCCTATATCCAAATGAAATCCGCTCAGCTCACACCCTCCTTTGCCGCCCGTAAATCCCCTGCCGCCTGCCTCGCTCCCAACACTTCCTCCCCGCGAGCAGGGCGATGGCACTACCTTTCCCTACGGACCGGTTGGCAGAGGAAGGCTTGTCCAGACACGTAGCCCTTAGCAAACGGGAGCTGCACCAGGAAGGGAAGGAGCAGATATTCCAGCTCTGCCTGTCAAGTCTGCATTTCAAAGGTTGTGCCTGGGTGTGGGAAACAACAAAGAGGGTCTGTCAGTCCACATGCAAAACCCCACACTCCCTTGCCCCAGCTGCCAGGCCCCAGTTCAGGACCACAATACCTGTCCCCACCTGCCCCTTCCCACTAAGTAAATGCCAGTCTCCATGACACAAGGTCCATTTCTCTTCCATCCTACCTGCCAAACTACACACACGTTTTGAAATAGGTATTTTTAAAAATTACCGACCCAGTGCTCTGAAAAAGGGAGGGCATCCAGACCTGGCAAGGCTACTTACTGCCCGGAGGAAAGAGGGCTGAGGAGCAGCTGGTGTAATTTCTCAATTACTTTACTCAAAAACGGATGACAGATACAAATTTGTGGCATCTTCTCAATGGATAGAGGTTTCTTAAGGCTAGGGTGTACTTGCACACAGATGGAAGGTTTCTAAGCCCAAAATGAGACTACTGCTGTTCTCAACAGGAACGTTACGCCTTCCCCAATCTCTCACCAGCTGCAATGGGCACATCTCTGATTCACCGCCATGACTCAGAATTTAAGCAGTGCATGCTTTGTGGGTGTACATCTATTCCCTTCAATTTGTGGCTACAGCAAGGCTCAGATACATCATTACTAGTACGCTAAAACATGTGGCAGCAGACACCCACTCGGGGGAAGGGAGAGACATTTACCTGGAACCGCTGAGACGAGGCTACAGGTGAGATTCACATGACTCATTTTCACCCCTTCAGACAGCAGTCAGGGAAAACGCATGTGCAAACCAAAAAAGGTAGTTCTGAAAGCCTGATTTCCTAGTCTTTCCGAGGCCCCAGATGGTGGGATGACCTCTCAACTTAAATGTTCATACACTCATTCATTCATTGACTAGCTATCCATAACCAGATTACTAGCTATCACTTCAGTCTATCACAGACATCAAGAAACACAGAGGAAGAAGTCTGCATACAGAATTCTGGCCACTGCTGCTTTCCTTCCACCCTGAGAAGCGGATGGCTCATCTTTAGTGTACCAACCCACTGACTGGAACCCACAGCCCCGGCTCCCACAGGAATACAGTCATCATGAAGTTATAGATCCCTCGTCCCAATTATTGTTTTTGCCCCTTGAATATTGCAATGAAAGTTACACAAAAGCCTTGGGAAGCAGGTAAGAGTTCATCCCTTTTGGCTGATTTACTTACAAGCCAATTTAAGTTTGTACACATCCAAGGGAGGTAACAGGCCTTGCCTGCCTCATTGGGCAAGCCTGGGGCACTCCTGGTCAGGGAAAGAATGAAGAGAGACTCATCAAAAAGGCCAGGGCTCCCGTTTCTTGGATGCCCACTGGCATAACTGCTTATGACCTCTCTTCCACACACAACAAGCTCTGAAGACAACGCATGATATGCTAGATCCTGTGCAGACAGACACACTAGATCAACCTCCGAAGCGTAAGAGTCAGCAGATCATTCATACCCAACCACCAACAGTTTCCTGTTGATTACTTCTAGGCAGCACCTTGCTCCACGTATCTCACCACTCTGAGGGAGCCAAATGCCTGCCTTTACTTAAAACAAATCCCGTAAAACATTCTGAACTGGCTTCGAATGTGCAGATGACTCATAGTGTCATGAGTTTTACATGTATTTTTCTTATACTGTCAAACTCAAGTTTTGATGACCATGAATTCCATTAAGCTGGTGGCTGGCATGAAGAAAGGACAGCGGACCCATATGTGGAGGTTTTAAGGAAACAGCCCCCAAGTACATCTTCAGAAACTGAAACTGTTCAACATAATGTGAAAAACTTCCCGCAAAGTACTACACTTTTTGTCATATATGCCTAGGAAGTTATAGATGATAAAACCAACGCTAAAAGACAGGCAACAGCAACCTGCCAAGTTTCAAAACTGTTCTCAAACCACTCCTCTTTAATAACTGTTGGCAGCTACAGTGCTACTGTTGACAGCTGCTGCTGCAAAAAGTTTGACACATATCAGAACCACCAGCTTCCACCAAAAGGTGGTAATTACAGTGTTTACCGTATCATTATGCTAAGAACAAGGCCTCTTTCAGATGAAAACACGCCTAACAATCTCCTTATGTATCTATCGCTCCTGTAAACACTAAAACATCAAACATTTGGTTGGACAAGTCAGACTGAAAAGAATCGGTGCCTTGGCCATACAAACATTGGGAGGGGTTTCACCCATCCTACTTTACATTCCACAGCCCCGAAGTATGCGATTTTCTGTTCCTGGTAGGTAACACTACATCAGGAAAGACCAGGAGAGCAATATTTATAGAAACACTAGTGTATGATTTTATTTATCTCAGTGAAAGAGCAGAAAGGAGGACACACAAAGTTACTATCACCCTCGGTATAAAATACCAGAGGAGATTTGTGGCTTGTCCACAAGCTCTGGGAAGGGGTTCATACACAGCAAGGTCACCAGTGGTTCAAGCATAGAGTTTTTACTTGGTATTGTACCAGACTAGTTACGCACACACCAATTACTTTCCTCCGCTGAGCATTAGTGTCAAAGCAAGCAAATAGGTGAGTATTTCAGTTTTGCTCAGATCACCATTGACAGCTTCCAGTCACAAGGGTCATAGAGGGGGTGTAGAAATACATGATGAAAGCAACTCCCTCAACCAGAATCATTTTAGAAGTGACTAACAACACCTTTTGTCTTGCCTCGTAGTACTTCTCAGGCTTAGAAGAGTCCTTTACTTCCCAGATGCACATATGAGACTGGACTTACTGGGCAGACTACGGGAGCTTTCACGCCTGGTGCTGCGTGCCCCTGGGAGAGCTGATGGGAGCAGCACCAACACACGGCTCGGTCAAATGCACTGCCGCTTTCAGTACTGCAGCACGCTTCTTCCTCTACCGCACGACAATTAATCATCAATACTGAACTAAAGAGTAATCTTGTTAATCAACGTAAGCATGTTCAAACTATTCAAAGACAAAGAACACAAAAATACAACTCCAGTAATCTGAAAGGGAGGCCATCTGGTCAACCTCCTCATCTTCCTCTCTTTTTGCTGGCTGTTACCTTCTTCCCTTATTGATGCAACTGTGAATTCCACAGAATGGAGACAGTAAGAAATGTACACACACGTCTGGTTACTTTACTATCATATTTGTTCATTCTCTCTCTTTAAAACCACACACACACACACAGTGTTTAGCAAAATGTTGCACTGTTTTCAAATTATGACAGCCAAGCAATGTTTTGATCCTTCTTCTGCTTTTGCCTGACAGCTTGCAAAAACTCGGTTTTGTTATCAGCCAGGAAGTGCAGTACAACTTACCATAAGTGAGTAAGGATAACTTTAGATTTGCAGCAAGATAAAATACTCCGTGCAAGAACAATTGCTTCTGGAAAACATGCTTTCATAGATCGTAGTAACTTAGATTAATTAACTCCAGGTACTTAGTATATTTGTAAAGCACAGACAGTCCTAACATATTTGCCCTAGCATACACAGAATTTTTCTGCTCAAGAATCAATACTATGTTGTAAGATTTGCTTTTAAAATTAACTTTTTTAAGGATAAGAAATAGCTAAGAATAGCTGAGCGGTATGAGCTCATAAAATGTATTTCTCTTTTGACCGATTTCTGTACTCTGCTCCTTATTTGGAACAGCGATGTACTCACTGAAACGTTTCTTAAAAAGTAATGATACCCTCTGCTTTGAAAACTGTTTTCTCATGTTCTGATGATGTAACTACCTTTCACAGCTCCAGCAGCCCTGCACTTATGAGCACACCGAATACAGGAACACATTTTTCTTTCCTAGAATGAGATCAATCTGAAGACACATTAAAACATCATAGAAATACAGTTTCAGTTGGCATAAGAATTACCAATAACACTCAATACTAGAGGTAAAATGCATTTTGATGTTAGAAATATAAGAGATGTATGGAACAATTATGTTTCCAGACTCAGCTGTATGGCTCCCAGTAAACTAGTAGGTCATACATGTTAACAGGCATATAATTGATCTGTACAACTACATCAGTTTCTTCTAGTGAAAAATTAAGCACACATGTCATTTTTGGATCTTCTCTCTTTTAATAACTTGCCTCTCCTGTTGATGCCCGTTAGCACTTTGTATTTTGAGATGACACTTGCCAGATGTGTTGAGGTGCCAGGCTGTAGCACTACACTACAAGCTGTGTCGCTGTGCAATGACTGCAGCGACCCAAGCCAGACAGAGAGGGCTCCATCTTTGCACTCCTTTTTTCCTTAGGGGGAAGGTGTGAGTTATAAAGCAGAATTCAAGACGTTTCCCAGCTATAGCCATGTTTCCCAAGAGGCACTGAAAAGGCTGAGTTTGTGTATAATTATGAAAGACATTGTCTGGGGATGCCAACTACGCTGAAATATATGAATGTTTTTAACTCGCTAAACGTGTTGCAACTCAGCAGCATGCTTATCTAAAAACCAAAATGTTACTTTTGATGTTTTAGGTATGCAAAAACTCAGAGATAAGGTAATGCTAAAACTTTACACGTTTGGGCTAGAGCAGTAAAGTTTTTGTTTTGTCTGTGAAGTGATTCCGAAAATAAATTTGTTAAGGCTTTTTCAAACTCAGTCTTAAAATTTTGCTACTGCAATATATATTTAAATAAAGCTTTTATTAACCCTTTTATGAAGAAACAAGCTTAAAATCTGTTGACTCATACACAAGTTACAGGATAAAACACATTTGTTTCCAGAAGCTTTGGTGTCACTGTTAGTTTGTTTTCTGGAGAAAGGATTTGATGATTCAATGTTCAGGCAATATTTTTTCTATCGTGTCACAGAATATTCCCTCTATTCTAATTTTTGTCATAAGTAGTAATGAATTACTTTTTATAAAGCACAGAAACATGTCACACTGAAATCGATTAAAAGTCACTCCAGTCAATCTATGCTAACATGTCTCCTGTTTACTACACTAGCGACACTGCAAGCACCCGTGCTGTCTCCCAACACACATACACAACTGTGACTATCACTTCAGACGATGACCTACCACACCATGTTACGATCAGTTAAAAACCCCACTTCTTTAAGACATAACTCCATTTCAAAAAGATCTAGATCTTAGTGCAGTGGGATAAAATACCATAAATATGGAAGAAGTGTTTAGTGCCCTTCATTGTTTATTGCCCTTTATTCGCCCTCAGCAAAATCCACATAAGGAAAACATTTTACCACTTCTTGATGCGTTTCCTAGTTAACTACAGAAAGTTTACTATACTCTCCAGATGACGTATGAATGTGATGACACTTAAGAAATAAGAGACAGCAACAATCTGAGAGTTGGAGAGAAACCTTTCATACAGTGAAGAACTAGAAAAAGAAAACAGAAGGAAAATGCTCCCCTCAAAGGGTTTCTTCCTTTAAAATTAATTCTTGATGTGTCAACTTTTAGTAGGTGATGAAATATCACACAACCTAAAAAAATACTGCAAATAATATACTTCTACATATATATTTTTATATGCACACAAATAAAATTTGGCAAAAATAGAACATCTAAAGTTAATATTTATCCAGCCAATGATAATTGCAGGCGTAGCCATGAGGAAGCTCTTTTCTGCAGCAGGCATTCAGTGTGTTCACATGCTTAATGCTCTTAAACTCCAATTACTTCCAGTGGTAGAGTTAGTACCTTTTAAAATTACACTTTGCTTATGTGAGAGTGAACAGTCACTATGCCATCCCTGATGAACAACGCAGGACATGAAATAGCCCACGGATTTCTTGTCCCACCCAAATAGTCAGAAATCTAATTGGGGCAGAGGAAAACAAAATATGATAAATACAACCATATGAGTTAGGAGGGAAAACAAGAAAAAACCCAGTATGGGCTTATGTGGAAATAAACATAGGTACCTATCCATGTAATGCTCCCACCCAATGCATTAGTGAAACACCAATTTTCAATTACCAGTCTGCTATATTCTTTCCCATTAACAGGGTGGTTTTAAAACCCACTGAACCGTATCTTTGATGTTCATGATAACCATTCCTAACTCTTTGTGAACTACACTACTTAAATCCCCTCAAACGCCTGTTTATTTTCTCTTGTAACATATTCCTACAGTGTGAAGTTAACAGACACAGAGTAGGCCTCCAGGCACTAAGAATGTAAGTTAGCCTAGTCTCAAGAAAACAAGATGTGCACTTAACCATAAATATTTTTTTTATAATCACATCAAACATAACATACCTGGTACTCAGTTTTATATAAATTAGTTCTTACGTCAGGTCTACTTTTGAGGTTATCCGAAACTCAAAACACATAACATTATTTTACTCTTCCAGGTCTGAATAATATTTACAGACATTAATGCTATATCCATTTCTACAATCATTCGAGACACATTATATAACTTTATTTTTTTATTTGACAAGCAGCAGTATCATGTTCGTCATTTTTTTTTACATTTTAATGTAGATACAATTATTAGGTTATCTGTCATATTACAATATTTAGGTTTTTTGTTTTTGTGGTTTTTTGTTGGTTTTTTTTGTTGTGTTTTTTTTTTTTACTTTGTCTTAAGATACATTAAAAAACATCAACTGCAAACGTGAAAGGGGAAAGGGGAAAAAAAAAAGCATGGTACCCAACCAATTTTCCACATTTCAGCAATACCTCACTCATTCTTTTAGTAAAGTTTTAAGAAATGTCATAATGACATGAGCTTGAAATATCTATAGGCATTTTCATTGACGCTCATGACATGGCACTGGTGATGTTGTAAACAGCAGAAAAACGGGGGCTGCCAAGTGACCAATTATGGAGGCACAGGCCTGCCTCTTCCCACAGGAACACACCAAACAGTGACAGCAATGATCTCCTTACAATCATACCTGCAGGATAGCAACATCATGCTACATAACTGTATTCGTCTGCAGAGGCCTGGCTTCGCTCTATGTACTGTTTGTCTATCAGAACTTCAATACACTTCTTAATCATGCTGATACTTGGGTTAAACCTAGCTCTTGATTGGCTAATTACCTGCAAAAAACAGACATGTTATGGTATTATTTTCATTTACATCAGTCATAAATGCTATAGAAATATTTGCTAAGAGCTTTAAGGCAAATTCAGTACATTTTTCTTTTAAAGACAGGATTAAATAAACCCGGAATAGTTCATTTATAATGGTCACAAATCTTCTCTTTACATTAATGTCCGGACACTTAAACTGGGTGCTCAGCCCATTGGTTCAGTTTGCCTGCATGTTAACCAGAACTTCTCAGTCCTCTTGCTTGCTTCATTTGTCACAGTACAAATGAAAATAAATACTCAGGTTAAAAATTAACCTAATATTAACACATTTTTTCACTTTACTATTATCACAGTTCAAGCAAAGTGAAAATTTTGTAAAACCGTATGCGCCGTTCCATGCTGGCTCTGCTGACTGACTTCTCTCCCTAGACTAGGTCACTTTCACCTCTGTTTAGGTACTTTCATTGTTCTGGAATATTCAATTTATGGACTTAATGGACTTTGTTTGAATTACAGGAGTCTTACTTGGAAACGCAATGCCTGAAGAATGTGTTAATCTTATTTTTTGTCATTAAATCGCTCAATTTCACTTGATTGCATTTTTCAAAACTACCTCTAAAGCTGAATGTAATTTTCTTCTCATCCCATCACCACTTTTGTTATCATCAAAAGATAGAGAAGACATTTTCGTTTAATAAAGATTTGTGAACCCTGCACTTTCTTTATAGCATTAAAAAGACATGTTTAGCAGATATGGAAGCATGTACATAGCAAATTACAAAAAAAAATCTGACTGTAATGTTACAATAAGACCTTACTGATGCTTGAATAACATAGTTTAAATATATTAAAAATGCAACCCATCCTCAGAGATTCTACTGCACTACCCATTCAAATTTGCAAGAAAAAAATTACACTTTTTTTCAGGAAATTTGCTGAGAAGGCCTAGATGATACTTGCAATCACAAGACACAGACTAAGTAGTAATTGATATGAGGTGTGAGCTGGATTTGTTGTGTTTTGTCTAAGTTCTACCCCACGTAGTGCTGTATACCTGGTCCTCAAACTGCTCAGCTGCCTGGAAGGTGTTGATGGAGTCCCCCCACCACTGACCTCCTTTCCCACACAACTTGAGACAATCAGGATCAAGCTCTCTTTCTTCAATCATTGAAGATAGCCCTATGATTTGACAAGCTCCATCTGGCTATGCTGGAACTTTGTAATATATAGTAAAATACTACTTATTGTAAAAACAAATATATATATGCACTGCATAAGAAACTGCAGCTGTAGGCAGAACTTTAGATGTCTCTTAATAGTTCTCAGTTTTGTCCATTCTCTTGTAGAGAAGAGCAGGAAATGGTATGTAGTAACAGAATACGCGTATCTATTAACTTGGAAAATTTTTCACATTTAACTCTTGTGGCCAACCTGCAGCAAAGAAAATGACTATTACTTTCTCCTCTCTACTTCCTAGCAATGGTAGATGAGGGAAACAAAAGATCTTACTACTCAAGTGACTCTATATATTTTTCCTGTAGTTTCTCACTTGCTCTGTGAAGAAATTGATTTTTATTTCAGCTGGATTTCCTGTTTTCTTCACAAGTACTCATGGCTGGCTTTGTCCCAGCTCTAGAGCTTGTTGGAGCCCTCTGTGAGCCAACAGAACTCACTGGGTAGAACTCACCCAACAAAGCAAACAAAAAGCTCAGAAGAGCAAGTTTTGTTGGGCTAGCAGCCAAGGGTCTGGTATGTTCCACAGCAGTACAAAGAAGAAGAAACTTGGTGCTAACAAGCGAATAGATCTGCTCAGATTTCTTCTAACTTTAGCCCTACACCCAAACTGACTGTCATCATACTTCATATATTTTCTTAGGGAGAACAAAAGATAGAATTTTGTATTGATGGGATGTTTTGGTTTTGGTTTTGTTTTATCAAAGAGAATACAAATAAGAAGGATGGATGGAAATACCTGGTGGTCAGAATTAAAAAAAATAAATAAATCTGGGAATGACTGCACTGACCTTTCCCCTCCACTACTCCCACTGACCTTATTCATTTTCAGGGAAAAGCTACCCTGTCCCACACGCAACTGCAGCATGGAGCTAGAAGTAAAACTACCAGGGCATATCTAAGACACTTAACAATTCAGCAAAGACCACATGCTGACAGATACAGGCCTACCAAGGGCCTTGAGTATTTTCTTGGCAACCTCACCCTAAATGAAATGTGTGGTGCTGTAGTCTAATTGTTAGAATCAGAGCTAACTACATTTAGGCTAGGAGTCTTTCAATCATATCTCTAACAACAGTATAATTCTGCCCTTATATCCCAGAAAAAAATACTGAGGCAAGAAAATATTAACCATTCATAGGAAACAGACTTCCATTCAAAAGATTCATCCTTACTCCTCAAGAAGTCAGAATAGATTTTAAGTCAATACATTATTTATAAGAATATAAACATCATGATGAAAGTGAAAAGAACTATGTATACATGTCACCATAAATAGTAACAATATCAGAAATGAATGTTTTAAGAAATAAAAAGGCTCTTGACAGTAAATCAAATCTTACTGCAAGGTTAGCAGGGGAAAAAAAAGGAAGTTGGACAGCCAAGAAATTAGTTATCCGTACTCCAAAAGCTAAATAGACGTGATGGTTATTCATTCTTTAAAAAAGGTCAGTCTCCTGAGAAAGCTGAGCATGTTCAACTTGGAACCACCTGGCAATTTGACCTTATTCATACAACATGAAGCGAAACAAGTTAGTGAGCTCAATGAAGACATAACTAGGTAAAATTTCCACTCTACATGAGCTTTTAATAGCTGTGTTCAAGCCTTAAGTATACAAAAGCCTGTCTCCCCATAATTTGCTTTAAAACCTGGTAATTAACTTCTGAAGTGCCTAAGAATACATCTATACCATAGAATCATAGAATGGTTTGGGTTGGAAGGGACCTCAAAGATTACCTAGTTCCAACCCCCCTGCCATGGGCAGGGACACCCTACACTATACTACATTGGCCAAAGCCCCATCCAACCTGGCCTTGAACATTTCCAGGGAGGAGACATCCACAGCTTCTCTGGGCAACCTGTTCCAGTGCCTCACCACCCTCACAGGGAAGAATTTCTTCCTCATATTTAATACAGATATCCCCTCCTTCAGCTTAAAGCCATTACCCCTTGTCCTATCACTCCATGCCCTTGTAAACAGCCCCCTCCCAAGCTTTCCTGTAGGCCCCTTCAGGTACTGGAAGGCTGCTATAAGGTCTCCCCAGAGCCTTCTCTTCTCCAGGCTGAACATCCCCAACTCTCTCAGACTGTCCTCGTAGGAGAGGTGCTCCAGCCCTCCGATCAACTTTGTGGCCCTCCTCTGTAGTTGCTCCAGCAGTTTCATGTCTTTCCTGTACTGGGGACCCCAGAGCTGGACTCAGTACTCCAGGTGGGGTCTCACAAGAGCGGAGTAGAGGAGGAGAATCACCTCCCTCGATCTGCTGGCCATGCTTCTTTCCACGCAGCCAAGGACACAGTTGGCTTTTTGGGCTGCAAGTGTGCATTGCTGGGTCATGTTGAGCTTCTCATCCACCGACAGCCCCAAGTCCTTCTCCTCAGGGCTGCTCTCAATCTCTTCTTCACCCAGCCTGTAGTTGTGCTTGGGCACAGTATCACAGACTGTAGGGAAGACACTTAACATTTTAAAGAATCAAGCTCAGGTCCCAGTAACCGTTTAGCTAAGGCAGCGAGGAGATTGGCACAAGTTAATTCAGACTGCAAAAAAGAAGGAAAATGTACTCCTAATGCATTTTTGCACGGCTTCACCTTAGTGCTTGAGGTTTCACAATTGCTCGTTTAAGGCTACATCAGGTCCCCACACTATACTGCAGCATCGATATTAGTTAGAAGCCTGGCCTTCAGTTTTACTAGGATATAAGCAGTATTAAAAACTGAGAACTGAAGACTAAACGATAAAGGATATGATTTTTAAAAGTTTCATAGATTTAGTTAAAAGCTAAGGTAAAAAATGCCGATACAGGTAGATGTGGCTGGTGATAGACAAACGGAGCACCAACTTTACTCCCTACTCAGTTCCTAACTGCGTAACAATCAAAATATCCACCTTTCATGCTAAAGTGAAAAAGTTCCTGATGTTAATAGACCGCACTAGTCTGCAAGAGCAAACTGAGCAGAGGCATGTCAGCGCCTCCTGAGTTAAACAAAGGAAGAAGCAAGGAGAAACATAAAAATTTGTAACCTATTCCACCCTTATAAACCAATCTCAACCAAAGTACACTTTGAAGACTTTTTCTAACAATTTGAAAGTAGTGAGAAAAAAGTATTTTCAAAGCTAAAACAGGGCTTGCCTACCGTTTTCTAGTTTTGACCGTAAATTCCACCAGGATTTCATGATAATTGCACAGATGATTTAAATAACAAGAAACCAAATAACCACAGATTTTGAGAAGTAATCAGGATCTATGCTGCCTCATCTTTTAGATATTCAAATATGCTCTCAGAGTATGTGTGTACAAGCACGATTTCAATATTCAAAACTTTTAAAATGTCTCACATTGCAAGTTCTGGGTTTAAAAGCTCTCTGTAGATGCTTATTCTTTTTTAAGAAATAAAAATTAAGTGGTGGTTGTGGTAAACCATTTCCTCCATCACTGTAAGACAGAAAGCATATCTCAAAATGACTGAATGCCTCTCCACTTCCATGCTCAAAATGGTCCAACAGAGCCGGAAACTTTATTCCCTCTCCCATCAGTATGCTCTAAGGCTGTCCAGCAAAGCTCAGGAGACACAAGAATGAATTAGACAGAAGAATGAATGTCTTGGAAGGCTAAGAATACTAAAACTGGGAACTGGTTGGTAGGAGCAAAGGTTAGGTTGGAATAAGAAATACAATTAGGCAGGCAACTAGCACAGATGGGAAAGTGGGAGAAAACTGAGAGAACCAGCACCTTCTTCCCAGCCAGTCTGTGACAGTTCACAGATCATTAATCTAGAATCTGAAAATATTTAGACAAGTGTATCGCTTCAGCTGAAAAGGGAGCTTAAGAAGCGCATGTCTACATACTGAGACAACTTCTAAAATTTAAGCCATGAATTAAAATAAAATCCAACTTTACAATTAGAGCTCAAAATTGGCTAGGCGCTTCTGTGGTAATTCCATACCTACACCATCCATAGTCAGGTTTTCAGTTGAACGCACAGCTCTGGCAATGATTCTTCTAGCATACAACATCTGTCGGCACAGAACCAGCCAACAGGAAAGAGCAAGCACAGAGGCACTTAATGCTTTAGTGCCAGGACACATCTACAAGATTGAGAGATCACAGGTAGTGCTCCAGTACTGCAGTTCAAAGCAGACTCCAATGAAATTCTCACTAATTTCACTGAAGGATTAGTTTTGACATAGGGGAGTGTTGTGGCCCAATGTTAAACCCAGCTATCCTGAAGATTTTTATCAGCTCATGCTTAAGAAGAGGACTTTGTCTTACCTCCTGAATAAGAGCATTATGTCGCAACACTTTACGTGCTTTCATGATACGGACTATAGCAGCTTGAAGATACATTTTTCTGTCTTCATCTACAGCACTTCTGGTCTGCTCCATCTCCTGCAATATAGGAAGAATCAGTAATGCTTAAAATATAGTAAGAAAAATAAACACTTCGTAAAGGTATCTTGAATCCATACTTTTTACTTTATTGGAAGTGGTCAATTAATGCAAAATTCTAGGTGAAGTTCAATCCCAGGCAAAGTACTTCCATAAATCAAGAATACTAGGTTTCATAAAAATCAGCAGGAAAGTAGAAGAGAGACATCCAAACCAGTGGTTTTGCTAGGGAGAAAGGCAGGCAGAATTTATAATAATCTATTGAGTTTGGCAGCACACGTCTCTCGTACAAAATCCTGCGTCTTAGGAGATACAGAGGGAACACAGATTATCAACACCAGAGTTAAGTTTACTTGATGAAGGACACGACACCATAGGAAAACAGAGTTAATTGGTTCTGCTGTTCCTGGAATAAGATACTTCCATAACCAACACCAACAAAAAAGTGTCATTAGATAAGAAGCTAAATGTCAATCCCATTTGGTACAAGAGTAATAGCTCTTGTTTATCTTTTTCTTCTTTCTTATTCCCTATTCCACCTTCTCCTGCTTATATTTTAAGTAGAAAAAAATTTGCAGTACTTAAGTTTTAAACAATTTCTTTGCGGTGATGTAAATCTTACATCAGGACTCTTACATTTACTTACACCAAACTAATACAATAAATTTGATTTTAGAAAAATAAGCTTCCTAAGCTGTTCAAGATAGAAACACCAAAGAATACTTGCCTGTGGTGTGTCTTTCTGCATTGATGTAGTAATTTTAAATTTTGTTCGTTTACTGCTGAAGTTCATATTTAATGAAAACGTAGACTCTGTCTCTATATCTTCCTGCAATAAAGAATCTTTTTAAAAAAATCAGAAATGGAACCAGAAAATAACAACAATTTACTTTGAAATTGTTTATATGTATGAAAGCCCTTAACTGTGATTTTTTTGAGATTTGTAGTTGGAAATTCTAAAATGCCACTTGAAACAGGTCAATTTTTTAAACTATGGTATAACTAACCAAGACATCAAGTCAATTTTAGAAAACACTATAAAGAACTCTGACATACACGAATTTTGTTAACAAGTCAATATGACTAAAGCACTTTCTATTTTAATACTTCGACAGCTTATCTTAGTTGCAAACATTCGCCACTTAAACTCATTTTCTCCCTGCAAAGAAAGTAGGATTTGCATTTATTTATGGCTGAACCTCATGAGAGCTGTTGCGTTAGTAACTATTACTAATGTTGCCTTCCAGAACTTAAGGAAAAACTTCTAAGCATTTCGTTATGTTACAGAAGAAACAGTTGACAAGTTGCAACTTCCACAGTTGCACATCTACCTGTACGTTTCTGATTCTTTTCCTGTCAGAATCTCAATTCTTCTCCACATGTAAAAGTCCATTTCTTTCAATCCATAGTAACTACTCCCTGAAGTCCAAACACCTTTGCATTCAACTAACAAGATGACCTGACCAATCTTTGCAGTTTCAGGCAAGAGTCCGTACAAGTGTTACCAATTTCCAGCAGAATAAAGTTACTGGGCTTCTCAGACTTTGGAAACTTGACAAACCACAGTTGCCTCAAGCACAAATACTTTAGTAAACACAGTCAATATTTACCTAAATATATACTCCAAACAACAGTAATTCAAATTTTATGTTCTGCAACAAATATTGTTTGTTGTAATACTTTATAATATCCAGGCATAGTATAGAAAATTTAACATGAAAGGGCAAAGATCAACAGCTTTAAAAAATATAAGCTATCATTAAATTTTAGCATTATTCTGCTTACATCGCTGAGTAGAAACCAAAACAAATTGCGTGCTGTGCATGAACTCAGAAAGCATGATTCTAAGGCACAAAAAAAGATTTTGCCAAAAGTTTCTTTTTTTTCTTTTTTTTTTTTTTCAAAAATACTTCAAAGAAATGAAACAAACTACAGCATTCAATACACTGTACTTTTCTCTGCGGCTCAGATACAGGTAAAGAGAAGTTAGTGTGTTTAAATTTATTGCTTAAGCCACCAAAGTTCACTGGCTTATTCAGTAAGCAAGCCATTAGACTGTCTACAGATCTGCTTTCACGCTGCTGGGTGGAGTGCAAAGAAAACAGAATTAGCAGAGATGTTTGAACACAATAGTCTGGAAGTTAAAGAATCAGAAAATGCAGTGGTAAACTTTAAAAGGTCAAAGGGTTGGAAAGCTGTATTGTTCACTTTTCAATGACATATGCTTAAAGAAACAGGGCAAACCTTATACAACAGACATAAATAAATGTAAATCCTTTAAATAATGGGCAACTTTCTAAAATTATGAAAAATCTCACTGTTTTCTGTAATAGCTCCCAGTGTTATATTTCACCCATGGTTTAACAGACATCTTCCCAGCCACTGTTCCAACCTGAGCTCATTTCTAGATATTGGAAGCATGTCCTATGCTTCAGCCAAGCATCAGATCTTCCTTGTGATCTCACTTTCCATTTTCTAATATTTGCCTGGTTAAAAAAAAAAGCAGCTATCAGAGCAGCTTCATATTTCTTGTCGTAAGCGAAGTGAACAGCTTATCTCAGTTTCTTCTGCCTGATACTGTGAGAATAATGGGCTTTCTCAGCCAGCTGGAAGCACACGCTGAAATCTGTATGGTAAGCACAGGCATTTTTGTAGTGTTTTGTACGTAACAGATGTCTGTGCCCTTTGCTGTATGGGAAAAAACTGGTTTCACCTAGGTCATACAGAAATATGAGGCAGAGTCAGAAACCGAACCTGTATCAACTATTGCCTTAACTACAAACAAAGCTCACATACTACTGGAATTCCATGAAACTCATGGAATGATAGTGTGGCAAATTGCAGCAATAACTCCCTCACACAAGCCCTCCTTGCTCCCTTTCCTCCTCCTTCCTCCTCCTGTAATCTGTCAGCACGGAAGAACATGGTTGCTGTTACCTCCAGTCTCTTAATCCCACAGATTTATTTATTTTTCTAAGATCTCTGTAAGACTCTGGTTTACTTCTCAAGCTTCTTACCGTGATTCAGTACAACTTTGAAAGCGGTGTATTTAAAGAGCATTCCCCTCCAACAGCAGTGTGTCTAAGGCCATATGGATGAAATGCAACAGAAACAGTCAACAGTCCTAGCAATATTACCTTTTTAGCATACCATGCTATTCCAGGCACAGAGAGCCTTGATGACACAGGCAGTCTACTTCCTCCTATCTCTTTCCTTATAAATACAGATTTATAATTGTTCTCACGGGTCAATAAAACAGTTTAGGGAAAAAAAGCAAACAGTGAATTCTTTTATATTAAAAAAGCACTCAACAAATAGAATCAGAAGACTGAAAACACGAAACTTTTTTGTATCGTTACTGCATACCTTGTCTGAGTCATGGTTGATCATTTTGACATCAAGTAAGGATTTGATGGTTTTTGTCAGTTCTTTCTCATTCATTTGTGTACTATCCTGAAGCTCCTTGTAACTGACAGTTTCGCTGTTGTTGAAGGCAAGCAACACTGCCATTTGGTATGTTGTGACCATGGCTACATAAGGTTTGCACAAATAATTCATTTTTACTTCACCTGTAATGATACGAAGTAGTGTTTTATAAACTGATAAAATGTGCTGAAAAGTCACCTGAAGCTTAACTACTAGAGCTCCTCCTAAATTTCCAGACCCTCCATTCACACTTCAGTATGCATTTAACACTCGGCACAGGAAGACGAAAACTGATGTTGTGAATTTACACACACAGGATGCGGTCTGCAACAACAAACCCTCTGATTAACTACGAATACCAGAACAACAGTATTTTCAAGAAAAAAAGGAAACCTACAGTGTTGAATTGGATAATGTAATATAATTTATAGTAATAAAAAAAGAAAATTCCAAATAGCCTCAATGCATTGCAATGCATTAACTTCAATTAGTAACAGCTTACACAGAATCATAAAATAGTGATTGCAGGGAAGTTTTTCCAAGGAAAGATTTTAAAACAAAAGACTTGTCCCATAGAATCTTTTTACAATATTCTTGTATTCTTTAAATTCCCTTGAAACATAAAAAAAAAGGCACTGAAAAAAATCAGCCTGAAAGCAGATTTAGATTTTCTATGTGAAGGTGAGTGTGAGTTAATGGTAACCTTCTATTATTAGAACTAAATTTTCATTACATCATATTGTTGTATGCTAGTCTGATTTTCACCTGCATGTAATATGTTGTGGTGCTCAGTCATTAAAACCTGATACTGAAAGCACTTGAAATAAAATATGATTGACCGATACTTACTGAAATAAGCTACAATTTTATATATCTCTAAGATGTTTTTTAACATGTATTTCTATATAGTAAATGTAAGTAAATATATATGTATTTACTTAGATACTGACATATCTGAGTAAAATAGTAGAATATGCATTCTTGAAATTATTTAATATTCAGCTAAGGGACATCTGATACTACAGAAACAATTCCAGGGCAATTGTTATTAACTCAGCAGATCTGCAGTGCTGTTTTGTAGTTAAGAATGTACACCTCTAGTATTACTTGGATTTAATAAATCACAGATGACATACACCAGGTTACTAAACATAAATTTTGGAAATACTAAGCAGCAAATACTAAATCAATTTGTAATACAAAATAAATCAATTGATTTTATATGCAACATAATGTTCCAAATCCAAAGTCTGCTGTCATTTGAAAAGAACTTTTGACAAATAATTGTCAGCTGTACAGAGCATAAGTTGAGCAAAGCACTTATATTTACCTGTACAAAGATAATGTAACCAAGTAAGCTTCCTTCCACTAAAATGCTGACTGTAAAATAATTCAAACTGCAAAACAAAATGAACTTCAGTTAGTGACACATGTAACTACTTACAATAGTTTATCGTAACACTAGCACTCCAGTGGAGAACCGCTGGTTTTATAGTCACCATACTGGATACGAACATTGCGGATCAATTCATGAGAACATTTTCTTTTAGCAGATGGGTGGTAACTGAACCATTTACTACATTACTTGAACATATTAGCATATCACTTGATGACTAAATCGTAAAGATTGTTGACACACTCATACTCTCAAAGCATAGAATACTGTAGTTAAGCAGTAATGGCTCTGATATCCCATTTAAAATAAATCCAGAAAATCCATTTTACTGTGTGTGGGTTTTTTAATAACATCCTTCAAACTAAAAGTTTATGTTTTTTGAAACATGTAAGATGAGATTCGTCATGAAGTCAGGAATTTCCCAGAGTTAGCTACACATGTCCAATAACAGGAATTTCTTATTGCCTAAAATGTACTGCACTATTAAATACAATTTAGCAAAGGTCAACACACATATCCTGTATTTTAACACAAACATTGTACAGGTAACATTTAGAATGCAATAATGTAATCAAAAGTAGTAAAAAATTCCACCTCTACAAAGCAGAAATAATCACATAAAAGAGAGTATCTGGCCAAAGTAAAACCTTCACTGCTTTGAGAATTCATAAAATTATCTTTAAAGAAGTTTGCAGGAAGCTTGATTTTGAATGGCTCCGATGAAATATGGGACAAGAAACCTGTATCTGCATTTTAATCTGCTATTAAGTATCTTCAGATTTAGTATTAGAAACAAAATATTTTATCTAAATATTAGGAATTGGTTTTAAAATTGAGAAATACAATCAAACAAATTGGGTTGATTATTAGTATCTTGCTCATCAATCACAAAGTGTAGGGGAGAGATGTGAAGAACAAAGCTATGCAAATACACACAGAAATTCAGTATGGCATTTGGGTGACGCTTCCAAATTTCATATGGACTCAAAGAGGATAGCCATGATTGACAAAAAATGAAGCAGCTCACGTTTTTGTCTCTTAGAGTGATGCTCTTTTATTTAGAGTTATTTTACATTTTCCACATGTTTACAAGAAGCCACCTACTAACCTACCATCTGTACACTTTTTTCCAGTTCCTGAGGAATTGCAAATGTAGAAGAAGGAGCCTGAGTTAGAGGCCATGCACCAGCCTAAAGGTATCAGAGAAAAATAAAAGCATTAACATTTTCATACAACATACACATTAAGAAAAAAAAGAACACTATTAAACAGATCTATAGCGTATGTTATGCCGTTAGACATTGACACCAGAAGTTTTACTGCTTATTATGCATGCCCCATCAAGGGATTAATTCAAGACAGAACACAAGGCATTTTACATCACTATTGTTCAGTGTGCTAGTGGGTTAATTTTAAAAAGACTAGAAAAATAAATTATTCCACAGTGATTACAAGGTGTCAGTTTCCATATGAAAAGTATTCATAGTTAGAAAAATTGTTCACTTGTTATCAACACATAAAAACTAAGCACAAATAACTCAATAGTAATAAACATACATTAGTACCTGTAGAACATATATCTGAAAACTAATTCCCAAATCTATAATCGTGTCCTGGTTTTTGATAAAGTTGTTGAATTTATTGTTGAGATCAGCACTAACACTCATGTCTGTATACATTCGATGGAGTTTGCTGGTAAATTCATAACCACAGGCTTGCTGTGAAGAAATATTGTAACAGGTTTCACAGTGAAAACAGTGTTTATTAAATAAATTATGCACATTCACTACTAAAATATGAAAATCTAGTCATTACAGAGAACACTAGTTACAGTAGAAAATAAACATTATAAAAGAAAACCAGCAGATTTATCTTAGTTTCACTTTCTATGCGTTGATCTATATGAACAATGTTATTTTATAAAATGGAAAGACAGAACTAGTTTATGAAAGTCCTTGGTACTTTTATAACATAAATATAAATTATTTGAACACACTTAATAACACTACCCAAAACCTTGTAAAAACCTCAAATGCCTAGGCGATACTTGGCCACATATCTTTCACAGACTATCAAGAAATTATTTTTTTCCTTTCAGCTACTGGAAACAGGATCTTCTAATTGCTAAGTTCTGCCTGGCACCCTCTGCTGCTCCCTCCCAACATTACATGCCCCTATGTTTATTCTGCATTAGAAGAATACTACATTACCTTTAGTTTATTAATCATGGCTTCTTCAGAATCCATAGACATAGACAAACCATGAATTAATCTTTTTGCCAACATTCTGGCATAGAACTGCATAAAAAAAATCAGATATGAGGATTTTTAAAAGCATAACCACATTCTTCAAGTACACTTTAAATGTAAAATTTTAACATTTAGTAGATCTCAAAAGTTACCTTTTGGAATACATCTTTGTCATCAATGTATTTGAAAACAGTAATGAAACTTGTAAGTTTGTCTTCTACTTCATTTTCTGTCATTCCTTTCGCTGATTTCTTCAACAAGTTGTCACAGTACTTGGCCAGCTCAAGTTAAAAAAGAAAAAACAAACCCAAACCTACTTGTCAAGCTTGAGAACAAACGTATGCCAAGGGATTCCAAACTTCTATACAAAAGTTAAAGCATGAAATAAGTCACAGTCTACAGTCTCATGTTCTGTTACAAGGGCTGTATATTCATAGGTAAACAACTCACGCTACATCCACAGAAAATACAAATTCTGTATCAAATTGCAGACGCACTGATTTTCACACACTCACAAAATGCATGTGCAGGTTAAGTTACTTCTTACTACTGAAATACACACCTGAGGCTGACTCAGTGCGAGAAATGGATATTCGTGTGAAGGACCCTATGCCAATTCATTGGACAGTTATAAAAATGTATCACTCCTTCCTACAGTAATACTTATCACTTACCAACTCAGGTGCTTTGCAGATCGACTTGGGCTCCCTGTAGTTAACTACTGATGTCAAAGCCTACACAGGAACATAGAGCAAAGAGAAAAAATGTAAATGACTTAAAACTTTCTCTTTCATAAAATTTGAAGAAAGCAAAAAATGTTCAGGGCAAAGACCATCCAAGACCCTATCAAACTGAACTACACAAAAGGGGATCAGAAAAGAAACAACGAATAAAAGGGTTTGAATTACCACTCGGTGATAATTTGTGTGTTGAACATTTTTAAGTTGAGATTTATCTAAATGTGGAAAGAGGAACAGAAGTTAACTGCAGAAAGCACGAGAACAGATTAAGTTCTAATTAGAAACTTAAAAGTATGAAGGTTTTGGTACACAGAAATATATATGGTCCAAAAGCATGGATGGAAAGAAACTGAGGAGAAACTGCAGATAAAGCAGATTTGAGTGGCAGCACATCAACAGCAGCTTGAGCTGAAAAACATACATGGTGTGCTCACAACAGTAAGAAAGGAAAGGTCTTTAGGTTGTTGGATTTTTTTATAAGACTAAAGAGAAGAAAAAACATTGTTGGAAGTAGAAATTCAAAGTAGTGCAGTAAAAAAAATATGGTAGCTTAAGAAAAACTGAATATGATGAAAGTGAAAAGGAAGGAGATAACAGCAGTGTGGAATTGGAAATTGTAAACAAAGACAACAGAATCATCAAGATTCGTTTCTAAACTATATATCACAATTAAATTAACATTTTAAACTAATACTGAACCAAAAATATTGCATTACTATAGTTCCTAGGAATCGTAGTTCCTCCTACAGAAGGAGAAAACTATTATTGCTGCTATTATAAAGAAGAACTGAGAAGCAACTCTTTTGCACAATGCCTCGATGCTCCAGTATTTGACAATAAGTCCCTAGAATCCCTGCAAGAAAGGAACGCATGACTTGCCAAGAAACGTGAAACTTTTTGAAGTCTAGAGCACTCTTCTGCAATAATACTGGAGGCAACAGTAACAGTTTTGATATCCACTATGAAAAACTGACAGCAGATAAAGATTTTAAGTATTTATTATAATAAAGATGACTAAAGTGAAGAATTTATGTATTTAAGGAAAAAGTACTTTGCCTGTGTGCCAGCAAAGGTGGTTGTCAACCTCATATTACTCCACCTTCTGGTACAAGACCGGAATTGCAATTGAGACAGAAACGTAGTAGGGTACTGAAATAACCATTAGTTTTAAAATACTAAGTAATTAATTTCTCAGTATCACAAAGGAGATGGGTAACTAATATTGATATTATTAGTGGTATCTTCATCACTATGTCTTTCCAGATTAATCTTGGCTGAAAATTATCAAATCTTAGACTATGACCCTAACTACAAACTGTATTTATTGTAAACATCACAAAAGAGCAATGAAATGTATGTATGCATCTTGTGACAGGAAATTATGAATAGGAAAGTACTAAAGTGCACTCTCTAGGAAAAAGACACAAGAATATATGCGAAAGAGTGAGGAATTAACAAATGGATTAGATAAAATGCATTTCTTGAGGAGCTGCCATCCAATTTAGTTATAATTTATTATCAAAATTTGTAACAATTAGAACTGTTATCTTAAATAACTTCACAGCTATGCATTTCAAAGAAAAGAGCAGCAAGCCTCTTTCCCTAAATAGGCTTATTTAACTTCAAGTGCGGTTCTCCCCCAGAACTTCAAGTGCGGTTCTCCCCACCTCCCTGGGCAACCCGTTCCAATGCCCGACCACCCTTTCCGAGAAGAAATTTCTCCTAATCTCCAACCTGAACCTCCCCTGGCGCAACTTGCAGCCGTTCCCCCTAGTCCTGTCACTAGTTATCTGTGAGAAGAGGCCAACCCCCAGCTCACCACAACTCCCTTTCAGGTAGTTGTAGAGGGCAATAAGGTCTCCCCTGAGCCTTGTCTTCTCCAGACTAAACGAGCCCAGTTCCCTCAGCCGCTCCTCATAAGACCTGTGCTCCAGCCCCAAACCTGTGCTCCAGCCCCAAGGAATACGGAAGTAATATAAGTTTCCAGGTATTCTTTGTAGTCAATTTGAAAAATCTAAACAAAGCATTCAGCATTTAAACACCATAGCAGCAAGCAAATTCAAGTTCAAATACACGTAACATTTATCAAACAACAAATAGACAAATTGTGGGTTTCGTATCTGCACTTAAATTTACATTAAATGGCTCAGTTCCATTTTCGTGTTTTGAATTATGACAAAAAGTAAGGTTGGTCTTTCAGAAAACATTTAAGTATTCAAGTGGTTGCCTTTGCACATACCTTTTCCCCTAACACTGGATTGTCTTTTGTTCCATTGCATTTCTGAACTAGAAGAGCTGTGTAAGAACTCTATCTCTGAACATACGCCGATGCCCTGAAGAATTCTGGCAAGCCTGAAACAGGGTCCCACATTTTGTTTTCCAATGCTTTTTTTTTACTTAAGTAAAAGTTACCTTGTCAAGGGCACTCATAAAGTGTTGATCACCATTCAAAACAGTGTTGATGAGCTGAACAAATTTACTATGTACTTCCAGAACTGACTCCACAAACTGAGTGGGCATCTAAAAAAAGGCAGATAAAACAGAAAAGGAAGTTAATGAGAAAAATAGTATTATCTACATGCAAACATATCTACTTTAATTGTACATTTTTCCTAATTACTCTTTTTGATAAAAGTTAAAAATCATAACGATTAAGTCTTTGCGAGGGAAAGCTGGCAAGGGGCTGTTTCTTAGAGAGTATAGTGACAGCACACGGGGGAATGGGTACAAACTAAAAGAGGGGGGATTTAGATTGGATGTTGGGAAGAAATTCGTCCCTGTGAGTGTGGTGAGACAGTGGAACAGGTTTCCCAGAGGAGCTGTGGCTGCCCCTGGATCCCTGGAAGTGTTCAGGGTCAGGTTGGATGGGGCTTTGGGCAACCTGGTCTAGTGTCGGGTGTCCCTGTCCATGGCAGGGGGTTGGAACTAGGTGATCCTTGTGGTCCCTTCCAACCCAAACCATTCTAGGATTCTGTTCTATGATTCTATGATTGATTCTGCACCGTTATACTCTTACACTACTGTGCTTGAGCATGTTTTGGAAATAAAATGTCTATGGCTACATTTACAGTCATGCTATCAAACATAGATTTGAGTCTATATTGCTCTCATACTGCCTAATCTTTTCTATCGTACTGTAAAATCCTTTATTCATCCTTTCAAAAATCATTAATGCTAACATATAAACACAGCAATCAAGCCAAAAAGCTACCAAAATATGTAAACTGGTACTTCTCCTACACGCTGACTTCAGAGACAGAAAATGTGGATGAAGCCTTTGAATTTCCCTATGTAGGACAGTTACCAATTAAATTTAGTGCGCCACGTTTATGCATAACATTTTGCATAGAAATGGCTAATACAAATTAGAGGAGTCCCTATGCAGACAAGCTGGCAATGCACAAGTGTGCAACGTGCTGGCTGCATCACGTGACTCCCCAAGTGCACTCTCAGGTTACACCTTAGAACTGTTTTGATGACAAAGTACTTAATCCACACAGTGGAGCAAATATTTCACTTTTTTAATTGATAAACTAAGAAATTCACATAAGGCTGTGAATTTTCATCACCCTCATGGCTCTGCATTCATTTCCATGTGTAGGCACTATGAGTTTGAAAAAAGCTCAAGAACTTACAAGTAACTTGAAAGCAAACTACTACTACTAAAGACTTCAGCCCTTTTTCAGTATGCGCAACAGGAGTTATGGAAGAGTAAGCACTCCTATGCAGTCAATAAAAGAGTGAATTTACAACACTTTGTATCAATGTATTATCATAGACAGAAACACTGGATGGCTAAAGTCACCGTCCTAAAGTGAGCACAGATCTCGGCAGCAAGATGTGTACATGTACAAATATAACGCCAAATGAAAGCTTGTTTGTCCATTTCTGAACAGCAACGCTAGAGGGACAAAAATGGAATTGAGTAATTTAAATACATATGAACTGAAAAAAGTTTAACACACTTAAAATAATTAAGCTACAGTATTTTCAGAAATTACATGAAAATATGAGACTACAAAGGTACTAGTGAAAAACACCACACTGAAATCAGGACAAGATGTCAAGTCTTTACAAATAACATACAATTAAACTACATGGAATCATTGGTTCCTAACGTACCAGAACAGCTAATGCCACTGACTTAGAGAAATTCAGGAAAAAATACATACGTGGAACAAAAGGACCTACTTGCCATGACAGCATTAAACAAACGACAATGAGAAATATCTAGCTGTAGTTGTTTCTGGATAGATCACAACAATCAACTCTCAGGATAGATACGTGTTGCACAGCTAAGCGTGCTGATTAGAAGTTACAATTTACCCATAATGTTCCAAACCAATTTCATAGAGACAAAATTAAAAAACCAGAATAAGACCAAAAAGAAAAGGGTAAACACTTCATCAGGAATGTTAATCAAATAGGTAATTTCAGCTGCCTAAGGAAACTCACATTTTCCTGAGAAAGATTGCTGGTTGCTCTAAGGCCCTCATCATGGATATGGTTTTGTAGTTCCTGAATCATATGAGGTAAACCACTTGACACAGCACGAAGTAGAGTATACATATTTGCCATGTCTGTAACAGAGATACATTTTTATAGAATATGCTTAGAAACACTAAAAATCAACACTTGATATAGTATCATAATTTCACACAGAACTTTTCAAAGACTGAAACAAGACCAACTTCTGAAAAAAATTTTAACATACACTGGATCACTGACAAAAGGAAAAAAGGCAAGAGTAGGGATAACATCAGTATTTATTGATTACTGCCATTGTGACCTCACTCTTCCAATACTGCTTATTTAGAAGAGACTCCAAGAGGAGAGGTAGGCTAGTATGGAAAAGTATTGTACCCGTTAATTTCAGTCCTTGGCCTCCCTAAATCTCCCTTAGCTGACTAAAATCAGTTCAGATATCTTCTTGACTTTAGTTTTCCTTCAGTGGTTGCTTGAAATTCTTCTCAGGTTACAAAAGCTGTAAATAAGTAACTGCTATTTTTATGGGATTTTTTGTTTTGCTGGTTTTGGTTTTGTTTGTTTTGTTTTTCAAAAAAAAAGGATCCAAGCTCTGATCAATTTTGCAAGCCTCTGGAAACTGAACACTTATTAGAGTTATTCATTTGAGTTTGACTGCAAAAAATAACTTGTTTCACATAATAGATACCATCCTCCATACAAAAATAAGCATTTTTTCAAGGGTAAGAGGCATGTAGTCATCAGGAAGCATAATTTTTTTAGTCAGGTAGGGAATATAACTAAAAGAGTGTCTGCTTCTGTAAAAAGGATTTGGGCAGAGAGGTCACAAAAAAATCAGGACAATAAAAAGTGACTATGAAAAGAAACCAAAATATTTTATAATTATGACCTGTCAAATGATGATGAAGAAATCTGTAAAGACAGAGCCATTGGTTTACAAATGAAAACACAAGCATAAAATATGATCAGTTCTACAGGACACAGGACTTCAGTGTGTT
This sequence comes from Psophia crepitans, assembly GCA_013399095.1. Classification (NCBI taxonomy): domain Eukaryota; kingdom Metazoa; phylum Chordata; class Aves; order Gruiformes; family Psophiidae; genus Psophia; species Psophia crepitans. The sequence continues at coordinate 115,093 of VWZZ01002922.1, forward strand.
TTTAAGCCGACTAAGACAAGAAAAGAGTATTGGCTGAAAGAAGGGTTGTTAGCAGTAAAAAGAAGGTTTTGACTATATATCTGGCAGAATGAAAATGAATTATATGGTAAAAGAACAATGTCACTCAGGGTTGAATTGCGCTTTCTAGGTAAGTAACATAAATTAATAGAAAATGCTTAAGCGCACAGGTGGTCACTGAATAAAGACAGTAAATTGCAACGCTAAATGAACAACAAAAAAAAAAATCCCAAACACTTCATGCTTTTTGTGACCACTGAGACTTACCACTTCTTTTCTCTTGTCTGATAATATTGTGACATTCTGCATGTAGAAACTGCAAGTGATCAGCTACCATTCTCTGCTGGCATTCATGAATCACTTTGCCATATGAGCTGGGATGCAAGTATTTCCGACACCGCATTTCTTCATCTTTTAATCTACCTAAAACCTACAGACAAGTTTTTAAACTGAGAGCTGATGAAATACTAACGATCAATATAGAATCATGAATATACAACAGTATATGTATGTAGAATGAGACAAACAAATAAGTAACTAAGTTAAAAAAGAACTTGTCTTGGCTGCTGAAAAAAATAAATTTGCTTGTTTGAATCAGGTTGTTGCTGAATTAATATAATCTTCTACTCTGTGTACTGACTAGGCTCAGTCACTACTAAACATCTAATAGCACTCAGTAGTTCTCTTCTCAAAATTTCTCCTTCCCTTCAACTTTGTGATCAGTCTTTCTCAATTCCTCCTACCACACTTTTTACTCCTTCTGATGAAGTTTTACCACAATATGTAATTACATAATTGTAAGAATCACTTTATTGTTCCAAATCCATCTGCTTGTACATAAACATCTGCTCAAAAGTTATAGGTTTACATCTGAGCTATTAATAAAAACTCTCTTTATAACTTCAACGAAGGAAATAGGCATTATCATAAAATGAGGCATATGAATACTGATATAAAAGTACTTAAGTTCAGTGAATGTGAGAGGAACCTAGGAAGAGCAGCGCAGCTGCAGACCACCGGTGACAGATAAAATGAATCTCCATCTCTTTCAGTTAAACTGAAGTCTTAGCCTGTCCCTGAACTTCATCTCAAGTGTGCTACCATTAGCTTATGCCTCTTATGGCTAAAAGCAATCTCAGAGTCTTCTCCTCAACTCTTCTATCGCGTTAGTGCGGACAGTATAGCACCAAGGACTGACTCCTAGTCTTGTAGTAATCTTTACTTCCTCAAGAATTACAAATAATTTAACCACAACCTGACTTCATACACCACAAAGCAGAACAAAAGAAAATTCTCCTCAGAGTGTATGTTTTTTAACAATACTCAGTAACAACTCTACCATACAGTCTACTCTAACCGCTACTGCTGAAACTCCCATCTTATGCTCCTACAAACAGAAGGCAAGTGAGGAAGCAATACTGATCAACCCAAGAGGTGGTTTGGGTTTTGCCTCTTTTTTTCTTTTACTTTTCATATGATTGATTTATCATTTATTGTGAAATATTTTGAAGCTGACAATCCATCCATAGCCAAAGTTTGTAATTTTTATTCAGATTAACCAGTACACCAAAAAACGTAGTTTAAACTGCATGAAAGCATGCAACAAAGAACAACTATAGGAACTGTACAGGAAAACATATACCATCCATAGATTGATTATATGAGATTTTAAATTATTGCATGTGTACAGAAGAATCTCTTACCTTCTCCATGTACTGTGAGCAATTTGACTCTTGCAATAAATTTGAAGCTTCTTGTTTATAATACTCCCCTGTTTCATTCAGAAAAGGACACTCAAAAATTTCCTGATAAAACTAAAAGGGAGAATTTTTTTTAAAGGACAAATAATACATATACTAGGTTAACATTCAAAATTTAAAACGTAAATCAGAAATGAGTATCTACCTTTAGGGGGAATTTTTTCTTATACTGTTCAACATGAACAAAGGAGTTAATAACCCCATGGATTACTTTCTGGTTTGGGTCTTCTCCACAGCGATCACTGAAATAGGCAAAGCAAACATTCATGAGAATGTAAGTGTAACTCATCTGATAGCTGAATGAAAAAATATTGGATGAAAACACTTTCCAGTAAACTCCTCTGCTTAGACTGGCAAAATCGAAGAAAACTGAACTTAAAAATGCACTCTTCTTTCTCTCCTATACATTTACATTGTTGAGATAGCAATTCAAAAGCATTTGCAGGTCATGAAATTTCCAAATGTTTGCTAAGGATACAAGTATTCCTAATTACATGCTCTAGGCAAGTACTTTAAAAGTTACAGTAAGTTCCATCTTGTATCCATAGCCTTCATCAAACAGACTACCTTCAGCAGCTCCTGCCAATAAAACCACTAATTTTTTATGTGCCAACCTCACACCAAAAGGAATGCTATTTTCTTTTCTGAACACCTATTATTCAACATGTAGATGTCAAATGGAACAAATAACATACTTAGCGCGTCATCATAATTTTTGATCATACATTGGAAAAGGAAAACCTTGTGTTTTCCAGCCAAATTCTTAGCTTCAAATGAGCAAGTTCAAGTGACGGAAATACTATCTTTAGTCCCATTCAGTTGAAAACAAAAGTAATTAAAACAACTGTTCTGTGTCCTAACATTAGTGTTTGCTCCTTTGCAAAGACTGGAAATAACAGACCCACACTCAGAGCAGCAGAGTATTTCTTAAAAGATGACTGTTCTAAAAAAGATCACATTCCACATACACTTCACAAAGAAGAAAAAATATTCCTTAACTCCTAAGGTGTTGAATAGGGATAAAATATGATTTATAAAAGTATATTTACACTTAAGCATCAGCAGCTTTAATTTCAAAGGTTTTCCTTTTATAAATACATATGTACACATATATACGTGTATATAGAATAAGAACTTTTATTTTACCCAGATTGCACTGGAAAGACAAAATGAGTTCTCTGTTAGAAATTTACACTGGTATAGGAAAGTCATTTACATAAGTGATTAAAAAAAAAAGAAAACAACGCAAAACAGTAAAGCCAGTAAAAATACTTCAAACCAACATTTTACCATACACTTATATAGGCTGGGGTAGAATGGGGAAGAAATAATTTTGCTAATTTCATTCATTTTGGACTCCAGAGGATGCCCACAAGCTAGGGAAGCTTTCCACGACCGCCACGCCAGCAGTCATTGCATTACACACACCAGACTGTATCCATACGTTCACAACGTGGTTAGTTCGGTGTATTGCTTTTAAATACTACTGTGTCCTAAGATCTGAAAACTTCAGCTGACAACGGGTGGAAAGAACTAGCACTCTAATAGATTACAGCAGTCACTGTCGTTCACGCAGCTTGGTCACCCGTTACAAATGAGCTGACCTAATGGGTAATTGCTCCCATAGGGATGGTCTGATTTTTTTATCCTCTGAGGGACAGGAATGTTTCCTCTGGTTCTGGTAGCTGGACCAATAGAATAAATCTGGGTTTGGGTACATGCAATCACACCCTGCATTCTTGTCAGCTTCTCTCTGCTGGGTCTGGATATATGATGGCAGAGGCAGCAGCATGTCACAGAACAGAATAAGTGTTACACCAGACCAGGGCCTAGACCCAGCTCCATCCGAGAGGGACCCAGGACCATGGTAAGCTGCAGGTCCATGCAGTCTGTGAACACAGCACCATGTCATGGAGTGCATAACTGAAAGTCCAGCGTACTACAAAGCAAGGCTCTGTCAAGAGACAGTCCAGTCCACCTCTAGCACACCAGGTTCTGGACCTGGAAATATACTGGTGACACAAACATAACAAGCATTACTGTAACAGCAGATGAACACCCAGCTCCCTTCTGCTCAATTCACAGACCTTAGCCCTCCCTGATGTGGGAGGGCAGGGAGCAGCAAAGGTCAGGCCCAGGGGATTCAAAACTCATTGTATCATTAGGAAAAAGCTGTAAAAGTACAGGAGGAATATGCTCCCTGGAAGAGCTGCAAAAGAGGAGACAGGCTTTCGAAGCAGAGGCCAGATGGCGAAAGCATCAGACAAAAAGGAACGCAACACAGAACCAGCCTTGCCTGCCTGTTGAGTGGCTGGCAGCACACAACAAAGATACAGCATCTAAATCCACTTCTGAATACAGAGGAAGTGAGGATGCAGTTGCCAATCAAGTGACAAGTTTGGAACAACTACCAGAATCATGTAAGCATTTATTTATTTATTTTAACAGATGCCCACATGCCTTATTTTTCCCCCCAAACTTGCAGAAATTTTAGCAGCTTAACATAGGTTTCATCAGTGTGCAAGTATTACATGTTTACAGTAAAGCTGTCACAAAGTTTAGTGACAGGTTCATGATGAAGTTCATAATGTAGTTCTGTCTGAAAAGCTATGCTATTTCCAAGATAAATAGCATATGTCACAAAACTATCATTCTTTCCCCTTCGACAGCATCTTCAGGTTTTTATTTACACTGATAGCGCTCTGCTCCCAAGAATTTGTAACGCAAATGGCTAGTTTCAACAAAATTTGACAGAAGTTTCAAGAATGATTTTCATGAAAGTTGTAGTAAAAAGAGTTTCTCTCATTTTTGTTTGGCAGATATCGGTGAGCCCACGGAGGCGGAATTCTATTAAGTGTACATTTTCCTTCTTGGCAGTAATCAGCAAGCAAGACAGACACATACAGCTACAGAGCAGCTGCCGCACAGTTTGAGGCAGGGATGTTACAGGACATCTTGTGACAGTAGTAGGGAATGATGGTGTTTGGAGGGGCATTTAGACAAAAAGATAAACCACTAGAAACATAAGTTACACTAATTCTGCTGTTGCCGAGTTTCTTTTTTCAAAAGAAATGGAGAAAACTACAAAAAACTCAAGGTTGTTGCGCTGCTTTACACTAATTCCATCTTGCTCCTATCTTACGGCTAAAGCTAACAGAGGAAGTTTGACATGTATCGTAGTGTACTACTATAGCCCCACAGAACATATTTAATGTACAATAATAAATACTACATTCATTAAGATTCCATCATTCAAAAGACGTACTCTGCTGTGTCAGACCAATGGCCGATCGAGACCAACTGACTACAGAATTCAATGTGAACTAGAAAAGTCTGTTTTGAACACTTTTTACAGAGCAATTAACTTCCAGTAGATTTCCTTTCAAACAAATGGTATAAATAATGTATCAGCTTAGACAGGAATAGGTTCAGTTAGTCAGAAAGTGTTAGTTATATTTAGTAGAGAAGCCTCTCCTGGTTAGTCTGTACTAATCACACTGTCATTTGAGATAGCACCTGAATAATTTCCAAATTATTTCTGTTTAAGAATTTCATAGATGAATTTTCTCACAATTCGAGATCTTGTCGGCTTCCTGTTGTGTTGAAACAAAAATGCGTAAGTTGAGATTCAGCTTGCCTTGTAGGAGCAGTGCTTGGGCTAGAGGGAGGGGGAAGAAAGTGTGTTATATTCAGAACTCTACATTAAGAGGAGTGCAGTCAGACAAGACAGGCTTAAGTGATTTAACAATCCTCTGCTGTTCAAGGGGGCTAATCCTGCTCCCTTTTGGTCGGTCACAGGCCTCTCTATCTCTCTTGCATTGCTTGGGCACTCATCTAATTCTTTGCTGAACCAAGTCATCTTGCCAGTCTGGAGAAACATTAGCCAAGATGGTTTTCTGTCATATTAGCAGTTGAGTTGGTTCACTAGTGGACTAGATGAGCACCAAATTCAGCACAAGAAAGGTAGCAGAGCACAGCCTGATCCTTTTTGGCATCAGCAAACTCTTAGATCAGTTTAGCCGTCTTGCTCAGCTGAACCACAAGTCACTACTTGTATTTCTTTATATTTCATGTACCAAAAAATGTTAATTTTAATGTATAGTGTATTGCACAAGTTTATAGCTAAAAAGTAGATCTGATAAAAATTTTAGTCAAAAGCCTTTTTTAAATTCCAGTTAAATACATTGATAAAATGAAACCCGAAAGCAAAATATGTGGCTCTGCTCCCCCTACCGTTTCCCATATAGCAATAAACACACTTTTATACGCAACCAGTTGAGCTGACTACAATGCTGGTTATCAGCTCCACATATCGTTGCATACTATGCAAAATCTTCTGGTTCTAAGAAATTCGCGTGTCCCATGTACTTAAATGTTATATTTTTTTAAAACACTAATGAATTGAGCCATGCACACACTTAGGTACTACACTTAAGGCATCTAATCGAGACGTTCCTAAGTATATACATGTATTAGTAATTTTATTAAATTTTTTAGGTAATAAACTTCCTGTGCATATTCTTGCCCCTCTACTAGATGTAATTTATTGATAGACACTTCTTACAAAGACATTGTTTAATCCCTGAGTTGCTGAACTCAATGCTAAAAGACATTAAACAGCCGTTTGCAGTAGTCTTTAAAATTGCCTCTTACAAACCGTATTGGCCACTGGACTCACAGCAAACAGCAACAAGCCTATAGTTACATGCAAAGGCCATTTTCAGAACACCCATAGCAAGCCCAACATTTCATGATACTAGGAAGAACAGCTGTAGGTTCTCTCTTACACAATTCATTACACGATAGGCAGATCACAAAGTGGCTAAAACTAACTTAATACAAATTGTTAGATGTGTATTTTGAGAAACAAAGTTGAATTAACTTCTTTGAGATCACATAGAAGAATCCTTAATAACAGAGTGGGGGAAAAAATACAGACCCAACCATTAGAGGCAACAACTCAAGTTTTATTTAAAACTTTCCAAATGATGTAACAACACATAACATTAACTTGTTACAGTCTCAAGATCTAAGGCCCACAGAGCCAGTGACAGTCTTGACCTAAATACCCTTGAGGACTGCAGTCAGCCTCAAGGTGAATACACACCATTACTCTTCAGAGGCAGCAGACGGCTGCTGAAAGAGGTTTTAGCACAGATTTCTACTCCCACCCGCCAGTGACATACACAGATTGACTAAAACAAGTCTTCAGTGTCACTGTGCTTAATGTAACAAAGCAGAATTTTCTTCATCATGAGCTAGGGAATCTTCGTTTAGTAAAAACACATTGTTACAGGACACATATGGATAAAGCAGGACTAAGCGCTGGTTACAAAGGAAGCGTGGTTCAACAACTGAAAGGGAGTAAATGATTCCTGGCTTCAGAAACACTGAGATAGACATCATGTCAGTTACTTAGTCATCAAAAATTTAATTGAGGAAGGAAAACAAAATTATAATATTAAAATCAGTTTCTTAATGCATTATAAATACAGCTTTTTGGCTGACCAAGTGCATGTCCAAGGCACCTCAACCAGCCAAATTACCTCACTCTTTCAGTTCAGCTACACTAGCCTGGTCGCCTGCGCAAGCATGCAATCACTTAACACAAAAAAAAACCAACCAAAACCCACAGTCATTTGGCAACTCCAGAGCTACCCTATACAGTAGTAAAAGCATAGAAACTGATGGAACTTACAACTACACACAAAGTCTGCAGTATATTTCAAAATTTCTGCTTATTCGTAAATAAAAAGATCATTTAGGAGTTAAGTAGTACGAAGGTTTTAAATCAAAACTTAAAAAGCCCCAAATCCCATAACTACCAGAGTCTTTGTTTAAAAGTAACAAAGATATTGAGAAATACAACAATTAATTCCCTCAAACTAAAAAAAAAAATAAAAATGCTGGCATTTTATTCAAGTAAAGCACCAAGAATGTTAAGTGAAGTCACTCATCTGAACAACAGAAACCCAGAAGCTTTGCTTATCTGTCAGAAAGCCTAGAATTGTTTTGGGCCTCATGCAAAGGAGCACGGCTTTTCTGCCTTTGGCAAATCCTTGTGTTAAGTCCTGGTCCTTATGTTTACTGACAGCACAGAAGTCATAAGCAGTCAGCACCAGGCGGAGAAAAATGCGAAAGTCATCCTATGGGATCTGGGGAATTATCCTAACTACTCCCTAATCCTGTTGATAAGAAGGGTTGCTGAAACAGAAAAGATCACTACCCTCGGGTTATAATGAATTAACTATTTTCAGAGTCGTCTTCTACATATGCAAACCAGAAGCATGTAGCTACAATAAGAAGAGCTGATAGAACATCATCATCAGGTAAGAAGCTACCTTGAGAAGAAAAAAAAAAAAACAAACAAACAAAAAAAACCACACACACCCAAAAAACCCCGCAAGCCATGAAGTCCCCAGACATTTCAAAGTAAGAAAAGTGCAATACCTCCACACATTGTGTAAAAAAAAAAATAATCAAGCACTCACTTTTTTATTTCTCGGAGGAGCATCCGAATAAGGATGGCCTGCAGAGGCTCAATCATTAATTTTCTCCACATATCAAGAGCTAGCTGTCAGGACACAACACAAGTTTACATCAATAAAAGAACCACAAAAAACACCCCCCAAACCAAAGATGACTCAATTCCCCAGTCAGAATTTTAAAAATTAAGTTGTTAGACATCCTCTTCTTTCTCTTTTCAAAATTCTTTTGTTTGTCCCATGCACTCCCAATTTGACAACATATTAATATAATTTTTCTTCTAGAACATCTGACTGCATTCAGACAAGACCACACAGATCTGTACACCAGCAGTGTCAGACATACATTTTCTAGTCAGACAGTGTCTGTATGCATGCTTCCTACACATCCAATAGGGCTGATTTATTCCTTGGTTCCACCCTATCAGGCATTCTCAAATGCATATAAGGACACTAAGCAAGTTGGCTATAAGGGCAGGTTTTGAGTGTACATATAAACAAGTCATCTGCACAGTAATGCGCCTTCCTACCTGTACTGTTTGAATGTGTACAGACACCAGTATGTCTAAAAATGAAGAATTCTAGGAGGTAAAGCTGACCCAGCTGCATCATAAGCAGGTTCAAAGAAAAGGTAAAGGTTTGCTTACAAATCAAAAGACAGATAACATTTTGAAATCAAAGTTGTCTTAGGAGTGGTTTTCACTGTCTTGCCTTGTGGAGAGTAGAACAGCAGAAAACAGTTTCCCCTAAGACATCAGGAACTCATCCAGCAGAGAACGCTGAAAGAAGCTAGTTCTGGAGAATAAAAAAGGACTGACATTTTCTGACTATGAGGTGAAGGGGATGACAAAGTGACTCAACTCTGCAATGTGGTCTCTGAAACACAGCCTTTAACATGGTCACTCTCACATATGATCCACCAATCTGAAATAGCTTCAAGTTGCCTGTTGGAATTTTCTCGTCAGGTAAACTACAGACAGGTCAACCCAGCACCTCGATGTATTAGTTTGAGAGAGTTTTTCTCCTTGAAGAGAGAGACTAATCTAACCTTCTCCACCTGGATTGACAATACAGAACACTGCAGTTTCCTCCATTTTCCAGAATCTGCTGCCCCATGATGGGGGAAATAAACAGAAGACACCTCTTAACTACCTTCTAGTTCAGGGCTCCCACAGAGTCACTGAAAACTCAGAAGTTTGAAACTGGTGATAGGAGCTCAACTCCAAAAAGCAGTTTCCTTCACCATGCATTCATTACATACAGACAGAAAAAAAAAAAAAAGAAAAAAAAAAAGTCTCCTGCAAGCACTGGCAGACTATTTTCATCAACTGATCTCATCCTGTATTTTTCCCAGTGCAATTACTGAATGTCTGGAACGTTCCTTGGGATGATAAAGGGTTTGAAGTCAAGCCCATACACATCAGATATAAGAGACTGGAGGTGCACATGTACATCCTGTTACACACCCCAGGAGAAACACACAAGCATGTACGCATTTAAGATCACTGAAAAGCTCCCAAAGTTTCATTACCACACAGGAGTGATGCTGAGAGAGAAACTACAGTAGAGAGAACAGTTCTGCTTCTACAAATACCGGGCACTATTTCTGTAATGTCGTGCTGAGACTGAAGAGAACTACACATAGAATCCTAGAATGGTTTGGGTTGGAAGGGACCACAAGGATCATCTAGTTCTAACACCCCTGCCATAGGCAGGGACACCTGACACTAGCCCAGATTGACCAAAGCCCCATCCAAGCTGGCCTTGAATGCTTCCAGGGATGGGGCCTCCACAGCTTCTCTGGGCAACCTGTTCCAGTGCCTCACCAGCCTCACAGTAAAGAATTTCTTCCTAACGTCCAACCTAAATCTCCCCTCTTTTAGTTTATACCCATTCCCCTTTGTCCTGTCACTGCACTCCCTAATAAACAGCCCCTTGCCAGCTTTCCTGCAGGTCCCTTTAGGTATTGGAAGGCCATGATTAGGTCTCCCCGGAGCCTTCTCTTCTCCAGGCTGAACAACCCCAGCTCCCTCAGCCTGTCCTCATAGAAGAGGTGCTTCAGTTCTCTCTCTGATCAACTTTGTGGCCCAAATAAAACCTAAAATAAGCATGTTTGTTCTTGGTTATATATAGGACAGATCATCTCTTGTCATCCAGAAAGGGATAAATGATCATTCCCTCCAATCTAAAGCGATGAAAAACTTTTGTCAAAGCCCCTAGTGTAATCCAAAGAATAAAAGATAGAATCCTAAACGGGAACCATAACAAGAGAAAATGCTTTCAAAACATAGACTTGATTTCATTGGCAAGTGCCTCGTAGGTCAAGAAATTTGAAGTACTTTTATTTCTGGGGCAATGAATTCACCAACAAGTGCTGCAATTTAATGCATTAAACTACCTAAGAGTGGGACTCAAGACTCCATTCCTTTTCACTGCAAAGAAGTAACTGCCATAAACCTAATCCTACACCAGTAATGAACAGAGATGAACCTTATTGCCTCAAGATGCAAAATTTACCTCCCACTACTACAGACTACAAAGACAGTGTTTGGTAAAGAGCAGTGGAAGGAGTCTTGGGGACTGAGATAATGAAAGACTCATTAGTAGAATCCTAAGCATCACCATCCAAACATCTTCATCAAAAAACAAAGGCTATCAGCTACAGTTTAAGAATCTTACCCTGCCCATAACCTACACAAATGATGAGCTAAGGATGTACCAGGAACAACTGTTGGGAAGCTTGAAGAAAAGTGTGCATCATTGTCCTTATGCCCCTCTTATGATTCCATAACCATGAGGAAAACTGAATACTCAAAAAAAGCTGAATTATCACATCGGCTGTTTGCTCTTCTTTGGTAAACATATCCTAGAGCAGAAAGCTATGGACAGATGTTGCCACTACCATCCTTTGGGTGATACCTCAGAATGGAACAGGGGAGAGAATTCTTTATTAATACAACAGCATCACCCAGCCCCAAGAACAAGCCCAGACCTATTCCCAGCCCCCAAAGCAGCTGAACTAACAGCCATTCACACAGAGCTAAGGACCACTTGCGGCGATTGTGAGAACAGACTCAGCTAAATCTCAGTCAGAGGAAATAAGGAATAACATTTATGCCATTTTGAAGATACCACAAACAGCACAGGAATATGCACTTCCAAGTTCCGACAAGCCTTTACAGATGCCACTGATTAGCAAGCCTTGGAGACGGCACAGGTGCACAAGAGAAGAATTTCCTTTCCTGAATTGGCTTGACTGAAGTATGTCATGTTTCAGGTGGTTTTTTTTCAGCCCACCTGCAACCTGTCAGAGGACCAGCAAATTTCAACTGGCAGTGCTGTCTTCATCAGCTGGCAAGCTGGGTCAGAATCACTAAAACTGCCTCTTCATGCATCACAGTATCTCCTTACTCTTAACTAAAGGCAGCAGAGATCTCCTACTTACAACAATGAAATCAAAGAGCTAGAACAGTAATCACTCACAGGTCAAGTTCTGCCATTAAGAAAGAAGAAAAGCATTTTCTCTAGCTTCTTAAACCAAAAAAGATAAAATGTTCACTTCCCTTTTAGAGAAAAAGGCAACTGTAGATAGGTAAAGAAAAAAACAATATATCACTACAGAGAATGACAGAATAAAATGAATTCTCCAGCGAGCAGTAGGTATATAGACACAAAGAAAACAGATACACAGACAAGCATTCAAAAGACAAGTTTCTAGTCAGCTGTGTTCAGGATTGTGGTTTTGTTCTGATTAAGCCTAAAAAAGTGTTTTCAAAAATCTTCCTAAAGACACGCTGAAAAGCTTAGTTTTAGAAAATTTGAAAGTTTTTTTTTAAACTGTAAAATTGCCTTTTCATTTTACTTTCTTATATTTAATGATGTTGCAGAACCAATGCGTACTTCCCTTCTGCATAGCGCACAGGGTGGCATCTCGGAATGTAGTTCTACTACTGACAATTTTTTTTCACTTTCTAGGTATTTAAAAATTACTCTCAGCCTCTCCAACTTACATTAGTAACTGTGTCAACACCATTGTGCTTGCCCCAAATTATTTTTTTTTAAAGATAAGCCCTCCCTACACAACATTTTTGTGCACAGAATGCCTATTTTTTTCTTTCAAACTTTCTATCCAAGTTGCTACAACAGAAGTACAAACCCGTTTACATTAGAAAATATGATGTACAAAAGACTAATCTCAAAAGCTGTTACACTTCGTGACATCTAAAAACTGAAGCCTGAAAATAATATTTCAAGGGTTTTCAAAAATAGAAGTACTGTTTCTTCAAAATATTTTCTACAGAGTAGTGTCACTTAATAAACCAAAGTATTTTTGCAAAGTGGTATCTATTATCACATTTTAAAGTGAATTTCTCCAATAGTTTTTATATTTGCTGTTTCCCCCCTCCCGTTTCTGTATTTTTCTACATAAAACCTGTAATCTCATTTTATAAAAGGTTCAGTGGTTATATCTTCAACTGTACTCAAGTATTCAGATTCTGTGACACAGAAAAGTCAAAACTGAGAAGGGCAGAGCTGAACGTGTAGCACTTCTGAACACAGTTTATACCCACTCCCACTTTCAGAGATACCTACCTCTCCTATTTCCATCAAGGGTTCGTTCATATCCACCCCTCCATAACCATACTGAAGGTCAGCTTCAGTCAATTTGTTCTTCTTAATAAACTGGGTGTTGAGGTACCTACAGAAATAAAGATAATCTAATCAAAACGGGCAAAAGTTAAGCTTTTTCATTTTTACTAAATCTGGAACTGTGGAATGTCTTCCACATTACAAAAGATAAACTCTTTTAACCAATGCCATTGCTATCCGTAGGAAATTCTTAAAATATAAATCAGTTCCATTTAAAAGAGCTCACATCACATTAAAACAGTACAGTGTTAGTAACTGAGATATCAAACAGTAGCCCTATATATCAGTCAGCATCTTCTTGGTGTGCAATATACTTGTGTAAGAATCCAACCTTCCAATATACACTGCCATACTACTCATTCATGTATATGCAAAATAATTGCTAAGTTCTGAGCAGTCAAATAGTACCAGTGACAGTAGTCTATTTTTAATGATAGAAAAAAATGCCTGATACTTAGCAATGTTTAAGTAAAAACTATTTTCTTCTACCCATGCTATTTATTATTTTGCATTTCTCTAAGACTAAAACACAAAAGTTATGTCAATTTTTACAGGACCAATTTTTGTCAGTTATGATCCCTTACTGAGGTCATGATAACTAGCAAACAGCTGTATTAGCTTTAAAATTTGTAAGAGAAGAATTTGCAGAAATTCTTTTAATTAACAGTTATGCCATGGTTTTACCCCAGCCGACAGCTGAGCACCACACAGCCTCTTGTTTTCCCCCGCTGTGGGGAGGGGGGAAGAAGGAAAAAAACCCACCAGACTCCCCTGAGCTGTGAAAATGACAGATGACTGTTCTACTGGGACAGCAAAGGGAGTGAAAGAGAAAAGAAAAACCACAACAGTACTGATGATACACAATACCGTACAACTCGGACCACACGCTCGGACCCATTCTGAAACCGGACTGTCCCAGAGCCACGCTGCCTTGAGAAGTACCGCTCCTTCCCAACCAGCGCCCCCTATGCTGAGCATGACGTCACATGGTCTGGAATACCTGCCCTGGCCAGTTTGGGTCACCTGTCCTGGCTGTGTCCCATCCCAGCTTCTACTGAAATTAACTCTACTCTAGCCAAACCCAGAACAAGTTACAAGGAAGAAATATTATAAAAGCTTTTATAATTGTAGTGTTTACTATGGTCTGCATAGCTTTTATGAAGAACAGAAAATTGTTTCTGAGTGAGACCTGATGAAACATCCCTCTTAATTCTCAGTATTCCCTGAAAAGAAGTACAATAACATTTTTAAACTGAACCATTTTCCTAGTCTTTCCCAGATAATTGGGAAAAAAAAATCTAGTATCTTTCATAACTACACTTACAATATTTGTTATGCTAGTGCTTAAATGAGGTAACAATTATTTTTTCTAAATTGCGATCCAACTAGCAGTTTTGAGACACCCAGTTTCAGACACTGAAGAGAGTCAGACTACTGAAGTGATTCGGGCTTCAGAGGCTGCACCAGACTAGTGATGCCTGAATGCTTCGGGCAGGAAGGCAAATGACAAGCAAAGAAGAAAAGGAGAAAACCTGTGATACTGAAAGAATTTAGGACACCACAGAGTCCAAAGAAGGAAGACTTGTGATAGTGCAGTGGTGACAAACTGGAATACAGTGGCCTAACCTACTTTCAGACTCCAGAGTCTTACAGAGTACTGTAAACTGCTCTGGTACCATCAATAACCATCATAAATTAATTGTAAATGTAGGTCTGTGTAGAAGGCTACAGGCCCGCCATTTCATACAAAACTTGTGTGGACTTTCAGAACAGTTGGAACACAAGCCTTAAGCAGGCACGCTCCTTGAGGAGATTACCCTCACCCCGTCAGGTGAACCAAGCCAGCAGCTGCCATTCTGCTCTGTCCTGTTAGGCTTGCTAAAAACGAACAGCCCTATGCTCTCCTATTCACACCCTCTCTCTCCCATCAGTACGTGCCTTCTCAACAAATCCAGATTGGGCAACTGATCCAGCTTAAAACTAACATAGCCACAAGTAAATAAACAAGTTTGACCTCAATCAGGTACCCCTGCAGAGATCTACCTGTATCAGGCAAAAAGGGGTTGGCAAGAAGAAGGCAGGCAGAATCACTTTTGGCAAAAGTATCACCACGTTCTGCCTCAAAACCAAATTTGCTCACATTTCCTATCCCCTTCACCTATTCTACCATCAACTTCCAGGACACAAGTGAGTAACTGCAAAGGAGGTACAAACATTATAATCTCAAATCAACTTCTCCACTGAAGCCATAAACCATCTCTCGCCTTTAATAACTACTTCAAATACTTAATCCGTATTTTTTACTTTTAGAAGACAATCCATAAGGTTCATCTGTAACTTACTTTGGAGACAAGGACTGGGCATGAAGTGGTAATACCAGAAATTACCCACAGACCCTTGCTACTACTGAGATAGAACTTCCAGATGAAAGTGAAATATCTGACCACACAGCTCAGGCCCAATCACTTCAGAGTGCACCTGGGCAGGCCTATGCTTTACTGATGAGGAAAATGGTAAACAAGATGAGAAAATTGAGGCTTGTTTCCTTTCACGGTATTAGCAAAGCAGTATCTTTTTCGGTACCCAAACTGCAGAACACACCCACCAAGCTTCCACTCCAGAAAGAAGTTGAAAAATTTGGAAGTGTTCCAAGATTCATTCAAAAAACAAATATGTACTTCACAGTGGAATACTGAAAGATGGTGTTCCATCTAAACACTGGAAAAAAGTCAATATATGAATATTTTTGTGGGCAATTTTTTTTATATAAAGGAGTTGGTAATTCAGCAAAACAGAAGGGTAAAAACCCAACAAACTGCAGGAACTAATTTAACAATTAGAAGGGTAGCTAATTATTGGGGGCCAGGTTAGCTGGTAACTTCCATGTGTTTGGTACTTTTAGGTCAACCAAGGCCAAAACTCTAACCACAGATTACTATTCCAGATACAGTGACCACGTTCCCAAAACAATGTTTCCACATCTCAATAGCCCACAGTGTTCTTGTGGGGACAGACTTTGGAAAGCCTTGTCAGAAAGATTAGATGCATATTTTTTTCTTTTAATGTTTTATTTTGTTTTAGTAGTTTGAATTACACACTCCTGGATAAGAAACAAATATTAGTGTTGGCAAAATAGACATTGTGAAATTCAGTTTCAGTGTAATAAACCTAAGAGTGTACCTGTCTCAAGTCAGCTCCTGATTATTTTTTTATGTTCTTCATGGTAAAGCCAAAAGAATTTACCTCCTTTAGGTC
This sequence comes from Psophia crepitans, assembly GCA_013399095.1. NCBI lineage: Eukaryota > Metazoa > Chordata > Aves > Gruiformes > Psophiidae > Psophia > Psophia crepitans. The sequence goes on from VWZZ01002922.1 coordinate 131,261, forward strand.
TTTCTGCATTCACGATATGACACCACGAAACACCACACAGGAATATATATATAATGTCGAGAAGTACCATACTTTAAGCAAAAAGGGGAGATTCCCTCTATTCTTTTTTTTTTCCCCTCATCTGAAAGCTCTCCAAAGATAAAGAAGAAACTTTCAAGTAACTACGCTTCCCCTGCCCCCTCTATCCCCCCTTCTAGACACACAGTAAGACTGCTATGCCAATCCCCAAAATGGCACATGAGCCAAACACAACAGCACACAGTGACAAATCTGATCAAGCGCTGAGGAAATTTGCATCAAGAGAACCCTGCTAACAATTTTCACAGGACACTGCAAGTGCTTGTGGATAGAGAAACGGACAAAGACCCTACGTGGCAATATCATTCACTCTTCTGATGCATAGGAGACAACTGGAAAAACCCTTAGCTAATTAGCTAGGATTAGTTATTAGTTAGTTGTCAGAATTACTCAGTTTGGCTTTTAAGATTTTCAACATACCACTCGTACAATTAAATTGCTTAAATTTTCCCTCTCTCTCCAATCCCTGCAGTTCAAAAATTCACAAAAAGAAAGGACCCAACGAGCACATAGCCTCGTCTGAAAGGCTCTTCTGGAAAGGAAAGCTGTGGTTTTGCCAAGGTACATGGCTAAGCTTTGAAACAAACCATGCTGGCTCAAGCAGACACTTCAGTACAAAGCCATCCTTGTAGAACAACATCTAGGACTATGAGCTACTTCACTGCATGGTTGATTAGCACAAATGCATTTGGCGCTGCAACATCAGAAACAACGGAGGTAGAATATATTAGTAATGAAAGAACAGTAGGTATCATCTTAGGTAATTACTTCAGTGATAGGGGGCAGTGCACAGAGAAACCTGTTGGAGCAGTTTTCTCCAATGTCCTGCTACCATAACTATTCTCTCCAAAACTGACCTGGTGCCCATTAAGCTATTGCTCTCCTTAAGTGACATTCTTAGACTTAAGCTGCAGATCACTGTAATCATTTCAAAAGCCTAACAACTCATTTGCAAAGCTTACCTGTATAAGCAGTCCATATAGTCTGCTCCTTTGCTATACTCTTCCCAATATCTGTGATACATAACGAGCACTTGTTCTTCAGCTTCCAGAACTCTCTGTGAACGAAGACACCACACACATACCCCAAATTAGTATGAATATAGCATACATACACAGAAAGGTATAACAGGATTATCATTTTGGAATAAATCACATATTCAAAACTAAGACCACACCTAAGCTTTAACCAGTCTAAAAATAACCTTGTTGCAATCACCAAAAAAACCTAACAAATCTTCATACTACAAAGTTTTATTAAGACAGCTACAACACCTGAATTTGCTTTATTTTGCATTTAAAAAGAATAATCTCTACAATGTATTATTTTCTATTCGCCTTTACAGAAATACTTGTTTGAATAACCATAGTTCATATTCTCTCATCATACTGGTGGGATAACTGGCATAACTATTCCCTCACTGACACAGATGAATTTTCAGTTCATGCAGCCACATGCACACGTAAGAGTTGCCTAACTATAACCGCTTAAAATCAGTGTGCCTTACTGGTTAGACAAGTCCTTATACTTACCAAGAATCCTGGAATAAAACAAGTTTAACAAAACACAGATCTACACAAGTGCAAACAGCTTAAGTTCTGTAAATCTATGCCCAAATCTTTTGCAATTTAAGTGAATCATTATCTAAGGAGTTGCTGATGCGCTGAACTTCTCAAAATATATTCATACATCAAAAGGAGTAAGTTCAACAATTTAAACCAATTAGTATGATTTGTGAAGGAGGATGAGATCCCAGGAATTCAACTGTAATTCTCTCTAGAGTATATAATTTTAACTTTTGGCTTAAGTAGTAAAGAAGCCTACGCAAAAATAACATAAAAGAGGAAAGCTAGTAGGCAAAACAGAATTGAGAGCGCTTTCCTCTGCAGTATGAATTTAGCAAAGGTTTTCCAACATTATTTCAGAGACAAGTGGTGGATAGCCAGTTTAAAACACAGATGTATGCTTACTGGCTACTTCCCACAGCTTCTACTGTACTGGCACCTGCCTGATTATCCTAGGTGAGCCTACCAGCTCACTAAGTAAAGGAACAACTTTTTTTTGGCCAAGTTGTCTGCCAGTTTAGTGAACTGATTTAGTCTATCAACATACCAGAGATATCCTGTCTGCAGCCAGTGGAACTACCCATTAAGATACCCAGTCTATTCTGTCGAACACAGTTACCTAAGGTCAAAAAATAGCATCAAGCCATTTAGAGGTCCTATCCAGAATCCGGAATTCTCCATTCCCTATACAAAGGCAGGTAAAGGTCTTAGTTAAATCTACTTCTCTTTTCACTGAAATACAAAGAGACACTGATCATCTATCCTATATATTCAACATGATGAATCATGATTCTGCTGAAATTAGCTGTCTTAGCTGATGAGACAGAAGTTAATTCACAGCTATACAGGTATACAAGTAGTTATTTGTCATAATAAATAATCTGTCATTACTTCCTCTCCTCCCAAGCATTTGTGTTACTTTTATTTCCCACATATTTCAGAAGTTTTCTTTAGTAGAGTATATACGATCAGTTTCCAAGACACTAGAGTAGACACTTTTATGCTGTAACAGAAGGCTAATGCCAAATTATAGTACATTTGGAAAATGAAGACTTTTCTGTAACTTATTCGATTACAAGCATTCAACAAAAAGAACTTTCTTCTAGAGCCAACAAATATTTTTATATAAACCACAACTGCTGGCTTAAAAAGAAACCCCTTTCTTTTGTGTTGCACGTAGACATATATAGATAGCTGTCTACACTGTGTTGCATGATACATGTGTTGCATATATCAGATATATAAACACAGCCTCTGGAACTCTGTCATCTGTGATGTACAAAACAAACAATACCCTTCCCTAAGGTCAAAAAAGGATAAACAATACCTACACGTACATCAGTAACTGTATAGGTTACCTTGTGCAAATGGCGTACATGATTTTCCAGAAAAATTTTCGTCTCAGTATAAAGTCTCTCTCCCAGAGGTTCAGGATAGGCCACACACAAAGCATAAATGTCTCTGGGCTCACAGTTAAGGTTTGTACCTGCTTGAAGTGTGATGACTTATCAACAACATTTAAGATTTACAGAACCTTTTTTATTCCCCCCCACACACACACTTCAGATGTTTTTGGTGGTGGTTTGTTTTTTTTTTTTTAACAAAAGATAAAATAGATCATTTTTTGAAATTAATGTAAGTTGTGATTTCTGACGAATCAAAGTTTTCAGTGTCAATAGTAAGTTTTAAGTAGTGAAAGGTGATGGAATGCCAGAGCTAAGATCCTGGAACTTCTGGCAGCCCCACACTGACATGGTTTCTACCACTTATTTGCCATCCATGAATAATATATGATTATCTCAAAATGAAAAAGCAGGTTTCATCCAAAATTCTTCCATCTGTATCTGCAGTCAATGCGAAACTGATACTCTTTTCAGACAAGGGAAAGCAGCACTAATTAGGTTAAGAATCTTATTAGCCAAGTACAGAGTAGAGCAAACATGAAGCCAAGCTCACTTCATGTTTTCCTCCCTCAAGTCTGAAACAATTTACTGCCCCTGCATATTTCTCCTCAGCTCCACAGGTAAAAAAAAAAATAAAATTGTGGGACACTAGAAACTAAATCATCACAATGCAAAAACTTTGTTTTATTTTTAACCATTATTAACATTTCAGCAACCGTGTTTAGATCACAGCCACACAAAACATACTTGCACACTTAAATGGTCTGCAGCAGTTAGACCCCTTAAGGTGGTTTAGTCCCTGTATCTTGCAGAGCTACACCTTTGGGTTTCAAGGTTGATATCAAGTTTGTAAAAAGTCACTTCATACTTGTCAAGAAAAGAAGTTACAATTAAGAACTCTGCTTTCAGAAAAGTCAGGCAAGGATTAAGTCAAGCTTCTGGTGAACAACTGTAGGAAATAAATTAGTTCTGCAAAAATTATTTTAAAACGTCATGCCTATCTGCTAAGTTTAGACATTTTACAAAGCCAGCCATGCTAGAAATAATTATTTAGTATAGATTAAGGCAAGCTTTTTAATTGAGACAAAAGATCTGCTTTTCTCTAGTCTACCTTAAAAAAACCCACATGCCTGGCTAGAAGGAGCTACAAGACATAAGGACAATTGACAAGTCACCTGCTTATTCTACAGTGTCAAGCTTTCATCACACAGTTTTTCCCAAAAGCACGTTTCTTTTTTTTTTATATACAGGTACTACTCAAAACAGAAGACACTGATGTAGGACAACTATGTGGAAAAAGCCCTTATTTGGCAACTGGAATCTCAGAGACACTAATCAGAGTCTAATCTCAAGTACAACTACTTCATCCAAATTATTGTAAATAATATCTCAAAGAGACATAACTGCCACTCATTTACCAGACGATGAAACTACTCCAGAAACATTTCTTTTCTGAAAGGAAATCTGAAGGTCAAAGGTGGCTCAAGAAGACTCACAGTTTAAATAAAGTGACATATGGTCTTTTAAGTGATCTTTTCCAGAAGATTTTAACTCTTACACAGCTGTGCTTCCCAACTCATTCCCATTCTAGCATTTCAAGTTTGAGATATAAGCTATATTTAAACATAAGTTATGTTTAACAATAAAATTACCAGAGTTACAAAGAAAACACTATATTCAAGCCAAACAAGTTCTGGGGAAGTAGTGAGGCACAAGTTAGTTCTAGAAGTGGAATACGCACAGTCCAAGCCTCTCACCCTTAAAATACTATTAGCCTGCATACACCACTTGATTTCAGCTGTTTCATGCAGCACAAGAGAAAGCAAACACCTCAGAACACACTGCTGCACACTGAAATCACGATTTGTTGCTGTATCTTATCTTTTGTTTCCACATCATTGTTTCACCTGCAGAGAGAGTACAAAGATCAGCTGGTACTACAATCAACAAAATAACCTGCATGAGCTTCACCAGAACATAGTTCAAATCATGGCACCTTTTTATGTGCTTATTAAGCAGCAAGAAAAATAGTTAATACGGCATTTCTTTTAAAATCCTTGCACATGTTTAGTAACAGATTGCTTGAATTTAACAGAGAATAAAAAGCTAATAAAGAACAAGAAGATTTTAAATTTAAGATTTTTTTAAATGCCACATCTTCCTAAAATAAATTATTAACATTATTATTTTCTGTATATATTTAAAACAGAGGAAAAAAACCTTTCACACCGTATGTATAGAACTACCAGTTTCCCCAAGTTGCTGAACACTCAGTGAGCAGTTTATGCCAAAACACAGAGTTTCGTTAAGGGTAGCAGAAGCACTAAACAATCAACATCTAGGCTGGAAGTTACAAGTCACAAAAGCTCCTCAGGCCATTCAGCCACAGAGAATAAGCCAAAAGGCTCTTGCCTGTGCCAAATTTGGCACTAGAAGTGCCACTTTCCAAGGAACATAATTAAGAAATGATAGTAAGTCAGGTCTTAAGAATTACATGCCAAATGATTCTTCCAAGACTGTTTCCCAAGTCTGCGTTCGCAAGTGTTCTCTTTCTGATGTTCAATCAACTGGAGTAAATCCCAAAAGAGGATCAACAGCAGACTTGTGTACAAGGCCTCCACAATAAGAAGTTCTAAGGGAAACAGTGTGACAAGAGGAATCAATCCAACATCTCATTCAATTATTTTAGGTGCCTTTATTTAAATGTTTGGAGTATTAAACTACAGAAATTAACCACTTGAAGACTGACACACACAGTTCTTAAAAACTGCTCAGAAAGAATGACTACAGCACAATTTGTCAGGACATAAATGCACAACTAATTCAAGAAGTCTGTAAATTTTAGACTCATTTGAACTTGCCTCAAAAACAAGGTGAAGACTGGTGCCCCCAGAAATTAATTACAAAGTTTTAAAATGAAAGAGCTCCTTAAAGACTACTGTACCATAGAACAAGGTTCCACAAGGACTATGAGCACCTACATTTTTCTTTTATGTATTTATACACATACATACACTCAAAACACAGGCTCATGGGAGAGCAATTCTGAGAAATGGCAATGCATAAAGTCTCTTTCTGAAGAGTCCAGCTCCTGCACATAGAATAAGCTTATGTTGTAAAAATCTGTGTGTAAGAATATTCTTAAGAGCTTCTGTTTTCACCCAGAATTAAATCAGTAACTAAGTCTAAGCCATTCTTTTTCCCCTATAATTAAACCAAATTCAGTAAAATTGCTGCAGAACAGCTGTAAAGCCTCCTAAAATTCTCTAATTATTCACTACACTACAATGGCTGACAATATGCAGACACAGGGCACAGTATAACTGCTTAGAATAGTTTTAAAAGAAGTTCACTGAAAAATCTTGTAATTTTTTACAAGTCCATTTTACATATAAAATGCAAACCTTTCACTACGACAACATGCATACAGCTGTGACTTGAACAGCAAGACCATATGATCACAGCTAGAAAGAGTAATTATTTTGAAACGTAGCTTAGCTGTCAGGAATATAGAGGCAATAACAGCGGAGGGAAAGGAAGGTGGCCTTTTATAAGCCCTTGCTACAGAAATGTCTCATATGGTAGTCATCAGTACACTTAGAAGTGCAAAGAAGGGAAAGACCTCTTTGAACAGCACAACTCAGCACCCCCCAAAGCCCCAAATTTAAAGATGCGCATTCTCTTTCTCAGGTGTTTCCCCTGCCACACACACACTTAAGCATATAGGAAAAATTCATTATCAGAATAGGGGAAATTCAATGCACATACTTCTGTGAACAGTTATAACATAAGCTAAGTATTAGAGCTACTAAAAAGGGAGTAAAACTCAGAGTGCTTTACTTTGGATACCATGGTGCTTTTGCATAGAATGCTCTCCAAACATGCAGATCTCATCCCTTTCAACATAGTTCACTGACCTACAGGCTTAATAACAGATACAACCTTACCAGAGGCTTCCGATCAAGACCACTGAAAGCGTTACATAACTCAAGCCTGCTCCATCCTACACACATCGTACAGACACATTGTCAGGTTTTCACTTAAAGGATACGAGAAGCGATCATTCCACGTTGCTCTTTCAACATAATCCAACATAACAACAGCTTTAATTGTTGTTAGAAGTTTGTTCCATGTTTCATCAAAGTCAACTACTCGTGGTTTCAAGGACATTGTGGGGCTTTAGTGTTAATCTGTAGAATTGAACATCAGACAACATTGCACAATAATTTAAAACACACTTTTCCTTTGAATTTTTCAATTTAAACTTTGTACACTGTTGCAACACCATGATATAGGAACACAAAGAGCATCCACCCCTGCTTCCCCACCTCCCAACATCAAGCTCACAAGTCCTTATTTTTAACGTTATGGAATGGAAAGTTAATGTTGCCTGAACAGCCTATAACATAACACCGATTTATCTCACAACACCATGCCTCAGGAAGTTCATTACCTTACCAAGCTGCCCACTTAACAGTGCCATATGAAGAAAACAGCTTTCGTGTAAATTTTTGTTTGTTCTCTTTTATGCAGACTGTTTGCAGCTGTATCTGACAGAATTTTGTGCACGAACAAGCTGAACGTATTACTAGAGTATTTTAAATTATCATTCTCAGTTTGTAGCCTGTGTTCACCTCAAGTTTTCATCAGACATTTTTGGTGTTATATTTAAAAAGCCACAAACCCTGAAAGCTTTGATCAGGATGACAAAAAACAATTCTACACACAGAGCATTATGCAGAGCGTGCAGCTTATTGCACTGTGCAACAGGACAAATCGCAAATTCTTTCAAAAAAGACATGGCTTGAAAATACAGAAGCTGTGTTAGTAGTTTCATATCAAAAATACTGGAAAAAACCCATTAAATTACTGAAATAAAACTAGGAAAAAAAGGTAATTTAAAAAAAAAAGAGGTTCCACAAGACACAACTGTGAAGGTTTCTTCTTTGTTTATGTTTGTCTCTATTGTATGCACCTAACCTAGAACGGACCTGGTGTGTCACATTCCACCCACAAACAAGTGTCATTGCTGCTTAGAAGACAACATTGTAAAACTTAAAAAAAAAAAAGGTGGAAAGAATACTTTTCCCATTTAAATAGATGGACAAGTGACTCTTGTCTTCCCAAGTTTTCAAAGTCAGAAGGGAAAAAAGAAAGCTAGTAACAAACAGACTTTTAGCACAAGAAGCACACCTCTACAGGGGAAAGAATCACATGTCACACTGGAAAACTATTTAGCCATGAGCTTACTACCTTAACCACTCCTGGCTCTTAATTCTTCTCAGGCAGGTTAGTTCTGTCAAACTGCAGGATATATAGCTTCTCAGTTTAGGGAAAAAGCCACAACAGAACAGACAAAAACCAAACCCAGATGCAACTTTTACACTGTATGCATGCAAAAATGCCACCCTAACTAACCAAGCTCCTTAACTGCTGTGAACTCAGGAACCGCAGAGGGCTGTTTTCCTCTACCTGCAACACAACAGTTTCCGTTTAAATTGTAATCAATGTATTACCCAACCCACATTTGCTTTGATTTCATAAAGAAACTAAGTAGCAACTAAGTAATATTGAGGAAGTGGTATTATCCTAAGGTTTTATGAACAGGAAACTTTTTTAAGAATAACTAAAGCTCAGTTATATTTGCACCATGGGTATTACCATTTTTTTAATTTTTTAAACAAGAAATCTTCAATCTGTGTATGTCACTACACAGAAAATCGGTGAGAATTGACAAAACGAGTAGATATGCATCAAAGAAAGTAAGCTGAAAACCACAAACTGATGTATGTTTCAAAGAAACATGAACCTCAGTAGACGTAAACAACAGTAAAGCTCACTTACAGGAGAAAAAAAAGTCAGTCTTCTAAAAGCTCTAATACTATTCCTCTTCTGGAAAACATATGACAGTACCTTCAGCTGACCCCAAGAAAAAATAATCATGGTCCACAAAAATTAAGAATCCTAAGAGATTTTTGCCGTAATGAAGTAATGCTTTGTTGAGTGTTATGTTATAGGTTGCTTTCTCTGAAATATACCTGTACCTCCAAGGTACAGAACGATTCCTTCACAGATAAGCAAAACTGAAGGGAAAAAGGGTGGGTCAAGAAAAAGTCCTCCCCACAATACATCACACAGAGCCAGTGACACTGTGTTTAGCATGACCAAAACCTGATAACATATAAAGCACTATGCATCCCTATACTCATAAAGGCATTCTGGGGTTAAATAGTTTAAGGTAGAGCCAACTGTTGTTTGGCATTCTCTTACAGCTTTCATGGCAATAAGCATTTAAACTTGTTTTACAGTCACGTTAACAGATGCAGCATAACTTTTTCTGTAAGACGCTGGGATTCAGAGTCTGCAGTGCACAAGCTCACCAGCTCAGAGCGTTAAACGTCCTGTATGCGTGCAAGTAACCTCCATGGTAAAAATTACAGCAAGGCAGAATATCTACCCTAGGGTTTATTCTGTTCAGGGAGTGGGAAACCGTTCCTGTTTGACAAGCCCTAAGGTAAGCAGATATTGTTGAAACGTATTTACACATGAGGATCACGAAAGGATGTTGCTCCCATCACCTCGTTCTTTAAAACACACCGCTGTCATACTGAACATATTTGTTCACAAAAATAAATGCAGGGCTTTGCCCAGCGTCAAAACATTCCCTAGACTTCCAACCAATTTAACTACCTCGAGAAATAACCTCACAAGCCAGCGGCGGGTGAACAGCCAAGGGCAGGAGCACCGGCGTCAAACGTACAACAGCCTCCCCTGCCACCGCCCCGGTGCCGCCGAGGCCCCTGCCAGCACCCCCGGTGCCCCCCCCGGCCCCTCCGGCAGGCCGCGGCAGGGGACGGGCGCTTCCCCCCTCCCCTCAG
>VWZZ01002922.1:142266-152350 GCA_013399095.1 Psophia crepitans
CAGCGACGTAAAGTCCCTGAAGACAAAGTAGTTCAGCGCCTCCGCGCGTTGGTTCCGTGTCGGGGCCGGCCGGTACCGGGTGCGCAGGCGCCTCTGGGGCTTGCGGCGGATCCGGGCGGCCCAGCAAGCTGCGGCTCCCGCGCCGCTTCCCGCAGGGGCTGCCGGCAGCCGCCCGCCGAGCTGCAGGAGAGCGCGGGCCTGTTGCCCGAGGCTCGTCCCGGGGACAGCGCCGGCGTGTGTTGTAACGCGGTCTCCGGTTCTCGGGGCAGAAGGGCTGTGGGGCTGGCAGGCGGGAGACAGCGGTTCAAAGTCCATCAGGAACCCGTAAAACCGTGCTGTTTCTCCCCTCTCCGAGTGACCCGTGGGTCAGTGTAACACCCAGCGCTACAGAAACTCACGCTTGGATTTTTTTTTTTTCTGGCAGTTTCTTGCATCCTGCCTCTAGAAACCTGGTTTTCATCTGCTAATGCTCCTGAGCCCATCCGTTCTTACATATTAGAACAATTAAAAGTATTTTCTGTTTAGTAACTGTATCCTTTCTGCGGGTAAAGGTTGCTCATCAGAGAGCCCTTTAAGAGACAATTACTAGATCACACAGAAACACGTAGTATCTCCTTAGGCTATTCTATAATCTCCTTACTATTTTTCCCTTATGTGCATGTGTACCATTAAATCATACAAAATACTTTTAAGAACATGATTTTTATTTCCTTTGTAAAAGGTATCCATATTCAGAAAATTTTACAAATAGTTCACTGAAAACTTAGCCACTTCGATTTGTTTTTTCTTTTCTCTTAGGAAGTTCAGGTATGTGAGGGATAGGAGGACAGTATAAAAATTAAAGATCACTCAGAAAAAATACCAAATTCAGTATCGTAATTACTGCTATAATTGCTGCATCACTCAAAATATCACACATTTATAATTCTGATTTCCGTTATTTGGAGTATGTTTCCTGCCAGATGGAAATTGATTTCAGCCCACATGTTTGTTTGTTTAGTTATGGAAATGCCATAGCTGCTTTTATTATGCAAGAGAGTTTTCATACCTGTATCTTCCTTTACAAGATATTCAAGAACTACTTTTTTTCCTTTACAACTGAAAATAGCAACACTGGAAATACACAGCTGGTACAGCGAGGTTGTGTTCTGAAAAGGGGCTCAAAATTTTTTTACAGTTCTCACAACTTCCAGAACAAAGTTCTTGAGGCCTGGATGATAGCCAGAGTCCTGTCTCTGCATGTGCATGTATAAAACCACTGACTTCAAATTCTTAATTATCTTTTTTTTTCCTTGGTTGTGGAAAACATATTACTTAGGCTACCTTTTTGTTAAAAGGCCAGTCCAGTTCCTCAGTTCTGTGGAAGCATGCTTAAATATGTCTTGGATAAAGAGGCGCTCTATTAGAAAATGGAAAATCAAGTTCTAAAGACGAATGGTAAGAGTGCTGACTCTGTGGTCTGCACTGAATAAGAGTTTGTCATAGTGCACATTTCTGTCTCTTTGTAAAACTGTATGTAGGTATCTGGTTTACATAATTATGATACTGCAAAATATCGTAATTCTATGCATATTCAAAGTGTATCACATCTGATTGACTTCACATTTTTAAAAATGTGCATATTTTAAGCTCTCACTTTGGCAGTGATCTTCACATGGACAGCTGTAAAAAAAAAAAAAAATAAAATTGCCCCAAATTACATGATAATCAGGCAATTACATCAGCAGGTAGTCCGGCTGATCAACTGTTACTGTTCATGGGATCAAAACTCTGAAGTAAAACCTCTGAAAACCAGACAGCGTGTATATCAAGTCCTCAGCACCCGCAGTTCGTTTCCATGGATGTGTTGTATCACATTCGTGAATGTAGACAGAGCCAAAGAGCATCAAAATACAGAGATGTTCATGCTGTGATAAACACCCAGAATGTGTTCTGGAAATCTCCTTTCCGTCCGTTCACTGCAGAGATTGTTCAGGACACTTGCTTCCTAGTAGTGAGGGATATCACGGTGATTTTTTTTTTAAAGATGCAGCAAGGAGATTCTAAAATAGGCTAATTCTGCATCTAAACAGTAGATTTCTAGAGCTAGGCTAGCCATTTTAGATCCCCCTTTTATACTGAGAGGAGCAGGTAAGTCATTTACCTCATGTTAGATATGAGTCATAGAATCATAGATTAAGGTTGGAAGAGACCTCAAGGATCATCTAGTCCAACCGTCCCCCCACCACCTATTACCCACTAAACCACGTCCCTAAGTACCACATCTAACCTTTCTTTAAACACCCCCAGGGACGGTGACTCCACCACCTCCCTGGGCAACCTGTTCCAATGCCCAACCACCCTTTCCGAGAATTTTCTCCTAATCTCCAACCTGAACCTCCCCTGGCGCAACTTGCAGCCGTTCCCCCTTGTCCTGTCACTAGTTATCTGCGAGAAGAGGCTGACCCCCAGCTCGCCACAACTTCCTTTCAGGTAGTTGTAGAGGGCAATGAGGTCTCCCTTCAGCCTCCTCTTCCCCAGACTAAACAAGCCCAGTTCCTTCAGCCGCTCCTCATAAGACCTGTGCTCCAGCCCCTTCACCAGTTTCGTTGCCCTTCTCTGGACACGCTCCAGGGCCTCGATGTCTTTCTTGTGGTGAGGGGCCCAAAACTGGACACAGTACTCGAGGTGCGGCCTCACCAGGGCTGAGTACAGGGGGACAATCACCTCCCTGCTCCTGCTGGCTACGCTAGTCCTGATACAGGCCAGGATGCCGTTGGTCTTCTTGGCCACCTGGGCACACTGCCGGCTCATGTCCAGGTGAGCATCGATCAGCACCCCCAGGTCCTTTTCCTCTACACAGCTTTCCAGCCACCCCACCCCCAGCCTGTAGTGCTGCCTGGGGTTGTTGTGGCCAAAGTGCAGGACCCGGCACTTTGCCACACTGAACCTCATGTCTACAGGAGGCTGGGATAAATAGCTTCCAAGGCTCCATTATAAAGCAAACCTAGTGAGGCTGGTTCAGATAAACTGCACCTTAAGTTTCTTATTTTAGAACGTGTAGTATCAACCTTAAAAATGGCTACAGGTTGCTGCTGTGAATATATTTCTTAATACTGGCCAGACTTTAGGATCCTCTGGTACCTGCTGCTAAATATAGCTGATCCAACTTTGTTCCTGTCATGGTCGAATAGAATCTTATGTTTCGTCTTGCAAAGTTTGAATTTGGAATTTAAAAAGTATGGAAGGCAGGTTTTCAGGAAGTGCCGGAGCGACACAGAAAAGTCAGCCAGGGCGAGTGGAATGTCAGGGATACACAGGCTTCTGCAGCATTTCACTGAAAAATTAAAAGTGTGTTAATGTGAAAGGTGTTACGTAAAACCTATGCATGTTACAGAGGTTCTCCAGAAATGTCTCTGCATCAATATTTATGTTTTATTACAGCTAAAAAAAGGATCCATTGACAGTATACCTATCTACAGAGACCTAGTTTTCTGGAAAACAGACATTTATTTCGGAAAGCCCTACATTGTTCAAATTACTCAAAACTCATATTAAAATAATTGCTTTTCCTCTTCTCACATCAAGGCCATGCCCGTTTCATTCCCAGTGCTTACAGCTTGTTCATTAAGCGTTAATAATTTTCTCTGGGTTTTAATTAGTTTTATTAACTCCTTCTAGACATTTTAAACACCATTTCAACTTTGTCTGTATTCAAGCTAAAACTCTTTGTATTTTGCAGGTAACTCTTCTGTCGGCTGGGGGCAGGGAGGGTAACTCTCAGCTTTTGATTGCTTGTTATTTTCTGCAAGTATTACACTGTATCCGTGGCACTGTCTCCTTTTGTAGGACTGATGGCTTTATTTTAGTGGTAGCATTAGCAACAAGCTTGTGAAATTAAACTCTTAGGAGTTAAAATATATGCTGGCACAATGAAATTATGCTGTTTAATCAGGCTGTGTGAATCTGTTAGTTGTACAAGATCATATTAGATATCACACATTAGACGGCAGTTAATGAAAAGTATCCTTGACTGTACACTACCCAAACTGCGCACAGCACATATTTTCTGAATTTCTGTTCTATGAGGAAGTATTGTCCTGAGATAACTGTTGCAAACTGGAAACATAGATATGAGAAAGTTTCAAATTTAATAATTTTGGGTGTTTGGTGTGGGAGAATCGTGCTGATTTTCTGCGATGATGAATATTCACAATTTCCACAGACTTTAAGTTGGGAACCAAATCCTTACCTCTTCTGCGAACTCTGTTCTGGAAGACTGCAGTTGGGGAACCAGGATTAGGGGAGCACAACTAGGAGGAAGAACATGAACATTCACTATTGCTTTTTATGTAAAGTATTTAAAAATTGTTCTCATATTTGAATGTATGTAGGAAGTAACAATTTCTAAGTCCCAACACCTTGTAAAATCTGGATACTCTTTTCATCATCTTTGTCAAGGCTGGCCAGAGAATTACCACCCAAAAATACACAGTGGGGTATTGCAGGAGTCTGAGATGAGCGAGGTGTGAGCTCCGCTTCGTGTGCTGCTGGAGTCATCCCATCACTCCCGCAGTGCTGTCTGCGTGGCCAAAAGGAGAGAGGTTCCGCAGTCCACTAGGAAATAACTCTCACATATCCGCTCAGAACAAGACTAAAGCTTGTGTGCGGCACTGATGCTTTACATGAGTGGATGTGCGGATACATCAGCGAGTTTCCCTCAGTGTTAACTCTGCAGTGCGGCTGCTCCTACATGCCAAACCCCAGACGCTGACCAGGTGTACTCAGCCTGCCACTGCCAGCTAAGGAAGTTGTCATTTGGCAAAGCTGGACCAGTTAATGGCATGTTCAGCAACCTTAGCCAGGTCTTGCCACCTTTCTTGGTGATGGCAAATGTCCAGGCCTTCTTTAAATCCTGCTTAACCTGGGCTCAGCGTTACGGTTCGGCAGCTGTAGGGCGCGGGTCACTGACGTGTGACGCGGCTGGAAACCCTGGAAGTTTTCGCAGCACGGTCCTATGGAGAAGTCAACCTCTCCTCAGTAAATTCCTATCAGTTCTTTATCAGTTGTTGATGACAGAAGTGACCTACACAGGTTAATTTGTAGTACCTTAAAACTTCGCCACACCATGCGTACAAACAATGTTTCTACGGTTACATGTGCCGTGAAGTCTGCTCATGCTTGTACCCGGCACTGCAGGGCTGCCGGAAATCCCCCTGCTGTCCACGTGCATTTGCTTTCTCTTGCCTGGCACTCCTGTTTCTCTGTCTGTATTAACTTGTTTTCTTTTCTCTTGTATAATACATTCTTCTGGCAGGAGCCGTCTGCTTTGTGCGTGTTTATGCCACACCAAACAAACTCTTGTTCTTCTCCAAAATTAGGAGTCCCCCGGCCTGTGGTGATACGAGCAGTAGGTGAATATGCCACCGCCTGACCTACTGCTTTGCTTAAAAGCTGTTTTACAGGCTGCAGCTGAACAGCGAGCAGCCCGCATTCCCCAGCACCACCGTGTCATCTGCAGATGCCTTCCAAGTTACTATCTGCTCTTTTTGCCTCCGATTTCAAACCTCTTTTTTACAGTAACAGATCCTTTAGCCTTTTTCATTTAGAAAAAGAGTATATTTGCTAAATTCTGAGCAGGTTACCTGTCTCCCCTTGCAACCACATTCCTTAGTTTGTGCACAAAGTTTATGCCGGATTATCCATGTTATATTAAATTTTCACTAAATTAGTTAGTCTGCATCAATAATTATAAAATAATATTTTTTTCTAAAACCAAGATAAATTGAAGCAGGAATGAACTTCTATTTCATTACAGGTATTTTTAATCTACACTTTTGTTGTGGCTTTTTGTCTTTCATGTGGTAACATCCAAAATATGGGTTTAAATTGATCGCACATTTTGTGATTATAAAAATACACAGTAATAAAGTATTATTCTTGTAAGTTTCATTTTTTTAAAGTTTATGAAGAATTTTAAATGTGTGATTATTTTATCTGCTTAAACTCCTTTCATTCTTGGTATGAAATGGAAGCTCACTGCAAATATGTCCACTAGAAGGCAGTGCTGAATATAAAAAATAGCAGTTTAAGAGTTCAAACATGTGCAGCCTACACACACTGACAAAATCTGCATCTTTTTTTCATGAAATAGGAAAATAAACAGGAGTTGAGCTCTTCCAAACAACATTTATTAGTTAGCTGTCAACTGCTTATCTCAACTCCCAGATTTGTTCTGTCCTTCCCCAGGACCTGACATTGCTTGGAAAAAACTAACAAATGTCATTTTTTCCTTCATTACTAAAAAGGGGGACCAACTTATTTTCATGTCATTGTAACTAAGCAATTAAATTATCTCTATGTAGGAGCAATCCTAGATAATTTTCCTTTCCTATATTTTTGGGGGAAAAAAATGCAAAAATAATTCTGTAATATTGTTTACAAGTAAAATTGCATATTTAGAACTTGTACTTAAAGATCAATGAGTTGTAAAACTTTTATAACACAGTAACTCTGAATCTGCAGACTTTTCAGATATAAAATAGCTTTATATGTGAGGTATCAAAATGGCAAAAGCTTGTGGAGTTTCCTTTGTTCCACTACAAGGTTGTGTACCCTTCCTGTTCCGTGAGGGTATCAAACGCAGACACCTCAGGTACTGACTTGTTACGGCCTGGGTGGGATTAGATATGATAATTTACTAACAAACAAGTAATCTGGCACTGAAGAGGCTTCAGTGTTCCTGTTTATCAGATTGGTAATCTAAGCAAACTGGGAAAAAGAATAAAAGAGAATCATAGAATCATTATTAAGGTTGGAAGAGACCTCAAGGATCATCTAGTCCAACCGTCCCCCTACCCACTAAACCATGTCCTTCAGTACCACATCCAACCTTTCTTTAAACACACACAGGGACGGCGACTCCCCCACCTCCCTGGGCAACCCGTTCCAATGCCCGACCACCCTTTCTGAGAAGAAATTTCTCCTCATCTCCAACCTGAACCTTCCCTGGTGCAACTTGCAGCCGTTCCCCCTTGTCCTGTCACTAGTTATCTGCGAGAAGAGGCCGACCCCCACCTAGCCACAACTTCTGATGAAGCTCTTCCGTGGCTTTTTTTTCTGACTTGCTGAAAATGGACGAGTCCTGGCTGGGTCATTGTGTGGCTGGGTTTGAATTAATGATTGGGGTTTTGCTTTCAGAGTTTTTAATTTGAATACGAAAGTACCCCTGAAGCTGACTATAGTAAATACGCTACTGTTCATAGTTTTCACGCTTTAGCTCATATGCGTGAAATCCGAGAGATGCAATGTGTTGCAAAAGTGCGGTACCAGAGTTAAGTACAGAGAACCGTTCAAACACTGTGTATCACCTCTGCCCGCTGCATTAGGAAAATGAGCGAGCCACCTGAGGGCACTGTGCGCAATGGGAGGAACGTCAGCAAGCTCCAGAGGAAGTTATTTTAACTCTATCTGTTCAAGATTAAGAAATACATTTGTTTATACCACCAGCAGTCAACCAAACAAAACACTACAACCAGGCCAATGTTATTCTAAACCCGCTCCTTCCCCTATCGTTCAGAAACTGTGTAATTGCCTTCAGAAAGTGATTCAACCCCCTTTTTAGCCGTCTGACCACTTTTTATAAAAGATACACACAGATCATGTGCACCATAGCAAAATCATTAAAATAGTCCATGCAAGGAGATACCTGTAACACAATGATAAGGAGTCTGCTCCTTTTTGTTTGCTAGAAAGAGAAAATAGTCATGTAAATCCTGAGTGGTCCTACCACGACACTAAAAACGTAAACCCCAGCACACTGCTTCCCAACCTCTGTGTGTGGGGTATGTATAAATACACGGAGATGGAAGACAAACACTTGAACTCCGTGACTGCACAACCCTCAGTGATGCTGACCCTTAGACAACACAACTTAGCTTTGAGACAAGGGTGATTTGCAGAGAGCTGTTGTTTCCAGGAAAACAAAAGGAAAAAAGAGCAAGTAATATCTGTCTTCACTAAAATGTGATAAATAGGAAACGTCTAGTGCCCATTTCTAAACCATAATTTTCCAAATTAGACATCATTCCACCAACAGTTTCCTCAATTATTTTTTGATAAAATATTTTATAAATATATATATATATTTGTCTCTAAAATGTTCAGTAAAACACATTTCCTCCTTAATGGAGACTGAAACCTCCTGTAATGTGCAAAAGTGGTAGATAAATAGAATGAGGAAAAAACAGTTCACAAATAAGCCAGCTGGCAAAATAGCATCATCAGGGAGGTAGATTAGTTGAGCTAGCATTTGATAAAAGAGATTTCCTCTTCAGGAAAAATACGTTGCTTTAGCCATTTATGTGCATTACTGGTAGATTAAGAACTAACAGCTCTTGACATGAAAGAAATATAAAAGCTCTGTCACATACACTACACTGTGAATAATCTCCTGTTCCACTGAATACCATTCCCTTTAATTATTTTTCACTTGTATCTCTTCCTTCTCTTTATAGCTCCCAGACGACTTTACTTTGCGTCTCCTGAGCCCCATTTATTTGGTTGCTTTTGCTTTTTCTATTCTTCATTCTTGCCCTTCACTGTCATTTACAACCATCTACTACCAACAAAAAAATTTGCTCCCCCATCGAAAACAACCTAGAGTGCTAGAAAATCTGGTCTACAGCCAAACTGTTAGCTAAATAGAAATCCTTCTAGTAGGTTTTTTTCATATTTTCATTGCATTTTTTTGAAGAAATATGAGATGTTTATATATGTTTGTCTTTTACTGCATTATTTGAATGGTTGATGTCATTCACCGTTATGTGAGGGAGTTTCTCGATGTCTTAGTGCCTGCCATGTTACTGCACTGGTTTACCTTGCTTTACAGGATACATCTTTGGTAAAGTACAATTGTATGCAAACGGTTCGGTGTATGCAGATTCCCGTGGTACAGTACACTCACATTAAGCTACCTGAGCCTTTTTAAACCTTTCACGAACCTTGTCACACTGGCAAACTCTGTTTTCTGGGTACTTCTTTTAGCACAGCCTAATCAGAAGACTTTTACTAGTACAGTTTTATGCATTTCAATTTTAAATAGAACTCAAGCAGTTGTTTGGAAAGTGACATCAGTTAATATTCATGTTATAAGTACAAAATAATGTATTATACAAACTTTATACCTTTCACCAAAGAAGTTCAAAACTCTTCACAAACAGTACTAAATTGTAAATGGTTAGAATACTGTGAAGTACACATTATGTTCATGGGATGAGGAAACTATTATGTAGGGAAAGTTCATTAATCAGCAGAGGAAATGAAAAAATGCCATGTAATTGGTTTCAGTAACCGTTCTTTTTTTTCCTGCTGCAGCAGAAATACCACCATGCATATATCTTGAACTCACCAGTCAATCCTTTAAACATTTCGGCCACCTTGCAGTGTTACTTAGTCAGAATATTATTTTTCCACTATAGTAATTTAATTTAAAAAGTAATTAAAAATAAATCTGTAATAAGTCACATATCCCTTTTTCTGTTTTGACTTATGCCGTGACAGTCTATGAGCTTTTTTAAAGGAAAACTACGTTTCATAAGATTATAACTGAAATGCACCGAGTTCTTTTAACCCAATTCCTTCAAAACTCTCTATAAAAGATATCTGTGAAGACGCGATATGTAAAATTAGTTGTCTGAAGATTACATAGATGGCACTGATAGCGATGAATGTTGGTGAAGTATTGATGGTCTCTGCAAAGGGCATCATGTTTCTCTGGTGCCAGTGCCAGCTGAGGTAGCTCCAACTCCCTGCTCACGCTGACCCCCCTCAGCTGAGGTCGTACTTCTCGGTGTGATGGTGCAGTGAACCAGACTCAGGCATTGATCCCGGCTGCAAAAAAGGTTCTTTCTTGATACATTATTTCCAACATGAATTACTTCCCCAGGCAGGGCTCTGTGCTGCCCAAGCAGTGGTATGGAGGGATGGGACTGAGGTGCCAGAGGCAACCGGGGACTGCTAAATTGACACTGCTCTTTCAGTTACACTTTCAACTTCTCTTTACAGAACTTCTGACTTTGCCCACCAAAGACAAAAAAAAAAAAAA
>VWZZ01002923.1:0-33758 GCA_013399095.1 Psophia crepitans
AGCCTTCTGCCCTGCCTGCTTGAACTGTGGCACTTTGGAATTGCCTGTTCCTGAGCTCTTAGGAGGTGGCACTTAATAAGTGACCAGCACTGATGGACCCCGATGCCTTCAAGAGCAGTTTCCCAGGGAACCTTATCGACCAGTTCCCTGAGCAGCCTGAATCCTGCTCTCCCCATCGCCAGGGTTGAAGTTTTGGTGGCAGTTTTCTTCCTATCGCCAAAGATTTTAAATTCTACCACTTCATGGTCACTCTCGCCAAGATGGCCACCAAATGCCGCTTCCCTCACGAGACTGTCTCTGTTCACGAGTAACAGATCGAGGAGAGCACCCTTCCTTGTTGGTTCCCTTAATACCTGTACCAGGAAGTTATCATCGAGGTGTTTCAGGAAACTCCTGCACCTTCTGGTGTCAGCTGTGTGGTGTTCCCAGGAGATCTCTGGCAAGTTGAAGTCCCCCAGAAGGACAAGGGCAGTTGATCTGGAGGCTTCTCTTAGTTCCTTAAAGAAGAATTCATCATTGTCATTGTCCTGGCTGGGTAGTCTATAGTAGACTCCCACAGCGACATCCCCCTTATTGGCTTGTCCCTTAATCCTTACCCAGAGGTTCTCAACCGTGTCATCGCCAACTGACGGCTCCATACAGTCCAGCACCTCTGTTACATAGAGCACCACCGCCCCACCTCTCATGGCCTGCCTGTCTCTTCTGAAGAGCCTGTAACCGTCCATCACAGCACACCAGTGATGGGTCTTTTCCCACCAGGTTTCGCTTATGCAAGTGACTCCGTAGATAAAGCAGGGAGACATGCATTCAAGAATCATGATAAAGCAAAACATGAAATAATTTGTCACTTGTATATGGTAACTGAACTGGGATCTCCTGGGAGAAGAATCATGTAATAAAGGACTGCAATCATTATGTTTGCACACATGGGACTAAATTAACAATGCACAGGGCAGCCTTAAAGGGGTGCTTCTTCTAACCTTTGTGTGCCTGACTTTGTAATCTAATGCCAAAAGTGAAATAAAAAAGAATACCAAAAAACTCTCAACAACAACAAAAAAACCCCATGAAATTCAGGTACAAATGCATGTTAAAAAAATGCAGCTTTTTGACCCACACTGAGATAGAGACAATTAATTTTGCTGCAGATTTGTTATTGTAGTGGGTGTAAGCTTACATGCCCTAGACTAGGGGGTTTCTCATATTTTTGCTGCCTACTGCAGATGGAAGTTTCATAAGTGCATTACTTGGTGGCCTGAGGGAAAGCCTAGCTCGCTGGTGTCCAGTATTGTACGGTCCAAAATGTGCAGCGACCTGAGAGAGCTCTGTCATCAGCAGTATGAAAATTGCTGCAGACCTTCAGAGGAGTCATGTCTGCACCACATACACTAGTACTAAAATGGTTTAGAGATGCTCTTCCCTGAATGCTGCACTACGTTCTCGTAGCTTAGCAGCAGATAGCTTGGCTGTGTGCCAGCAAAGTGAAGGAAGTAAAGGCAGGCACTCAGATGTACTTGACAATTTAGAGTAATGCCAAGTGGTTCCATGTGAAATAAATAAATGGAGAAATTTACCTCCCTTAGAAGGCAGGGAGGGGGAGGGGAAGGGAAGCAAATATCTTCCCAGTTCTGATTTTAACATAGCTTTTAGAATCATAAAACCACTGGATGGCTTAGGTTGGAAAGGACCTTAAAGACCATATAGTTCCAAACCCCTGCTACGGGCATGGACACCGTCTGCTAGTCCAGGTTGCCCACAGCCCCATCCAATCTGGTCAGGAACGGGGCTCCACAACTTCTCTGGGCACCCTGTGCCAGGGCCTCACAGCCTTTACCGGGAAGAATCTTTTCCTAATATCTATTCTAAATCTCCCTTCTGTTAATTTGAAGCGATTACCCCTTGTTCTGTCACTCCATGCCGTTGTAAACAGTTCCTCTCCAGCTTTCCTGTAGACCCCTTTAGGTACTGGAAAGTGCCATAAGGTTTCCCCAGAGCCCAACTCCCTCAGCCTGTCCTTGTAGCAGAGGCGATCCAGCCCTTTCGTCAACTTCATGGCCCTCCTCAGTACTCGTTCCAGCAGCTCCATGTCTGTCTTGTCCTGGGGACCACAGAGCTGGACACAGTACTCCAGTTGCAGTCTCAAAAGAGCAGAGTAGAGGGGCAGAGTCCTCTCCTTTGACCTGCTGGTCATGCTGCTTTTGATGCAATCCAGGACATGGTTGGCTTTGTGGGCTTCTAGCTCACATTGCTGGCTCATGTTGAGCTTCTTGTCCACCAACACCCCCAAGTTCTTCTCCTCAGGGTTGCCTTGAATCCATTCTCCACCCAGCCTCTAGTTGTGCTTGAGGTTGCCCCAACCCATTTTCTTAAAGTTCATTGACTTTCTGCAAATACCGCTTTGATATTTTATTTTTACTTTTTTGAAGACAACTGAATGTGCACGTCTCATGTGTGTTCATAGGCTGAGTGATACAGAGTAGAAGGATGGTAATTTGGGTTATGTACATTTTGGGTGCATTTGCTTCCTGGGCCCCTCACTCCCGTTGGCCTCCTGGTGAGTCAGTTTCTTGACTGCCTTACTTCTGCAGTAGTGAAACAGGCCTAATAGTGCTTCCCATATGCTAGCATATGGGTAACACCATCTGCATGGGGATATTTGTTTATCCTTGCAGTGTTTTAGGGTGTTCATCTGCAACTTAATGGGTGAACGCAGAGTGGTTACTGAGTCGTAACGTATCGTGCATGTTTCTGCACCCAGGAAAAAACACATGGTCAGACCTGAGAAGTGCCTAATCCGGCGGCTGGGGTATTACTCCTGTAATTCATTACTTTATTTCCCTCTGCTGCTGAGATCTGTTGCGTACACCTTGCAGATTTGTCCTTCCAGGCAAAATGCTCTCACTAGTCCTGTTGACCTCAGTTGTACTTCTTGTTTCAGGCATTTTGGTTTTGATGCACTTAACTGAAATTGGAGTGAGTTTCTCGTATTTTTTTTGTAAATAAGTTACTTGTAATTATAGCAGGTCCTCTTAGTACTACCTGTGCTAGCAGGGTGGTTCTTCTCTGTCAAGATCTGTAATTTTCATGATCAGTGAAATTCACCGCTAGGCTAATACTGTATGGTTGTACACACATTTCACTTCATCTTTGTGGTGTCCTTCTCTCTGAGTCTTCACTTTCAGTGTTTGCTTTGCCTTTTGTAAATTTCAAACTGCCTGGTTTTGTTTTTGTGGTCTCATTCTGCCCCACAAATATTAATGAAGTGCCCTATAATATAATAATTGCTTTATGCATGCAGTGTTGGGAATGCTGTTCGAGTTTGCTTAGTCTCTGTGCCTGTCTCATTCGGATCGTACTGGAACATGCCTCAGTGTGCTAGCAAGAGGGAACACATGAACAAAACTGGGCACCTATGTAAACTTACTTCATCACTTGTGTCCTTTCTCATGGCTTCTCAAATGCATTGTGTCCTACTTGTGCAACTGCCTCAGTAGCTTCCAGGGCAACCAACAGCTTGAGAAATCCTGACTTTCTACTGTTGTTTTCAAGATGTGTGGAGAAGTGTAAGCAACCAAGTCTCCTTAATCTGACAGTGGTGCACTGCACCGGCAATGACTTTAAAAATCAAAATAATTCATGTACTTTACTCAGCTTCCATGCAACAAGCTTGGAAGAAAGTACTGTGTTCTAAGCCCCAAAAAGCTGTTGTGGAGAGTGCACTGCCAGGTGTGGATCATACCTGATAGAGTACAGCTGTAATATTTGTAATCTCACTGGGAGTCCTTGGGTGTTCATGTACCTCCTCACCTGTCTCATGCTTGCAGTATGGTTTCCTGTAGCACCTTGTGCTTGTCATTCTTGTGACCACAGTTCACTTTGTTATGCAGCCGCTTTCTTTCTTAACTCATGTCTTGGCTACTTGGTTTCTGCTATTGCCAGACTTCCATACCTTTAATTTTCTGGGTCAGGTACTCTATTTCTAGGGTATAGGAAATGCGTAAGATGTTGAGTGGAGATGTAGTGAATTGGCTGTGTGACAAGTATAAGAGTAAATGTTGGGTCAGATTTAAATGGCCTGTAGAAGAAGCTGGATGTCCAAAAGAAGCTCTAATGATTTGCTTTGGAAAGGTCACACAGTGAATTCCAAGTAATTTTGAAATCAATTCAGATTTTTATCTCTAATGTTGCTTTTTTGACAGCTCTGGTGGAGTGTGAGATTTGTTAAGTAAGAACAGAAAAACATGCAGCATCCAAGGCATCTCATCTTTCTGAATGGTGTTTTTTCATCTTTCCTAATATGTTTAGATGTTTGTACTTATTATAATGTCTCCATTTGACAGTAAAAATTAGCAGTTTTCTTCCTATAAATTACTCCAATTTAATTTAAAAATTCAGGATTTTCTAAATTCTTGAGTGACTCAGGGACACAAGATTCATCGACTTTGAATCCATCCCTAGTCTTTAATGATGTTTTATATCCCGTCCAATAGTAGCCAAACTTTTTGCTTGAGTGAACCTCGTATTTCAGGCTTGAAGATTTTAAGGCTGTAGAACGGTCATGGTGATTGGGAGAACTTCCTGAAAACTGGAAGAGAGCAGATGTCACTTGTGTCTTCAAGAAGGGCAAAAAGAAAGATCCAGGCAAGTATAGTCCAGTCAGTCTCACTGTAATCCCTGGAAGGTGATAAAGAAAATCCTCCTGGAAAGCATTTCTACACACGAGTGCAAGAAAGTGACTGGGAGTGGTCAGCATGGATTTACGAAGAGGAATTCGTGCTTGACCAACTTGGTAGTCTTCCACAATGAGGAGATGGACTTGGTGGGTGAGGGAAGAGTAGTGGAGGTTGTTTACCGTGACTTTAGTAAAGTCTTTGATGCTGTATCCTATAACATCATCATCGTAGACAAGTGAGAAAGTATAGGTCAGGTAAGTGGACAGTGATGTGGATTGAAAACTGGCTTGAATGACCAAAAGACGAGTCAAACCTTCACCCAGGACATTTAGTTCTAAGAGAGAACAGTTGGTCCAAATAGTAGGAATTTTTTTTGTAAGGGAAAACTGCAAGGCTTCCCACTTCACTTTCTTACATTTTCCGCTGTGCTTGTTGTCAGGAAGTAAAACCATGGGTGAAAAGACATATATATGCCAGGACATTGTTTTAAGTTTCTGTACAGTGATCAGTCTTACTTTCCTTTCTCTGGAAGGAATTTAATATTGGCTCAGCGTCTTAGCTGGTGTGTTGCTGAGAACCATAATAAAAACCTGAATTAAAAATTTCTGAGAGTTTTCTGAAAAGTAAGAAGATGAAAATTCCCTCTGGCTCTTTGTACTTGTGGTGCGCTTTTTTTAAATCTTTTTGCATACGTTAGTGCAGCATGTATGTGGCATGTATTTTCTCCTTCAGTTCGTTTCTGTTTTCTGAGGGAGAGAGAGAGGTTGTTTTCTTTTTAATCATTTCCCATCTGATTTAAATTTGAAGTAGTCATTCTGGTTTGGCAAACATTTAGATTGTAGGAGGGAAAAATTGTGCAACTAGAATAAACTTAACTTTAAACTTTTTGCGTTAATGAGCAGAATGTGATATAACTGTTGCTAACTAAAGCTGAAGCCTTTTTTCCTTCTCTTGAGGTACTTGGAATATATCCATAATTCAGCATTTTTCTGCTTTTGTTTTCTCCTTGGGCTGAGCAATAATAATATTTACAAATTACTTAGTTTTGCTACCCTGGGAAATGTTACATAGCTTTCAATTTTCTTAAGGCTGTATTTATTATAGAGACAGAAGGAAAGAGTGGAAAGTGTTTTTTAAGCTTTAGTATATTCAAGAAACTGTCCGAAGGGCGTGTTGGCTCTAGTGTGCATCATTCTGTTGCCCTTTTTCATCCCGAGTTTCCCTTTCTCCTTTACTTGTTACTAGTGTTTATTCAGGTGGCTTTTTTTTTTTTTTTTTTAATCTTTACCCCCCTGGGATATATTTGAGGAACACCTGTCCAGTAGTGAAGCTGTGTAATGTATAGAACTGGGACACCCCAAGCAAAGCTAAGCATTGTAAGGGTTTGTTCCTACTCATTTTTATAAAATGTGAGATTCTTACACCAAAAGCATAGAAATCAGTGTCTCTCCTTTACTGTGTGTATATCTGATATAATTTCTCTGGAGTGGATTATTTAATCTAAGTGAGTTTAGACTCTTCTAATTATACCAAGTGGGACCATGTGCTGATCTGCTTTAATACCATGTACCTTTTATTAGGGATTGATCAACTGCCAATTCCATTTATATTTCCTGATGTTCTTTCTTGATTCAAGGCTATTTTTAAGTAACCTAGGTCAGGAAGGATATGAGTGGGGTGGAGTGCTGTGGGAAACGTGGACAAATAATGGAAAACATATTTGGAAGAGAGTTTTGGTTGCTTCCAAAGAACGTATTCAAATGTAATGGATTAATTTGATTAAAAATGTGTATCAGAATGAGGCTACCCCCCCCCTTACCTCTTAAAAACCTGTGCTGCAGCAAATTATTTAATTATCACTGAGTAATACTTGTATCAGTAACAGTATCCAGTTTGGCATGTATTGTATGTACAACCTGCAGCTTTGATTGTGGGTTACTCGTGTTGTGAGAGTGTCAGCGTACTAATTTTTAGCTGGTATTTGGGATGCTGGAATATGTCAAATCTGCTTTAAACACCAGCAGTTTTCCATGAACTGTTTTGAGAAAAGCACAAGGCTACTAAGGTAAAAATATGGAAAGTTTCAGCCTAGAATTATTGGCGCTCTCTCTTGTTTTTAACTTTGGGATTACAACGTGGCACAACAGAGTATGACATAACATAGTTTCTTGAGTGTTTTTTTTTTTTTAAATTAAGGGCTTACAAGGGAGCAACTAGTTTAGTGTGATACTTAAAACCCATTTTGTCATTGAGGATGGGCATATCTGTTTACAGGGTTTATGTTGAACAAAAACTGTCTCATAGCACAAATTTTTATGGTTATAGCTATCAGAAGACTATAAAACCCCTTTCTATCAGGAAAATCAAGACTGGCACTAAAAAGTCTCAGATCCTCTACTCTTTCGTTGACTGCCCGCTCTCCTCCATCAGGTAGCTGTACGGGAAATCTCGGATCTCTTGTGGCCTTAATAAGGTCCTCTTTGACAGGCAAGAGTGACTGCGGGTTTTTATTAAGCAGATGACATTAGCTGTTCCTAAAGCTATCTCCTCCAAGTAACTGAGAAAATATGCGGTATTGTAAACTGTCCTGTGATTAATGGATTCACGTGTTGGTCAGAGCCTGGCTACCCCCGTGCTGCTTTGATGTTATCCTTCTGTTGGGCCACCTGTGAGCTCACCCCTGTTCCTGGGTGGGGTGGGTGTGGGGACAACGTTGTTTGCGTCTATGTCATCAAAATTATCCAAGTACCCTTAGCAAATAACCTCTTCTTGTTAGATAGCGATAGCATATTTCTTTGTCAGGTTTGATGCATTTCAACCTGTAGCAGCCGTTTGGGTCTGCAGAAAGCCTTAATCAATTTCAGCACCCTCTGTTAAATACTCAGAGGAGCTAAATTAGAAGATATGCTTGTACGTGGAGGAGCCAAAGCTGTATAACTGTAGGCGTCTTAGAGCTGGGCATGCTTAGCTTACCATACATAGACACAGGAAGGCACAGCAAGATGCAGCAGACATTCCAGATTGGATTAAATGGAAGTGTTGGCACCTGTTAGCATTATAAACACAGAGTAGACTGAAAAAGTCCTTCTGATCAGTAAAACAAAATACGAAATAAGGACTCGGAAGCATGAAGAGATGCACTTTTTTTGTTGTTGATGTTGTTACTGAAAACTGCTCTCAAGATGTCCTTCAGCTTAGCACTTGAAATACTTGTTTTAGAAACTTTTGCTGAATTAATTGTTCTTATGTACTAGTTAAGCAAAATCAGCTTAATTTTTGGAAACACTTGCCGATATGCACTTTAAGTTTTTTCTGGAGCTGGAGCATACTAGGTCTCTAGGCAAATTCAGCTGTTTAAAAAATATCTTATTTTGCATATCAATATCACATGCAATCTAATATATTTAGTATTATTAAATGTTAAACTCCTAATATTTAGAGCATGGCAGCAAACCCCAAGGTTTTGAAAAATTCCTAAGTTATGGTTCCAAAGTATAGGTTTTCTTCACCCTCCCTCATCACCTCAAACTGTTGTCCCACAAATAGGGTCTGGTGTGCAATATGCCAATCTTACACACTGAGCTAAGATATTTATTTACTTCATGTCTGTGCAAAAATGATAATTCCACAACATGAGCGCACTGCACAAGGAAACTTGGCAATCATCCAGGTTTCAGCACCTTCTGGGGGAGGATGTTCCCTTTTTATTAGTCTTTTAGTTCCTCTTCTACGATAGTCCTTAGCAAGGCATGCATTTTTTATACAAAGTAATTGGGCTTACACAGTAAAGCTCATGTTCAATGGTCCTTCTTAGAAGACCAATGCAGTATATTTTATCCTAAATTAAACAGTGTCACTCTAAGCTAAGCATTAATCCAAACATATGGTTTTACTTGGTCTATAGAACAGCTTTTTCTTGCAATCCTGAAATGCACTTCATGAAATGTACTTTGTGAAATTTAGTTTATTAAAAGTATTTAATGAAGTTTTGCCTACATAACTCCTGTCATCAGAGACCTCCAAATGTAGTGGTAATAATAATTCTTACTTAGTGTACTTGGCACTCAACACACACAAAGAGGCTCAGCACTTTTTAAATTAATATGTAACTTTGCTATCCCTAACACAGGTCATGTTTTAAAAATTACCCTTGCACATCTTCTTTATGGCTAGCCACATTACTAGGTTTTCCAGGATCAGTTGACAGCTACCAACAATAATATGATTGCTTTAAGTATATACCATCATCTAATGTATTAAAAAAAAATAAATCTTGAAAACTTGCATTAAAATCCGTTTCCTAGTCACACACCTACACCCAGATTTGGAAACTGATGTCTGGTGCCTTGCCTGAGATGGTCCAATTGTTGCAGAACATTAGGTAACTGACAGTTACGGTACTTTTACCTAGCTAAACATTTCACAATACATAATTTCACAATAAACTTTGAGGCCCCCCCCTTCTGATTTCCAATATTGTAGTTATGTATCCTTGTCTTGACATGGAGCAACACTGCTGCCTTCTCCTAGTTCAATGTGAACTGCTACTGTTCTCTTGAGACCATGTTGGTATCCAGGCCATTAAGATACTTACCTACAATTTATTTGAGAGCCTTTAAATGCTGAGCGTTGCATATGGCTAGAGACCTTTAATCTTAAGAGTAATTTTTGTTGTGATAAACAAAAAGGATTGCCATGTTTCTGTAGTGATATCATGTGGTGCAATTTGTTGTTACCAGATAATGTTTACATCTTGACTTCCTATCCTGAAAGATGACTGAGGTCAAGAATACCAACAAAGCTATGCAATTTGGTTGTGTTCACGTGGCTCAAAACAAAACACCATATGTTTGGTTTAGTTCTGTGGAAAAGGAGATTTATCATTATGATGCATAGAGTAACTTCTTAAAAATGTTTAGGAACTGAGAGCACTAGACAACTTCTGAAGAGTTGTCACACTTCCAAGTATCAACCTTGTGTTATAAATCACACTTAATTATATGCCATTCATAATTATTGCATAATTAGTTTTACAGAATGCTAGCTTCATTCTTGTAACAGTAGCAAGAACAGAGTACTGATTATGTCAATGTAAGCTTGACCACCATGGATCAAAAGTTCATTGAGCCCAATCTCCACTCTCTCTTCATGTTGACAGTCGATGGCTGGTTAAGTGTATCCTAACGTGTGCATGATGCTTTCCACAAACGCAGTCTTAGGCTCTAGGAGCTTGCAGCCCTGATACCCTGAGTTCATGCCTCTGCAGTTAACAGCCATTTTTTAATGATAGCGTCTTTTTGAATCCCTACGTACTTGAAAGTCTCCAGTGGCTGTTGCAGTAGTTTGAGGGCTCACTGCACGTTAGCATGAAGAAATACAGTTTTATTTTTAATCAACACCTTGATGTTGTACTGTTCAGGGCTGATGAATCTCCTGCAGCTTCATGCTGCCGTCTCCAGCCGGTATCAAGGCACACAGCCTCATGCAGCAGTGCACGCACAAACCCTGGTGTTCGGTACGCACAGACCAACACAGACAGAAATGCTCAGCACTGCTGCAAACACAAATATTACCAATGGCCACTTCCTGTTTCCCAGTTTGGCTGATCAAGATGAAGATCTGTTAGTGGGAAATTACACATCTTTACAATATGGATTATTGTCGTTATATTTCTTTATATATTGAAAGGCCACAATAAGGTCTCCCCAGACCCTTCACTTCTCCAGGCTGAACAACCCCAATTCAGCCTTTCTTCACAGGAGAGGTGTTCCATTCCTTTGATTATTTTTGTGGCCTCCTCTGGACTCACTCCAACAGGTCCATGCCTTTCCTGTGCTAAGGACCCCAGAGCTGGACGCGGTACTCCAGGTGGGGTCTCACCAGAGCAGAGCAGAGGGTCAGAATCACCTCCCTCGACCTGCTGGTCGTGCTTCTTGTGATGCAGCCCAGGAGATGGTTGGCTTTCTGGGCTGCCAGTGTGCATTGGCCTATGTCCAAGTTACGTCCAATGTCTTTCTTGTCAGTACCAAGCCACAGACCTGAGGTTTTGTCTTACAGCCCTAAGGCTTGATCAGTGCATAGTCAGCTCAAGGGTTATTACTCTGCTTGTAAAGTACAGATTGTCTTTCACTATATACTTATTTTCCTATTCATTTACATTGAATTTCAACTGCAGTTTTAGCACTCGACTGGTTGATACTGTAAAGTTTCCCTATAGATATTCAGAGACAGTCTTCTGCACTACCTCAAATAATTTACTCTGGCAAGAAAACTTTGTTTTGGACATAAGATGCTATG
The DNA here is from genome assembly GCA_013399095.1 of Psophia crepitans. NCBI lineage: Eukaryota > Metazoa > Chordata > Aves > Gruiformes > Psophiidae > Psophia > Psophia crepitans. The sequence goes on from VWZZ01002923.1 coordinate 10,971, forward strand.
TTTGTTGTTGGGTTTTTTTGGGTTTTGTTTTTTTCTTTTAATTAAGAAAATATGTTGTAGTGTAATTAAAATGTAGTTATTTTTGCTATAGATTTAACCAGCACTGACATAACTGATGATACGTCTACACTGCAGTCACACGGCTGAAGTTCAGTATATCAAATTGGTTTTAAAGTAATTCTAGTTCAGGTAGCAGTCTAGTTATAAAATTACTATATTTTGTGTGACTAACTGCCTAGACATTCCTTCAGTGTTGATATATGCCTAATTATTTTTGTTAGAAATGGCTATTCTGAGTATTTTCTATTTTTTAAAGTATAAAAAAAAATTGGCAGGAGTCCACTGAAAATTTCTTGAACAACAAAATGAAAATCTCACTGCTAAATGGAAAAGCTGCTGGCTTGTAGTTTTCTGTGTGTATTTAAATAAAAGAGAGGTTAAATGCATCTTATGCATACACAGAAAAATGCATTTACTTTAAAAATTAATGCCACTTTTTATTATGAACCTATTTTGTATATTTAAGTCATGGCATGGGGAAAGAATTATTTGTAAAGCTGACATATTTCAGTTTTGTGCATTGTATCTGATTCACGTAATTGACTAGAAAAATTTTTTGTGTCATTGCAGATCTGATTAACAGTCCTATGTGTGCAAACAAACACTGAAGGTGGTGGTAATCCTGTGTCACAAATAGTTAATTAGCTTCAGTGCTAAGTCTTAACAGTAATCATTACTAGTCTGACAAATGATATAGCATAGTTTTAGTAACATGAGCCCAGAGCCTCAGGTCATCATTCATGTGTACATAAATACACAAGTAGTAAAGTGCATTTTTTGAGGGGAATAGTGAGGAACCTGGGAAATTTGGACCAATGCTAGCTGAAAGTATGAGACAGTTAAGTAGCCTCCTCAGGAACAGATTCCTTGTGCTGTTCTTGTTTAAATTGGCTGCTGTAAGAATTTTATGCTCTGCTAACCTGAAATGAGCTCCTCTCCACAACGCCTTTGGGGTCAAGACTGTGTTAGTGAAGGAAAAGGTTTTGCCACATCAGTGTCATAAACTCTGCCTATGCCCCGTAAGCCGTTGTTGGCTTTTCCAAGCTCTGAGGGGTGACCTTATCAACGTTTACAAATATGTTAAGGATGAATGTCAGGAAGATGGAGCCAGGCTCTTCTTGGTCTCATTAAGTGATAGGACAAGGGGCAACGGGTGCAAATTGGAACATAGGAGGTTCCGGATCAACGTAAGGAAAAACTTTTTCACCGTGAGGGTGACAGAGCACTGGCACAGGCTGCCCAGAGAGGTTGTGGAGTCTCTTCTCTGGAGACATTCAAAACCCGACTGGACACGTTCCTGAGTGATGTGCTCTAGGTGGCCTGCCTTGGCAAGGGGGGGTTGGACTAGATGATCTTTCGAGGTCCCTTCCAACCCTTGTAATTCTGTGATTCTGTGGTGTTCTGCACACTGGAGTGAAACGGCATTCCCTTCTGCCATGGCACAAAGGGGTACAGCAGTGTTTTAAACTGCTCTTAATTATGCCCAGTACCTGTTCAGCTAGTGCATTTGGTGTCCCTCCCACACTTTACCAATTCTGACTTGTGTGGGGGTTGTAATGGGCTAGGTGTGGCTGAGCAAGGTGCTAGGAGGTTCTTGGTCCACAGGTTGCTCCTAAGTAGTCCTTCTGCAGAGGCTGTGTTGTGTGACTAGCAAGGCTCTGTTGATCCAGGCAGTGCTGAGTAATATGGCCCCTAAGCAACAGAAGCAGATGAAGTGGCAGACGCTGTTGAGATCACCACTGTTGATCACTTTACACCTTGGTGCCATGGTGAACCCAGTTGTGGGTCCCGGTTGCCCATGAAATGTCTGATGCTCATCCTCTTCAGATATTCTGGCTTACATACCAGCTATTAGCCAGTGCTGGAGGTGGGTTACTGACCTAGGTGAATGCTTATTTTGTCCCAGTATGGCCATTTAATTGCTAAATTGACTGCCATTTGGTTGACTCTTAGGAAGTTCCCCCACTATATTAAAAAAATAAATATTTTTTTGTCTATAAAACACTGTTTTATGAGTTAGCCTAATATGTAGTATTTATTTTCTCTAGAAAAAAACCTACTATAGCAGATACAAAATTTCTTTGAGGTACATGTATATTGCTTCGTGATTATAAAACGTGTCTATTGATCTGTGTTTGCACTTGTTTTATGTTTTGTGGTTTCTTTTTTCCAGAGGTAATAAATAAAATCTCAAGTACCTTTGAATAATGGGTTTTCTCTTCTGTACACTGAATAAATAATGAATGTAAAGTTTTGACAGTTTCTTTTTAGTTTTTGCAATTGAGCATGCGATGTGAATGACTAGCTCTGAACCTGCTCCTCAAATCTGCACGCAGGTCATTGTATAACCTTTGAGATGACGGCAGCATGTAGTGGAGGTGGTACACTGAAGGGGCTGAGCAAAGAGAATGACTATTTGTGTGCCATGACCTTTAGCATGCGTTGGATATTCAGTGACTGTAAACCTGTTCATGAGTTAATGCAGGAAGTTAGAAGGCCAAGAAGAAATAATGGGTGATGTTAACAGAAACTGCATCAGTTTAACCTCAGTGTAAATGAAGTCAGGGTCAGATCTAATGGCTCTGAGTTCATCTGCATTTGGTTGAAGTTCTGCCATTTATTTCAGTGATGATAAGACTTCAGCCCAGCAGTCATAATTTAACCAGAAAAATAAGAGGACGGATTGTTAGGAGTCAAACACCTGCTATTCTTAATTATTCTGGTAGAGCCGATAGTGCTGTATGATCAGTGTTCTACAGAGGCGTTTTGAAAGTCTTCATCTGAACTCTCCGTCTAGCTATGTAAATAGCTCTATTTGGATTACTGACCTTCTTAGTCATACACGATGTTTTCTTTCTTGTATGCAAGCCCCAAATTATACTGAAACATCTGTCACCTTGTTATATGGCAGACTTGCCTTCAGCTTGTTTTGTTAGAACTCTGCTTCATAGCTACTTTAGCTTAATGACATTGTGATTACTTCGCTGTGTACTTTAGAAGAACAGGAATAAATTGCTCTTCAGTGTTTCAAATCTAAATGGCAGTGATTTAGCTGGAGCTAATAAATTGGTATAGATTGGTACCTATGTTTTGAAAGTTTAAAAAATGATTTGATATAAATATTTACAAGAGATGTGTCTCAGTGGTAATTTGAAATATCTAAAAAGCAAACCTTTACATTTTAGAGAACTGTGACGCTGCTTTTAATGCTGATTTGTTCAACAATTCAGGCTGATGGTGCAATAGAAAAAACATTGCCTTTTTAATGATTGAGAACTAAACATGGTTAGTTGTGCTGCAATAAAAACTTATGTACATGCCTTTTAAGAAAAGAATCATCTTCTTGCAGCATGGGTGATGCAAGTAAAGTATTTACATACCGTGTTTTGTAATAGCACATGCCTTTCTTTTAACATTATTAGAAGGAGAATAAAATCTTGCATCTCAATCACAGAATAGTCACTGACAGCAGCTACTAATGGCAGGCACCACAAGTTGTGTTTTGGAAATTCTTATTGCCTGCTTTCAGGAACAGTTTGTACTTGCCTCTTTCTCTGAATCGTTTAAGAACTGACAAGTGGCTGTGGTCACAGGTAGGATAATAGATAGGCGGCTAATTTCAACCAGAATGGCAAAACCTGTAACTATAATGTGGGACTACCTGCCATGCCCACATGGTGTAGTCTGTTTATATAAGAATTATTTCATACCACTGTTATATACCATGATTTTACCCAGCAGTTTTGGAGAGGTGACTGTAACTTCTCTTCACAGCCAACAGTGTTTTGTTGCAAAGAAACAAGTGGAAGCAGAATAAAAATGATCCCTTAGTTCTTGTTGACTGAATTTAAACCAGGTTGTGTGCTTATTGGTTAAATTTTTAATACATTTGAGGGGGATAATGTGAAACAAGTGTTCACGTGTCACAGTTTACTCTGGAGCTGTTTGCTTATGGCAACTTGTTCCCAGGCTCACACGAGACTTGGGTCACTCGTTCTGTGCTCAGACCTCTCTGTGCATCCCTCCGGCTCCATCCAGAGCTGGGGGCTGTGACTGCAGCACGCTGTCCGCTCTGTAAACTGACCCTCTAGTTCTGTATCCTGGTGAGGATTGTCGGCTCTGTATTTAAGCAATGAGGAATTAAGGCATAATTAAAGGTTGCATTGTCAGTTCTCTATGGTGCGATCCTGCAGAACGTTCTCACAAAATTCTGGATGGAAATTTGTCTGTATATGACTGTAGTGATGGGAATGTCACTTTGAAACCCGAATTTTGTTGAACAGTATTCTCCCTCTTCTCATTTCCCCTCTGCAGCTGGCTGCATCATGGTTCTGTGGCAGGCAAGTTAAGTCACGTGGTTTGTATCGTACGTGGGAATACAGAACTATAATATGTCTTTAATGCTACGAGTCAGTGTATGCAAGAAGGCACTGCCTGCAAACACCAATATAAAACCAAGTGTTTCCCCAGTTGTGCCCAAAAGCTGAACTTCGAAACTTGTAGCTTCAGTTATCAAAAGCACTGTAGCTACTTTTGCATTGTTTTATCTTTGGAAATTATAAGGGCTTCACAGGGATTGTTTTGTTTCTTCAAGAAACCTGAATGAGGTTATCTTTCTGACACTGTGTCAGGCAGTAGGGTGGCAATCTCCATAATTACTACAACTTCTGCAGTAGAAGTAGTATCCCATCTTTATGTAACTAATAGCATAGAATAGAATAGAATAGAATAGAATAGAATAGAATAGAATAGAATAGAATAGAATAGAATNCAGTCTGGAACAAAGAAGGTTCTTAATTTTTTAAATTACAAAAGTCAGAGAGGAGATGTCAGAAATAGAAGTGTAAGAATGAAAGCAAGCAGGATAGGAATCCAGGGAATGTTTCTTTTCATGTTAGTCTTCAACTTTTTTGTTAGAATTATTTTGCATGGAAAAAGTAGTTTCAAAAGACCCAAACAACTCTCATTCAATTTACTGCAATTTTTCCCTGTACAATTAAGTACATGGTTTTGGGCTGGTTTGACTGGATGAATCAAATTATCATCTGACCCATGATGAAATGTTTGGTTTTGAACCACGTTGCGTTAAACATCATTGGTCTATAGTGCTATGGTGGCTCAAAGAAGCCGGCAATGCTGCCTCTCACTTTTTCTTGTATATCTTGACTTACCACTGCTTCCACTGCAGCATCACTGCTTCCACGTGTCCTGGAAGGTCTATGACCATAGATCCGTTGTGGAAATGTAGCTGGTATAAGGAGTACACCTGTAAGGGGCAGGAGCTGTGTTACAGTTCGCTTTAGGCACAGGTCGGTGTGGAAGAGGCGTCAAACATAGTGAGTGGATTTTAATTGGTCCATGACAATTAGTTGATTTGATGCAAGGTGCGAAAAGCTTTTGTTTTGTTTTGATTTTATGTTTCTAAGTGATTCTTGATATGGTAAAACATTAGAATTTCCTGTAGGGTAGAAAAATACTTTACCACCCTCCACCCTCACTTGCCCAACTCTGGTGTAAATCAAAGTAGAAGATGTAAGCAGTATTTTTCCTCTTATAAGAAGTATTTTTCAAGAAAAGATGACTTAGGGAATGTTTTGTCTATTGCTGCAGAAAAATGTGTTAAGTTTTCAGTAAGAAAGTGAGTGAGCCTTTTACCTGACCTGAATGCTGTAGCTAATTTCCTACTGCATTTTGACATTATGCCTTGTATGTCTGTTAGTGCAGAAAATGATGTTCTTTTGTAGTTTCCTTGGTAGAGGGAATGCCTTTTTTCTGATTATCAGTGGAAAAACTGGATAGATTTTTAGTTCTTACACACTGCTGTATGTGTTTCTGTGGCTTTGAAAAGGATAATATTCATGTGGGCTACAAAGCGCCAAACATGAGAGAATTGTGAGAAGAGAAATTGAATTTCTGGCATAGTCTTCCCACAATACATTCCAGTGAGTTAAAACAAAACAAAACAAAAAAACCCGACAGAAACTGTTTGTGTTTAGATGCAGCTATTGGTGATAAAGTGCTTCTCAGCTGCTTTGTTTGAAACTGATGGCTTAAAGATGTGGTGGTGTTTTTCTGTGTGCATTTTAAAAAAATGGATCAATTTTTGTTAAAAGAGAAAAGGCAATTTATATTTTGTTTCAGAGGAAAAAGAATTTCAGTTAAAAAGAAGGCATTTATGTGAAAATGAAAAAAAAATGTAAAGGAAACTGAATTTTGGCATTTGCCATGTGAATACTTCCTTGATCATTCAGGCTTTACTATTACATTACGTCAAAAATGTGAATCGTGAATATGATTTTGAGAAACTCCAGTAGAATAGTAGAGAACATAACTTCTAAGACTTGAAATTGGCAGCGCTAAAACTGCACTAACATTCTTTGAAATTATTCTGTTTGTATTCAAGCTGAAGCCAATTTGGTTGCTTTGCTTTATTTGCCATCCCAGATTTTTCAGCAGTTTGTTATGAAAAGCATTGTGAAACAAGGATAGTAGAAAAAACAGAAAAGTTTCTTTCATTGTATGGCAAGTTCAAGACCTAATGAACTGTGCATTTCTGTCAAACTGGCAAGAAATCAATAACATTTGGCCTTTGGCGTGCTGCAGAGGAAAGATCAGGATGCTGGTTTGCACTTCTCCAGCCAAGGCTTCATAGGATTTACTGTGAAATAGCAACATCGCTACCGCCATGTGAAGGTTTTCCTGTTCAGTGATGATCTCCCTCAGGAGCTCAAAATCTCTTTGTTTATTCAGGTTAGCTTGAGAAATCTATCGCTAGTGGGGATGCGACTTGGTGTGGGAAGCAAAATTTGCGGTTGCATAAGAAGGAGGAACATAAGATATTCTTTTTGTGGAAAATGAACAGAAAATCCAATTGTTCTGCATACAATTTCACTCTGGGAGAGTGAAAGTGATGCCTATACTTTTCTGCCCCCTCTTCCTCAGCCATTTTGTGGCTCTGTCTTCTCCAAAATGATGATACCAGCTTAGAATTGCTCTCAGTTCTCCCTGTCACCTGCGCCTTGCAGGGAAATGATGTTTGACCAGTGGTCCTGTGTACGTATTCTCAAGTTATATGTCTGCGGAGAGCATGATCAGCCTTTACTGCTACCCAGAGTGTGTGCAGGACAACCTGGTAGCGAAAGTGGCTGGATTGAGATGGCATGGCCATGGTCATTGAGCTGAACAGCACCTATGACTCTGAAATAGAATTCCGCTGTGCCCTGGGCAGCTTTGTTACGAGTCTGCACTGGGAATTGATGACTTCCTGCAGTAAGTATTTCAGAAAGTCTGTAAGAGAAAATGGTATTAATTTAAATGCATGCAATAGGAAATGCCATAACACCTTAGCATGCACCTTAGCCTGAGTAAGGAAACGGAGCATGATCTCAGAAGAGCAAGTGGTCACGCTGCTCAAATGCTAATGTAATCCAGGAGTGAACATCTGGAAATGTCTCTGTTACCAGAAAAGTGCTTCCAAAGGTCAGTATTAGCCAACACAGTGCCAGAATACTCTCATTGGATGGAAAGGAAACTGATGCCTAGCATGAATAAAAAGGTTCTTTACCTTTTCTATTGTAAATCCTTTGGTAAACACACTGTACAAAAAAAGCATCACACCTGTTTGCTTGACACCCAGAATTGTCAGAGCTCCAGGGGAAAAAAGAGGTGATGGAAGTGTAGTATCAGTAAATGGAATTTTGAAAGTAGTTCTGTAACTCCTTTTGTTATATTTGCTTTAAGCCCATTTTATTTCTACACGAGCTAAAAATTAGGACACAAAAGGTAGTTTTTGTTGACGCTTACAGCTCTGTTCATGTCATCTCTGAAGGGAGGAGATGCCTGCCATCATATTACACAGTGGGAAGAAGACATAATTTATTAGAATAAGTTGTACCAGCTCCGTTTCCCCAAACAGGTGGCACTGGTAATGAAATGATAAAAAACTGCTATCTGCAGCCAAAGAGAGGCAGTGGGACAAATAACGTTTGTGCCTCTTGAAGGCATTTTACCGGGTTGTATGTATCTTGCAGTGCTTTTATGTGGTTAAAGCCATGACAACTCTAGCACCTTTCTCTCTCAAAAGATTTTGGTGAGCCTTTCTCTCGCACGCAAACTTTCCTCAAAGCAAGCTGCATCAACGAACCTAGTGAGGTTCGGATGTGAACTTCCTTGTTCGAGGAAACCTGTAGCCCCAAAGGGGGAGAACAGCTAAGGATTGGTGAGGAAAATGTTCACTGTCTCATCGCCCTCATTAAGGCATAATGGTGGTGTCTTTGATTGACTTTGAAGTGGAGGAGAGGAAATGCTTTCTCACACTTCAAAGTTCAATTAAGGTGTTCTTGGTGCTTGTAGGAGGTCCTGCCAGTGGATGTTGACAGTGGTCCAGCAAAACCTGTGGCTGCGTGTGAGTGGAAATGGGATGTGCTCCCATCTGTGGAACATCCAAACCACCACCACCAGTACAGTTTAAAAAGTAAGAAATAGATTGTGGTTACTCCCCTAAGTAACTTCCTATTGCTGTCTTTGTACAAACCTTGCTCTTTGATTAACAGTGGTGGAATGACAAGTCTGATTAAAATCAGAGTGTTCACAACCAATTTTTAGGGGAACCAAAATTGAGGCATTCTCTAAAAGATGTGAAATGTTTCTATCCTATAGTAGGAGAATATGAGTAATTGCCGAGTTACTTAAAAAGAAAATGTCAATATTTCCTTTACTATATCCATGACAAAAATCAGGTATAATTTCTGAGCTTTTCAAGTATTCCACATTGCATAAACTCAAAAATCTTTGTCACTAACAGACATTGAACATATCACAGCTAACATGATTTGGAGATTTCAGGAAAAAATGAGAACACATACTATAGCTGTAGTTGGGTAAATTACTGAGAACTTAATGTTTGCTTAAGTAGATCTTTGATAGTAAATATTATAAGATATGGATTCCATCTCTAATGCTGTTGGTTTTATAGCCTGAAAATAATACCATTTTACACAAGCCGTGCACACATTTCAGCAATCTCTGACCAAATTTTGAAAAGCAATTTTCAGTTTATCACCTCTATAGTACAATGCAGTTCTCACCCTTCATATAGAATGTTAGTGGATGTGACACTTGTCAGTGTGAGGTTTTCATTTATATATGCAAGGTGAGTTTGTTGATTGGATTATTTTTGGTTTACTGGTACGGCATGTCTAAACATGTTCATCAGTTAAGGAAATTTCAGTGAATTCTTGTACAAAACCAGGGCTTGAGAATGGATGGTCTGAAGTTGAAACAATACTGCAGAGCATCAGGAAAGGGTTGTCTTACAGACTGAATAATCTTAATCATTGCTTGGCCAAGGTGAGTTGCATTGGATTTTGAGGTTTTGGGGTTTTTTTGGTCATTGATGAAAACCTGGAGAACTTAAAGGATAGAAGTTACCAGAATGTGTATGGAGATGTCACAGAAATTTGATACAAATGTTTAGTAGATGAGATATGACAGGACTTGACCATGGGATCTTTGATGTCCTGAGAGAAGGTAAACATTTTCTTGCTCTGTGTATCTGAGTGTACCCCATATACTCAGGTGATTTTGAGACAGAGCAATCTAAACCATTGCCTTGTACTCTTGAATGGCCAGGTGCACTAATAGGCTTAGTTATTGTTCCCTCCAAATAGGCAAGCACTACTTTTCTACTTACAGTCTTGAGGGACAAGGTTGGGAAATGCAAGTTTAATGAAGAACTTGTTTCTGTATGAGTTATGGTTAGAGGAGCACTGTTGTTAGCTTTCCAGAGTTCATGGACTTCTTGAATGCCTACTGGCCTCCTCAGTTTGGTTCAGGTGGGTAGGCCAGCCAACCATCCTTTTGGTGGAGTATGAGTCCAGAGAAGGTGGAGGTCTAGGCAGGAGAACATGCTTCTGATTTTGAAATAACTTTCTCTTGCTTAAAACGAAAATTCTGTCACTTTTCTTCCCAAGTTTTTTAGTTGGTGATCTCCAGACTCCAAACCCTAGGGATAGTTAGCCACAGAGTAGGGCTGTCAGTGCGTGTAGTGGCACCAAAAAGGCATTTTTCCATGTCATAAAATCATTAAGTTTTGACTGGCAGCTTTGAAAACATTGTATGTGATTCTTTGCAGCAGTCTTTTATTTTCCATTAGAGCCCTGGCAATCTCCAGTCCTGGCGGTTGGATTGTACCAGCCTTGTCCCTCATCTCACAGACTACTGCAATTGCTTGAAATTTTGAGTGTTTGTTTTTTTTCTGAAACTGTTTATAGATAGAAATGATTATATATAACAGAGATGTAACAAGGTCTAGGATGTGATGACTTCTTATTCTTGCTTCCCTGTCGTATGTTGGCTCACTTCAGGGAGAGAAGCTCTTTTTATAGCAATCTTGAGTTGAACTCATTTACAGATCTATATTTGGGCATCTTTGCACATATCCTTGTGTCTAAAATGGGCACCATAACTCTTACCTTGTAGAGGAGTTAGATTAGTTACTGTCTGTAAAAGACCTTTAAAAATGACAAATCCTGTGTTTGCCTATATTCAGAATATAAATAAGAAGCTAGTCAATTAATCCGCTACCTAGAAATTAACGCTTCAAAATTACTTGCCCTATAAAGTGTATATGTGCATGATTTGGGGTAGTTACACTTTTATTCTTTTTTCTTCTTTGTATGTGGTGGTGTTTACTGAGAACCCAGGCTACACACTGTGTGGATGCAATCTTCAAAACTGACGTCCATTATATCATTTCATTATTTACCTGTTTACTCATTATTTATAATGAAGCCACATGTTTTTAGTAGTGAAGGTAATTTAATACCTAGAACAATTGGACATGGGCTCTGGTGGGTTTTTCATTACTTTTTATATTAGAATTGATTAAGGAGGTCCTGTGGCTCACCTTGATCCTTTATGCAGTAGCTGCCTAGTGAGGTTTTTCTGGCCTGTATTACATCAGTCATCAGACTAGCAGGTTATAAATGTGTCTTCTGGCCTTTACAGGGATGTCTTTTGTGGGCCAACACAAATACCGGAATAGTTTAGAGCTGAATTCATGTGGAGGAGCTCTGCATCATTATCAGATATCAGACAAGAACGTTGGATGGCAGATGCTCCAGCTGTTGTTGGGGCAAGGAAGGAAAGGCTGTCAGTACATGGAGAAAGGTTACTAAGAACAGTGAAGGAATGAGAGAGTGAAAAATGCCAAAAACAACCAACAAAAGTCTAATTCCTGAAAAATATATAAAGCTGCCACTGATTACAGTATTCCCTCTTGTCTCTTGCTGTTCATTTCCATAATCTGTCCTTTCTTTGTCCCTTTGAACAGCACAGTTTTGTACTAACACAGCTCCGTTATGTGGTAGGGCTGTAATCTTGATTCCCTTTAGCTGTGCCGCACTTGAGGAGGGACCAGGAGAGCTCCCAGGAGGACTGCTAATTCCCTCCTCTTTGGCCCCAGTGGAAAGGCACCTCATGACACGCGGGAGAAGTGGAGGTAGAGACAAGAAGTGAGGAGCTGTATCCCCAGCATCCATGCCGAAATAGGTCATTAGTAAGAATAATGGGGTTTCCATGCTCCTTTTACATCGTTTGCATTGCAACAGTACAGGAAATTGTGGTCTCAATAGGTGCCTGAACATTTGTTGAGCTCTCCATATACGTTGAATGCATGTGTCCTGAAAATGTCTCAAATTATGATCAAAACTAACTCTTTCAAAGTAAGTAATTTTATTTGAAAACATAAGGAATATATTATAAAGAAACTGAAGATGGGAAGGGATCTGAGGCAACATGTGGTATCACAGTAGCTAAAATTTAGGGTTTTACTGATGTGAGATCTGCAGACCTGAGTGCCTTGCCCTTTTCCCAGTGCTTGGGAAGGCAAGAATCCTAGGGCATACAGTGGTGAGCGGAAGGATAGCTACACCATTAGATATCGAGATAAATTCTCTCTTGGTTTAGGCATGCTTGATTTGGCTGTGGTTTGTAGAAAATACTCACTTTATAGAAATTTGGTCTATAGAAAGGATCTTCAGGGCACAGCTACTGCAGCAGTCACCTAAGGAAGTTAGATGTAGAGATGTATCAGTGTCAGTTCCAGGAGACCTTACGCGTGGGAGGAGAGGCTAAGGATGTGCGGGAAGGCAGCACTTCTAGGAACGCTGCGAATGTTTACTAGTGAATGTACTGGCGTTGCGAGGCATCCTTTAGGTCTCTAAAAGTTAAATCGGGGGCTTTGTGGATTGCTCTGCCAGATTCAAGCACGGTGATACATTGCAAGTCCCAGGCTGGGTGCCAAAAAGCCTTTAGGAAACCTGTCTTATATACAGAGCTCCCAATAAAATGAGGCACTTAACCTGACTATCCTGAATTCCAGTCCTGTACCTTCATTATAGATCTTATTTCTGTTCAGTGCAAGGCACTGGAGACAGCAGCAGTAATTAATGTTGCAAGAAGAGAGAAAATGTCCTGCGGCTAGGTAATTCACAGCCTTCTAGGCAAGCAGCCTGCAGTTTCTGGCAGGAAATTCCCACTGGACAGTGTCAAATGCATTTTGAGACGACGGTACCCATGTTTAGTTTATTGTTAGTGAATAATTTAGCTGCGCTTACTGTGCTGTATCAGTTCCTGGGAGGCTTTACTTTGTGAAATTTCCTTTTGTGTGGCAGAATTTTTTCCCCGTTGATAAAGTACTGCTGAAGTACAAATGGTCTGCACTGAAAATACAGCAGATGTGGCTGTATTATCCTGATTCTCTCATCCATAAAAACAAATGCTATAACCATTGTAATTTGGCATAATTTTGATGCACGTCAACAGAGTTGCAGGAGAATTAAGGTCTGCAGTGACCTTTGCGTATTCCTTGATGTATGTTTTACATGCAAGTTGAGTATGGTATTTTTTTATTGATACAGTAAGAGTTTATAAAACAGGGTATGTTTATGTATAGTCACCCTCATTCCAAATCTGCTAATTGCCTGTTTAATTATAATGATCTCAGAATGCTGTTGCGCTTGGCCCATACAATATGTGCAGAATGGCTCAGAAAGGTGATTCACTGTCAGATGCTAGAACAGATTCTACACAGCAGGTTGTAACTCTTGGTTAACCAGTACTGGTTAAAGAGAGAAGACATCAAGCCGTCTCATCTATAGGGTGTATGTGTGTATATATATATACGGTATATATGTGGCCAGTGTTAAACCAAACCCAGAATGGATGCTACAGCCCGTCTCTGAATCCCCTCAATATGGGAGATGGAGATCCAAATTTCTAATTTGAGTTCTTGAGCCAGTGTCTTGGCAGATAAAAGCCCTATTCTCATTTACCTCTAGAAGCTTTTTCTCTGTAGTCCTATTCAATACCAGGTTTTTATCTACCGGGGTGATGAAGTAACATTAAGATGATTAGAAAACTCTTAATCCCTGTGTGCCACAACAGAGAAACACAGAAGCTGAAATACTGCAGTGGCTCTCTTCTAGTTCTAGAAATTACCTCTTTATTTTTTTAAAGAATCAAAATCAAAACCAAAATATGCAAGAAAAAGCCAGACAATTAGTAAGAATGAGCACTTCACAAAAATGCCAGTGTATCTTGTTTATAATAAAGTATGAAGCAGTTTGAAGAATTTTAAAGACTCACATACCATCAAGTGAAGTTTTAATTAGCTCCCAGAGGACTATGAGAAAGGCTTTATTTGAGCTGGACGAAAGGTCCAAGTAGTGTAATATCCTGTCTCACGTTGTGGCCGTGAGGACATGCTGGGGAAAGCATCAGCTTAGGTAAATATTTTACTTTTCCTTCCCCTGTCCTCTCAGATGACTTTAAGCTTCCAGTTATTTTCACCTTCAGGATTGTTTGAATTCTGAATATATGAATTCTGTATGTTCAGTAGCCCACAATTTCTGTACAGTGAACTCTCCAGTCTCCCAGCAACCCAGTGGCACTTACTGCATTTACCACTTCCTTTGTCAAGGAACAACATAATTTTACTACCAGTTGCATGAAAAATCACTTTCTTCTGTTTGTTTTGAAGATGGTTTCTATGATGCTTGTTTAGTAGATTATTTATTATTATTATTGGAAGAGAAATAGAGCAGTGGATCCCTACCCATCCATTCCATATGTCTTGTGATTTTGTAGACAAATGTTGTATCCCCAAAGTTTCTTTCTTTGTACTGAAGAGTCTCAGGGTAAGTTTTACTGATACAGGTATCTGATCTGGACATATGCAAGCCTTTCCGTACCACTTTTATCTTTTTCTGAACTTTTGCCATTTTATGTTGCCCTTTCTGTGATGGGAGGTCCAAAACTACTCACAGTATTCAAGATGTTTTGTAGTGTAATAGTCTTGTCTATTTTGTTCTGATTCTTTTCCAATCTTCCCCAGAGTTCTGCTTTGCTTTTTTGACAGCTGCTGAGCGTTGGGCTCATGTTTTCATGGAACATATTCCAGGGTGTTACTCCTGAGTGGTATTACCAAGTGCAGAGCCCATCTTTTCACATGTGAAGCTTGCTGTGCTTTTCCTGACGTATGTCACTTTCCATTTACGTACAATGAATTTAATCTGCCATTTAACTCTGTCCAGAAACCTAGGCATATTGAGACTGCAGGTCTTCATAATAGGTTCTCATCATTAGTGTCTTGAATCATTAACAAACTTTGTCATCCTCTGTAATGACTGTCTCAGTCCTCAATGCAATTTCCTGAGGAAGCCCTTTGATGACTTTGTTCCATTGTGAGAACCAACAGATGGTCCTGTATTCCAGCTCTGTTTCCTAGCTTTTGATCAGGTTTTGTTTTTATCCATGTAGGGACGTTTTTCTTCTAAGTACTAGGTGTTTAAGCATTTCCTTAAACATCTGTCAAAAGCTTTTTGAAAACCATATCTTCGCAATCCAAATGCTTGTTGACCCCTTCAGAGAACTCCACTGGGTTTAAAGGAAATGGCACTTTTACAAAAGCCATACGGACTCTTCCCAAGTACATCATATTAATTCTGATGCCCACTAATCCTGTTCTCATTATAGCTTCTACTAATTGGTATGATACAAACATGAAGTGTATTTGCTTTCTAGGTCTCCCTGGAGACTTTTTTAAAAAATATCACAGTCATCCTCCTGTCATTATTCCATTCTTATGCTAATTTAATAACAATTGGCTGCGAATTTCCTGCCAGTGCTAGTGGCACAGCGAGTCTCAAGATGTGGCAAACCACAGCTCTGGCATTTGCCTTCCCTGGACTCAAGGCTCTTAATTTTTGATAGCAATCTTGGTACACAGACTAACTTTTTACAGTTGTTTTGCATTTATAGTCTTCATTCTTACCAATATCGATGGCTAGAATTTTCTTTTTAAATTGCTCTTGAAGTCCTGGCTTGAATGATTGAACCAAGATTATGCAATAAGTTGCTGAAAGATCAGGAAATAGCATATAATGAGGTCACACCACAATTAAGCTTTTAAAAAGGTATTTTTGTAGTATATTACGAAGATAATTAAATTTGGTTTATGTTCAGTAAGAAACATTTAGGGAAAAGCAGTTCATAAGCAAGTAGCTATTACCAAACTATAATCAGCATTCTGCTGTCAGGATATTTAGTCTTAGGGGTGTCTGTATTGATGGAAAGTCTACCTCATTGTGCCATAAAAGAGGTGATTCTTTTACAGGACATATGTAATTTGGGGTTTATTGCCAGAGCCCAGCATGATAACCAGTGTACTCTGGTACAAGACTTCTTTCACTTAGGCGCTTAATCTTGTTCCAGTCTTGTCTGTGAAGCGTCGTAGGGAGAAACTCTCATTAGCACTAGGCACAAGTTGGAGAAGTGATACACAACATTATGATGCATCTCTATCCTGTTGTTCTTTCCTTGACAGTCAGTCAAGGTAGTGCCTTTGTACCTGCGCAAGGTATATGTAACTTTCTCTTGGATTATTTTTTTTTCAGACTGTAGTTTGGAGAAGTCTCTCAAAGGTCTTTATATCAAAATGAAGGCTTATCATTTGCTTGTGTGTAATGAATACTGAAAGGATGAATTACTGAATTTGTTTTATATCAAAATACAGAATGCTGATTTTATCTTGTATGAGTCTTAGAATTTTTGAATAAGCAATAATAATAAAAAAGTCCAACTGAAGCACAGGCTTAACCTGGAACATGAGTCCCTGCCTGCTAGTCCAACAGACATGATGAATGATTGTGAAGGTACTTGATGTAAATGTGTCCTATAGTTCTTATTTACTGTCATCTTTTCAAGAAACTATTGGAGTGTGGTGCAGAAGGGCATTTTTACCTGTACTGTACTGCAGTGATGTAGAAGCTGAGCTGTTTAGAAGATTGAATGGCAGTGCTAAAATAATGTATGTATATGTATGTTCGTATATAGGCTCGATCACATACTTCATCAACTTGAAAATCTAATAATGCATCACAGATACCATCTTATTTTCTTGTAGTAAATTAGTTTTGTAGGTAAGCAACATTTATTTTAAAAAGAGAGTTCAAGGGTTACTTAAATGATTCTTTTTAGAGGCATGTTATGATATTTTGCTTACATTTTACTTGCTCTAGAGTTGAGTACTTCTGTGTAAATTATGTGACAGTTGATACCGATGCTTGAGTGCAATTTGCATGTTTGAGCAGGATGTAGTTGATTTTTGAAGGACCTCCTGAAAACAAATGCCTCCTATAACTTAGCTTTTGTTTACATTGGTTCCAGTCCTATTGTAGCAGACCTCTAAGTTTGTTTAAATTTGTGGATTTTCTTGGTCTAACTAAGCGTTTAAAGCATGCCTATCACTATAATAACAGCACATCTCTAAGTCTAAATTCTGCAGCATGAGATCACTGCAAGTCTTGCTCGAAAGAGCTCTGTGTTATCTCACTTGAAAAAGTAGGGAGGACTGTAATATTGTCTCTCTCTTTTAATTTGAATCCCTACACAATGGGAATAAATCCAGTGCTTGTCTACACTTGTGTCTTTATTCTAATTTTGTATGTAGCAGCTTTATGAAACACAAATAACTCGTTACATAAAATGCATCTCTGAACAGTGTGGTCTATCTTTAAATATCGTTTTTAAAATAGACTATTCCAGTCTATAAACAGAGCACATTTATGTGTGATCTTGCTGCACTTTTTACTGTCCTGTAGGTTGTTTTCAACTGCACTATATTGTTATAAAAGTTTTTATCTATCACTACTATGGAGAATCCTAAGGACCTGATTAAATGTTTCTTTCTATTCCTGGTATTCAGATTTAAGTGATACGCACTGTCAAAAAAGCACACTTTTATAGGATTGTCTTTTTAATGATTTATTGATCCTTGTCTGTGCTCTGGACTTGTTTTGTTTTGAAGCTTAATGGATCTGAGCCTGGACTTTCTTTGTATAGCTTGTTAAATGTGAGTGCTGCTTCTTATTTTGCGTTGTTTCTATTTCGTTGGTCTGCCGTTAATCCTGCAGTGCTTGTGGTCTTCTGTATGGAAAGGGCTTTGTATACACAGAACAGCGTTCAGTAAATTAATATAGTGCACAAAAGAGTAGTTCTCTTTTTATGGAATGCCATCGTACGTACTCGCATTCCCCCAGGAGAAACCGAACATACGCGTGTACTCAGATGCACAGAGGCATCTGGGTTTTGTAAACGTGAGGTCCCCAGGCACACACCTCGAAGCGAGTGCAGGTGCGCAGGCAGTGCTAGTGCCAGCGCAGTGAATCCAGTGTGTCTGGGGTGTATTGAACCTGCTCGGTGCACACTGTGCAGCTGACTCGTGTGTTGTGCATGCACAGCAGGCAGCCAGATGTTCCAGAAGAGACCAACAAATGGCTGAAACAATGTCTTTTTATATGGACAAAATTCATTATCAGTGTTGACAATATCTGCAGCCAATTCTCCGTAGGTAAAATTTCATCCCTTCTGTTTCTGTTTATGCTTGTGTTCCTCCTGCCGTGGAAATGGCTTTTAATTCTGAGGTGTTCTATATTTTGCTTGATTTCCAGCGTGGTGTTTGGCTCAGAGAGGCTTTTTCAGCTGAGCTTTGGGTTTGACAAGGAAAGCAGAATGTTTGTTGACACCGCTTTAGGTTTCTTACTGCTGTAAACAATGGCTAATGGCGTGGGAGAACGCAAATTATATACCTTGCATGCTGTCTGGAGTGAGTTTGGAATTTGCTGTTAGACCCCAGAAAGTAATCGCTGCAATACGTAGTTATACTGAGTTCCCTGTGAACTATGATGCAGGTGGAAGAGGAGTTGAGAGGTTCTAGCTAATGAAGGCAGTGGAGTCATCTGATGCAGAGATGTTTAGCTATACGAGCTCCTGAATCACATCAGATCTAATAACCAGATAGTTTTGGGCAGGTCCCTCAAACGGAGCCCCTGCCTGTGAAACAGCTGGCTCACTAATGGGTATATTTAAGGCTCGTATGGAAATTACAGGTGTGCGTCTAGGTGGAGTATTTTCTCACTCGTTTTCATCTAAGTTGGAAGAAATCCATTTGCTACCTGACTGAGGTTAGGTTGTAAATGACCAACCCCGTGAAATGGGTTTTAAGGTAGATGAATGGGAGTTCTCTCCTCCCCGCTAGATAGTGCTGTTATTACTGCACTCTGAAAGTAACAAAAACTTCCCTCAAATTCTGTGATGTATGTAACACTGTCCTTCCCATAAGAAATGTCATCAAAGAGTATGACACTTCTTATGTTTCTGCATTCTTGTGAGGAAGTGGTGGCAGTTCCAGATTTGGTGTACTGTGCTGGCATCTGAAAAAAAATCTTAGGTGAAAAAATGCAAGGTAGAAAAACCTACAGAAACTCCACTACAGTCACACTATTGTATTCAACTGTAAAAGCTACTTAGGAATTATAGTCTGTTGTATGTTATGTGGGAGCTTAAGAACAATAACTTACAATAAGTATCATGAAAGCTATTGCCTTGATACACAGGGGAATATGCTAAGGATACAGTTTTAACTTCAATCCAGGTTTCATGACTAATAGCTTTAAACACATCTTCCTAGGGTGGTAACGCTTTGGGCTGTGTTTAAAAAGATTATTTCTTTTTCCTTAATTTTATATTATATTTTACTTAAAAGACTTTCTGAGCATTTTTTTTTCTTGTTTTAATTTGCAGTATTACTTTACTGTTCTTTTTGGCCATGAAGGGCAGAAGCCACTGGAGCTCCGTTGCGACGATGAAATTGATGGCGATGAATGGGTAGAAGCTATTCATCAAGCTAGGTAGGAAACCTGATTCTTAGTGTTCAGTGCCTTTTTGTAGTAAATAAATTGATAATAATTTGTAAATCCATATTTTCTAAACAGAAAAAAATCTTACAGTGCATTAGATGTCCATTGCTTGCAATTCATGGGTAAGTTATAGGAAAAATGCCTTTATTATTCATGCTTATATCACTGTATTTTATCATTCATGAGTGATTGTGTTCTAATTAAGATTGGTTAAAGAAGAATATCCTTTTACTGGAAACAACCGTTAGAATTAGTCCTCTATTAGAAGCAAGGCGTGTTATATGAATGAAGAAATAAGAATATTTGGCATAATTTGATATGCCAAATGAATAAAAAGCTTTTATATAGAACTAAGTGTAAGAAAGAGGAGATCAAACCATGACTGTGATAAAGTGCAAGAAATAAAATTTTATCTTCAAAATGGAAGTCCTGAACAGCAATCAGTCATGTGAAAACAGACATGGTAGGACTTCCAGCTATGCACTAATCTTTCCCTGAGAAAAAATCTGTGTGGCAAATGGGCAAGGTTTACAGTATAATATAAAGGAAAGTCATCTAACTGAAGGTTTCAGAAACCTACAAATGTTTTTGCTGAAATGCGCTTTCTCTAGCCTCCTCTCATAGACACCCAGCTAATCTACAGTGCCATGGTAACGCACAAGGAACCAGGCAATTTCTGAGCTGCTTAGGACTTGAGCCATGTAAACAGAAGTGGTTTTGCTTTGTAACTAAAAATGAACACCCCTAGCTAGTAGTTTTTAATTTAGAATTTATGAAGTGAGACCCTGAAGCTCTACATCTTGTGTCATTTGGGCATCCAGTCTTTGGATCTGCGTCCTCTTCTTAACGCTGAGACCTTGCTGAATGTGGTCTCTTTCTTTCTTGGAAAGCACTTGCTAGGCTGCAGTATTAGGTGAGCCACATTTTGCGTGGTAGCCCTCCCAGTGATCACATTATTTCGTGATTTGAGATGCTATGAGGCTTTGAACTCAGGGCATCCCAAGAGAGCACGTCCACCAGCAGGCAGTCCTGTATTGCTGATGGAGGAAAGAAGATCATCTTTCTGTATGAATATTCAGTCCATAAATGTATCATACATGAATTTTCAGGGCAGAACTTAGCAGAAAATTAGGCCAAAGTTAAAAAACACACAATTGAAAATACTGACAACTTAAACTTGCGAAGAAGTTAATCTTGAGGTTCAAGGTGGGAATGGTTTAATTTTGGCTCCACCAGAAAGTTACCACTTCAGAAGATAACTGGGTCTCTGTTGTAAGCAAGGTCACCCTTGTTGTCTCTGTCCATTTTGCTATTTAACTTTCCCCCCCTTATTTGTGCCTATTTGAAGTGATAGTCGTAATGATATCGAACTGTGCAGACCACTGTGAGGAATATTCTCTGGGCCCTGTGTAATTTGGGGGATTTTCTTAATCTGCTTCTCTGCATGGGTGTCTCAATTTCCTGAGGAAGTTTCCCAGGGACTTGCACGTGGCTTTTCTTGAACAGAGTATCAACATGTGACAAAAATAATTTTCTGAAATTTAGTTGCTAAACATACAGGGTTGTACGCTACTGTTCTGATACTTTTCTACTTCAGTAAAAACTGCTTTTATTTGCTTTACATTGTGTCTAGCAAAACAACTTGGAGTTGCATAATTTGGTCTTTTACCAAAGATACGTAATAAAGAAGTGAAAATAATACTTTTAGACTATTCCGTAAGATTTTTCTTGCCAATTTAATTAAACAAAATAAAACAGATTTGCTTCAGGGATTAAATTTTGCTTGCATCATGATTTAGACATTTTTCCTTGAATTTGTCTGTATTTTTGACAAATGGGACAAACTTTGGCAACTTCTTCAGCGTTCATACAAGGTTAGCCTAAGACATTTCTGACCCTTCTCTCAGATTTTTGTTTTGAATGACATTTTATATACTCTTTGAAGATATTTTCGTAATATCTCAAGTGTCATAGGTAGAAGTTCTGGCAGGTATTGAGAACCTTCCCCCCCTACCCTTAAACTGAAAACAGGCCTGGAAACATCCTGTTCTGTGTGAGTATGTTAGCATTTGTGAATTGAAATATTTAATTGCTTTTTGGAGAGTCTTATCCTCATGAGTAGCTATGGTAATCCGTGTTTTAGCTGAAACCAAGTAATTGAGGATGGTTTTTTTTTTCTTCTTTTCCTTTTGTTTCTTTTTTCTTTTCTTAGATTTTGGATAGCTTTTCATGACTTTTTGCCAAATACACGTTTGCAGCCATCAAAATATCTTCCATGTTTTATTTATTTTGAAAGTTATAAACAGACTGTTGAAAAACTAACACATGCAATTTCACTGCATCCCATGTCCCATTCTGGATAAATAGGTATTTTATTTGGATGCAAATTCATAATTAAAGGATTTTCTGCTGTGGCATTGTCTATTGTTTCTTGAAGATTACATTATGGGTGGGATGCTACTGCTTATCATTTGGGGGGTACAGTGCTCACTGATAGAGAGCTGACAGGAATGCTGTAGCTAGATGCTGCATTGCTTGTGTTCTGGTCCATAGTGCCCTCTCCTTATCTGAGAGAGATTGTTTGATGTGTAAGCTTGCAATGGGAGGTGCTATTCAGTATATTTTAATGGGACTCCATTACGAGCTCCACATGCATACCTTCTTTCCAACTCTTTCCATTTTAGTTGCATTCCTAGTGGTTTGAGTTCTCAGTAACATCCAGGGTGACAGAGTAAGGTATGCATTTTCTGAGATACAATTCCGGTCTGGAGAATTTATTCCTGGCAGTCCTATTTCCTCCATCAGCGACTGCATGTGGAAGTCCTGTTTTGGGCTTTGTTCCAGAAAATGGTCTCTTATGAAAAAATCGGTTCACCCACCATACACTGACTTTTCACTCTCTCTTACAAATTCTTCTATGGTTTTAATTTTATTTTTTTCTTTTTTTTTTTGCATTTAACTCAAAAACTTTGTGCTTTTTTTAATATGGATGGAGTACTCATGCCTTTTATCATCCTTTTCTACTTTGGCTTATTAGAAAGTTTTAGTTTAAGTGCTTCAGACTGTAGTTTCATGTATGCTTTAGTCCTGCATAAGCCCGCCTTGCTGCTGAAGGAAGCAGCTGTAATTCTCGTAAGTCAGCCATTCATTCCCACACCTTTACCCACCCTTCTCTCATGCAGGCACAAGTGTGAACTTAATTAGGAAACTGATTTGCACTAAAAGGAATTATGTTTTGTTTATTTTTTGCTGGCTTAGTTTTAGTCTGTCTTATTCCTCCATGCCTGTTCACTGCACATGTGCAGAACACACTTGTGCTCACTGCACCAGGGAGAGGGAAGTGCACGGATGGGATGTGGTAGAGCACAAGTGCTATGCAGGCGGGAGAGTGGGAGTGCTTCTTTCGGCTAGGTCACTGTTCAAAATGTATGAGGAGCTACTGCCCTCCAGACAGAAAAAAAAAAAAAAA
>VWZZ01002923.1:33777-58915 GCA_013399095.1 Psophia crepitans
GGGGCTACTGGCCTCCAGAGAAAAAAAAAAAAAAAAAAAAGGCTTGTTTTCAGATTTGCTTGCACACTTCACTGGCTGAGGCAGGGTGCATTTCACATAGTATTTTGCAGGCAGTTGTAATCTCAGTATGGTAGCTAAGAGCTGCCTGGAAGCCTACAGCAAATACCTTGCTACTAATGCCTTGCTGTTGGAGAAACTGTATTAGCTGAGACTTGGTGCTATAACAACCACAATTTTGTAGTTTCCAGTTGATTGGGAATGAGGCAGAGAGAATTTGAGTAATGGCCAAAATACAAACAAAGCAATCTTATATCTGCCTTCCAAATAATGCCTAGCTAGATCCACAGAACAAAGTGGCAGATTTGCCAGAGCCGGTAGCTTGATAGAAGTGAGGCTGACATTGCTCCCTACACCCAGGTTGAACCAGAGGTGAGCCTGGGCATGTAATTCCAATGCAAATGAACACACATATGTACATACAAATACAGCTGGCTGCACATACCAGCACAGATGGCAATATTCAGCACTCTCGTGACACTCACAGACAGCACCAGGACCCTCGTCCTGTTCCCCTCTCTGATCAGGATGAAGATACGTTAGTGGAAAAATATATACAATACATATGTACAGTATGGGCTCCCCCAGTAAATAGCCTAGCCATGCAGACTGTCCAGGAGCTGTTTCTGGATCCTTTTTGTCCACAGTTGCTGGCACCTGGAAGTACAGGCCCCCAGTGCCCGCAGAGCCTCTCCAGTTGCTGGTACTCAGTCCCCGTCGCTCAGAGATACGCATGCATTCCCCCCTTTCCCAGTACACTGTGGATCCCCCAGTAACTGGTCTAAGACAGTTAGTCTACCCCAGTAACTGGCCCTGGACCCCATGTGCTTTCAGTTACCTCACACATACACATAAACATGCACTGTGGATCCCCCATTAATTGGAGCACAGTTCCCCCCGACCCTGCACGCATGAACACTTCTAGATACCCAATCACTATGGGCTAAGTTACTCCTGTAACTGCCTTCCACACTAAGTCTAGCTGATCACTAGCCCTTGGTTGTTCTTATCTCCAGCTGTCACAGGCACAGACAGATGTGTGCAAATGAGTTTCTCAGTCAACTACCCAATCTTGCAGTCTTCCCAGTAGCTGGGTTGGATCTCCTGTGCACCCCAGTAGCCAAATCACAGAGTGACAGACACTGCTCTTCAGCGCCTGGCTTCCCAGTGACTAATCCTACTCACCAGCTAGTCAGACGTGACAGTGGCTGGTGATCACACACTGATAGACACACCCAGAGGATATGTATACACTACTGCCTCTCCAGTGAGTTACTGGCACTGCAGACACACAGGGACCTACCACCCCTGGGTCACAACTCCAGTAGCTGGCACTTAGACCTCCATGGATGCCTATATGGAGTCCACTCACCCAGGAAAGTAGTTAGAAGCAGAGTTTAATGGACTCTGATGGACTCAGGATGGACTCTGCTGATCAAGTGCAGAGCATGGTCAGACAAGTGCACTGATCAATCTGGTGACCTCATAGAGTCACACACTGGTAAGGGTTGAAAGGGACTTCTGGAGATCATGTAGTCCAACCCCCAGTTAAAGCAGGATCACCTAGAGCAGGTTGCACAGGATCGTGTCCATGTGGGTTTTGAATATCTCCAGAGAAGGAGACTCTACAACCTCTCTGGGCAACCTCTTCCAGTGCTTTGTCACCCTCAGAGTGAAGTTGTTTTTCTTCATGTTCAAATGGAACTTCTTGTGTCCAGTTTGTGCCTGTTGCTCCTTGTCTTGTCACTGGGCACCACTGAAAAGTGTCTGGCCCCATCCTCTTAACACCCATCCTTTAGATACTTATAAGCTTGGTAAGATCCTCTCTGAGTCTTCTCTTCTCCAGACTAAACAGACCCAGCTCTCTCAGCCTTTCCTCTTAAGAAAGATGCTCCAGTCCCTGTGGGTATTTAAAGGAAGGTTAGACGCAGTACTGAAGGACATGGTTTAGTGGTTAACAGGTGGGGGGCGGACGGTTGGATTGGATGATCCTTGAGGTCTCTTCCAACCTTAATGATTCTATTCTATTCTATTCTATTCTCTTCTATTCTATTCTATTCTATTCTCTTCTATTCTATTCTATTCTATTCTCTTCTATTCTATTCTATTCTATTCTCTTCTATTCTATTCTATTCTATTCTCTTCTATTCTATTCTATTCTATTCTCTTCTATTCTATTCTATTCTATTCTCTTCTATTCTATTCTATTCTATTCTCTTCTATTCTATTCTATTCTATTCTATTCTATTCTATTCATCCTCGTAGCCCTTCACTGGACTCTCTCCAGTATTTCCCTGTCTTTCTCAATCTGTGGGGCCCAGAACTGGGTACAGTACTTCAGACGTGGCCTCACCAGGGCAGAGTAGAGGAGGAGGATATCCTCCCTTGACCTGCTGGTCATGCTCTTCTTCCCAGCAGGTCAACCCCTAACATGGACTGGTGCTTGGAACCTTACTCTTGCCCTTGTTGAATTTCATTAGGTTCCCCTCTGCCCAACTCTCCAGCCTGTCCAGGTCTTGCTGAATGGCAGCGCAGCCTTCCAGTGTGTCAGCCACTCCTCCCAATTTAGTATCAATGACAAACTTGCTGAGGGTACACTCTGTCCCTTCATCCAGGTCATTGATGACTATGTTGAATAAGCACATCCTGTGTTCCTTGCACATCACTTCAATAGAAATCTATTTTATCGCCTAGAAGGGCTATGTTCCTGGAGCAGACATCGCATTGCTGCTGCAAAAGGATCCTTAAGCCCCTCAAGGGGGCTTGTAGAGCTTGGCAGACATTGCTTGAGATAGCTTAGACACAAAACTTCAAAAGCAGCGATGGTTATTATGGCTGTCCACGACATTGTTGTGGTAGTTGTTTTCTAAGGGAACATTTGAAATCCCATCAATCACACTCTCTGGAGATAGTAGTTACAAGTTCATAAGAGGTCTATGAAGCCACAGCTCATGCGGTGAGGAGTGTCTCTTCCATTATATTTGGTCTGAATTTCATGGCTGCTACTGAATTCTGTCTCAGTTTTGCCTGATGGGATGAGGTGCCTTTTTTCTCTGGTTCGTATGTAGATTAATTACTATAGTCAGATTTTCCTGGATAAAGGAGTGCCAAGACAATTGGAACAGCTGGTTTTGATATGAGTTGTGAGTCTGATGAATAACACATTGGCTAATGAGATGTGTTTTCAGGATTGTCTCTCTCTCACACAGGAGAATATCATTCCCCTCTCTGCCCACCCATGCTCGTAGAGTAAGCCTTTCCCCAAGTGACATGGTTTGGGTGCACAAAACCTCCTGTGGTTGTTGAGGCTACCCTTCTGAAAGACTCTCTATTCCAGTTTGTATTTCCCTGTATCAATTAAAAGGATCTTGTAGTAAAAATCATTTGGACTTTGGATTTATCATTCTTCCACATGTATCACAGTGTCCTATACACGCCCACAATCCAATCCCAGTTGCTTTAGTTGTTCACCAGTCCAAGCGCCATTTCCCACCTGTTTGACTGGAAATCAGCAGACACCTCTTTTACAGCCTTTTTAAACAGTTGTTCATGCGTGTCTGAAAGCCCATCTTAATTCTGTATCTTCTGATAAGCCTCAGCCTGGCAACCCTGACAGCCATCGGTGTCCTTTGATATTCCATATCATACAGGAGTTCATTAAAGGTTAATGATACCTGTGACAGTTGGTCTCCCAAGTCATCTTGGTCAGTCAAATGGAGAGATTGCATGTTTAGTGTTTCCATCCCTAGTGTGGCTGTTAATGTACCTTTAAAACCTGTCTGGAGCCATTCCCTCTCTGTTAAGGAGTCCTATAGCTGCTTGAAGGTGGTTAGTATGGGCAGATGGAGGAATTTCCTCTGCCTTCAAGACCTCCAGAGCCATATTGCATGGTTTTCATAGAGAGTTGATTAGGTTGTGCATTTTGCAGGTCAAAAGGCTGATTTGATATGACCATAAATAATTCTGGCCACGTCCAGTGCCTGGTTCTTTCAGCAGCCTGAGCAGCTTTAGTACAATTAGCATAGAGTGATCCAGTGAACCATAATTCTGGTCTGAATTCAGTACAAATATAGATTATATTTACTGGTAGCACTACTGAAGCTTTATCTTGGTCTGCTACCACAACAAGGAGCCCCTAATAATGAGACACAGGTTAAACTTTCTCCAGTTTTCCTACATTTTCTGAGCATGGCAGCTGTCATGGAGCCTAAACAATGCATATTTTTTTCCGAAGACTTTCTTAATTTCTCTGTGTTTCCATGTGGTAGGTGGTGGTCACTGTTCCTGTAACAGCTGTTTTGAATCCTGTCTCTACAGATGATAGTAGGAAATAGGTATAGCCTCAGCTTTCAGGATTCTCTGTCTTTGAGCCTTTCTACATATTATTATAAATTTATATAACTGCTTCTCTCAACAAAATGTTGATACCAATTCATAGAAATCTGTGGTTCACAGCTGTTGCTTCTTTCTATTAAACAATATCCAAGCCAGAGAACTAGGTCTCGGCTGGCTGCTTGCAAGTTGTTTTATGAATTTTTCATCTTCCTTTGGCATTTGAACATTTGGTACAATTTTCTTTAACAAAAGATTTTGTGTACAAGTCAGTATTGAAACTCTGACCGCTCGGAAAGCTTCTGGCATTATGCTTGATATACAGGTTAGCACTTTAAACATGATAATCTTCAACTCATACATACAGAGAGATGGATGAAAAGAGCTGTTGAAGTTTATTCAAAAATCCTATGATTTTCCTTTCCCAGAACAAGTAGTTTTGAGAAGGAAGATGGATAGCATATTCTAAGTTAGTGTAGGTGTACATAGGCTTTTCTAATTATCTCCTCTTCATACTGCTAATTATGGGAGTGAAGGAAATGTTGTTTGGTTTCCAGGCTGAGACTGACATTTTAGACAGCCAAAGCCACTAACTAGGCAAAATACTCTACATCTCAGAAGAACAAAAACTTTTTAATCTTCCGTAGCAAAGTTCTTGTTCCCTAGTAAAGCAGGACTGTGAAAGTCTGGCTTAATGCATTTAAAGAATCTGAAAAATTTAGATGAAGTTTCTTCCCCTAAAGGAGAAAAATAAAGATCTTAAAAAGTGATAGAAAACCATCATATATAGAGTCTTACATCAGCTCTGACTGCAGCTGCTGTTCACCCTTTGCAATTCTGTGTCCTACCATTTTCCTCAGTCTTGAATAAAAGCAAAGTAAAATCTGTCAAATTCTATATTGGAAACATTTTGGAGCAAAAGTTTAAGAAAATTTTGAAAGTAATAAACAGAAGAAGTAGTAGAAGACTACTCTTCATATTAAATATAAATCAAGGTGGTGCTGCAGGCACTAAGGAATGAATTTTCTTACATATGTTACATACGTTTTTATCTTCATCATGTCTCTCATCATTGTAAAACAATCAGTGCTAACTGTGTTTCTAACTCAGACGCTTTTCGTCATGTGCAAATGCCTTTTAGGGTGCAAGGAGATTAAGTACTACGGTTTCTGAAAAAAAAAACCCCAGGATTTTGCAAAACAAAAAAGATTATTATTGAATAATTTTGCAGAACTAAATATCATACTTTATTACTGTTTATTGCACAGTAAAGAGGTATAGAATCACAGAATCATAGAGTTGTTGAGGTTGAAAAAGACCGTTAAGACCATCGAGTCCAACCATTAACCTAGCACTGCCAAGTCCACCACTAAACCGTGTCCCTGAGCACCACATCTACTCGTCTTCTAAATACCTCCAGGAGTGGTCCTAATATGCAATCTTAAAACTCCCCTGATGCAACTTGAGGCAATTTCCTCTTGTCTTATCACTTGTTACCTGGAAGAAGAGACCAATACCAACCTGGCTACAACCTCTGGTTGCAGAGAGCATTAAGGTCTCCCCTCAGCCTCCTTTTCTCCAGGCTAAGCAACCCCACTTCCCTCAGCTGCTCCTCATAAGACTTGTGCTCCAGACCCTTCAGCAGCTTCGTTGCCCTTCTCTGGACACGCTCCAGCACCTCAATGTCCTTCTTGTAGGGAGGGGCCCAAAACCAAGCACAGTATTCAAGGTGCGGCCTCACCAGAGCCCAGTACAAGGGGACGATCGCTGCCCGGGTCCTGCTGGCCACGCTATTCCTGATACAAGCCAGGATGTTGTTGGCCTTCTTGGCTACCTGGGCACACAGCCAGCTCATATTCAGCTGGCTGTCAAACAGCACCCCCAGGTCCTTTTCCTCCAGGCATTTTTCCAGCCACTCTGCCCCAAGCCTGTAGCGTTGCCTGGTGTTGTTTGTCTCAAGTGCAGGACCTGGCACTTGGCCTAGTTGAACCTCACACAGCTGGCCTCGGCCCATGGCTCCAGCCTGTCCAGATCCCTCTGCAGAGCCTTCCTGCCCTCCAGCAGACTGACACTCCCTCCCGACTTAGTGTCATCTGCAAACTGACTGAGGGCGCACTCAATCCCCTCATTCAGATCATTGATAAAGATACTAAAGAGAACTGGCCCCAATACTGTGCCCTGGGGAAATTTGAATGAATATGAATATGAATAGCTTCATGATAGATTTTTTTATGTATGTTTTTTACTTGTTGGAAGAGATGCGCTGATTTTTTTTAATTTTTTTTTCCATTTATTGTTTACCAATATAATAGCTATAATATAACAATAAATGCAATAGAATTAAATTCACTTCTTATTCTTTTTATAGAAGGAGGAAAAACTTTTGCTTTATGATAGCTGTGGGGACTCATTGTAATTATTTTAAATCTAAGCTTTCTTTCAAGGTTAGGTGCTGAATTTAATAGCTGTACTCATTATTGGCCCCCTCCAGTATATAACTGCACTAGTACTGATTGAAAGGGCAGTAAATATATTCAAAAGATTAACTGGAGAGAATGCAAATTATTGGATTTTTAAAAGCCTCACAGTATTTAATAGCAAATGTTCATTTTTTTATGAGTGCTGTAAAAAGTAGAAAGAAATTTAAGAGGAAAAGATGTGCAATCCAAAATTTCCTTGTGTCAAATCCTGTGCTGACTTGACAGTGGAAAAAGATATAATAGTTAGCATTTTCAGTAATTGTCCGGGTTTCAGGATCATAAAACTGTAAGATGTCCCTTGTCTTTGTTCTGCCATGTTTTGTGCTGTTTGGTCTTTATCTTGTAAAATTATTTAACTCTCAGAGGAACAAGCTTCCTGAAACCTATGTAAAGAGGCAGTATGTGTCCGCAGATTTTGCTGAATCGAGGCCAGCAAACAAGCACATCATAGGACTGTGCATTTTCTGCACATTTGAATTACCTATGCAGAGAAACTGAGTCACGTGAAAGAACAGTCTGATGAGTATGATGCATAGGAAGAAACTGATTTCTCCTTTACCTGAACTTGGGAGCAGTACTTCCAGTATGGTACTTGTCACTGATCTGGTTGTGACATCTAATTGCACTAGGGATTGCTGTCCTTTTTAAGGAAAATAGAAAACAAAGGCCGTTTGCCACCAAAGAGCTAAAAAAAAGACTGATACCAGAGTTCCTCTTACTAGTTAGAATAAATGCATTTATTTGAGTAATCTCAAACTGGTCTAAACATTAAAATAGGTGTTAGCAAACTAAAAAGATGTTATGGTGGAAATTCTTCATTAAAGAGGTCTGACAGGTGGAAAGAATAAGAAATACTTCTGATGAGGTGACACATGCTCCCCACAAGTCCTCCCAAAAGCTGGAAGAAAGCATCCCTTAAAATAAAGTGAATTAATAGAGTTCTTGGGCTTAGCCTGAGAATTGGAAGCTCATAAAAAGTTATATTGCACTTCATACTGGGAAACTGGGTACTGCTAGCGCCTGTGTCTAAAAAGGATTTTGAACACTGTAAGTTTGGATGATTTATGATCCAGCTATTCATTATAAATTAAGCCAAAGAAACATGCTTTTGCAGGTTTCTTGTCACTGGTGCAATGTTATTCCCTCAGTATCTCATAAGTGGGTATGGAAGACAATATTTGGTTGTTTTTACTAACATCAGTGTTTTCCTTTTAGTTATTCAGATATTCTGATTGAAAGGGAGGTGTTAATGCAGAAGTACATTCATCTTGTCCAGATTGTAGAGACTGAAAAGATTGCAGCCAACCAACTTCGACATCAGCTTGAAGATCAAGACACAGAAATTGAAAGACTTAAATCTGAGGTATGTGCCAGTGCCATCAATTACAACGTTTTGCTGGTGCATTGCAATAATATTCAATATCTTTGTAATGTTTGTGAAATTAACAAAACCCAGTAAGTTTAATATGTAATAGTCCCCCTATGAGTCCTTGGCTAAATATTTTTCTTATAAATATTGGGGGCTGTTAAACAGATTGGGTTACTTTGTCAGAGACTTTAAGGTGACACATGGCTTTGCAGTATTGGTGCCAGTGACTGCATTATTTCCTACCCGTCTTCACCCAGCAAGTTTGATCCTCAACACATTGTCTTTGTGACAGTATTCAGAACTGTTCCAAACTGCTGTTTTTCACTCAATAATAAAAATTTTGTTGCAGTCTTAAGCTGATAAAGTCTGAAAGGCGCACGAGGGGAACCAGCTCTCTTCTCATCCTTCCTTCATCTGAATCAAGAGCCTTGCTGGTTTTCAGAGAACCTGTTCATGTCCCTGTGACCAAATATGTGCTTGTCATTCTGTGCAGTTTTAACAGGCTTAAAGAAGGGGGAAATATTTATCTGTTAGTTCTGTAAATAAAAGTTTCATTAATTGAGAAAGCATTTAATGAATGGTTGTTTTTGCCAGATTATAGCTCTCAATAAAACAAAAGAAAGAATGCGACCATATCAAGGCCACCATGAAGATGAGGATCCAGATATTAAAAAAATTAAAAAGGTATGCATGCAGTTTTCTGTGCTTAAGAGGAGAAGCGTGGGATGGGAGGTACACTTCCGTATTTTAGTCTGTCTAGTTTTGTCTTCATTTATTTTCATTAACTACAGTCAAATCACAAGATTAAATTACACCAGCTTCCTATATTTCAGTGCCACGTTTATCCCATGATGTATTTGTTACTTAAGTATTCATTTTAACTTGCAAGGTATATATTCAGTTTTTTAAAGAAGCTTGCACATTACATTCAACTGCTTGTAAAGATGAGCTATGTCCTGTAGGAGTCAAGTGTATAGTGACTTTATGCTCCTTTCTTATAGAAATGCTTATAAAGATATAAGAGAATGACATATTCTGTCACTGCAGCTGTAATACAAATATTGAAAATACAGAGAGCAGTCTTGGTTTAGGTTGTCAGTAGGTCTGTTTGATGTGATTGTTCCTGGATACTATGGCCAATGTTTTTAATAAAAGGGACAGAATTGTCCAAATCTGTATGACATTTACATGTGCAGCAAATTCAAAACCTAGGGTTCAAGGCTGAATATAACCAGCCTCCAGAACAGTGCCCATTGCTGACTCCCACAAATTCTAATGCAGGAGCATGAAGGGAATTCGTGCTTGAAGATGTGGTCCCATATGTGTCACCCTTATTCTCACAGTGCTGAGTGTCTTAAATTGCATAATATCCCTTACGGTATGTGGGCTTCAGTTTCTGACTTTCTCTGGGTCACACAGTCTGGGGCAGGGTCAGCACTGAGCTGGTGCCCTTGTGTGAATTTTCCTTTTCATGTAGATTAAACATTGCAATAGAAGCTGAAAATGTGTCTTTTAGCAGGAGACCTCTGAGTCTGTATATAATTCTCTGCATTCTACATCTTGATTGTTTGGACAATTGGACCCTTTTTTTTTAAAGTTGTTTATTCAGTGTAAACTGCTACCAGTGAGATTTTGCACTTCTCTTTCGAGATGAATGATCTTCACATCAAGATCAGGGCAAAGACATGCTGAAATTTTCTGTGACCAGATGCAGACCTTTTCTGTAATCTTCACTTTGTTTGTAACTTCAATGGATATTACGCTTAAGTAGATTTTTCCGTGACATAGAGATACTTTTTAAGAATGCCAAAAATCTGCCTTTTCTGGATAACAGTATTGCTGGCCTCGGTGTCTGGTAATAAGCAGTATATTGACATTAAGCTTTAAATACACATGCTAAGTGGTATCTCTTCAGAGAGAAGAGAGCTTCAGAATGCAAACTAGTTCAACAACTATTTCAGAATTATGTCAATATGATATTGAATCTGCCTTGAAATGTGTTACCTGGAAGCATTGCACAACGCTTCTGGGTGTATAAAAGAAATATGTAAGGGGAGGTAAAAGGAGTTAAAAAACCTGCACAGTGCATAGCAGAGTTATGCTGATAGGAAGAGTGTGTACAATGGTACGTTTGACTTGCTGTAAAAGGTACCTTGATGCATAGGTGATATCTTTTCAGTCTGTTTCCTGGCAACAAATATGACCCAGTGTTTGTGGGAATTTCATTAACAAACAGAAATCGAAAAAAAAAATAATTAGGAACAATTATAAATCAGTAAGGGTTTGGTTTTTTTTAAACAGAGGCATTTCATTCAGACGGTTATTTCTACAATGAAGAGCTTACGATAAGTCATGCAGTGTTTTTTCTCATTCTTCTTTTCTGTTTGGTCCATTTTCAGGTCCAGAGCTTTATGCGGGGCTGGCTTTGTAGAAGAAAATGGAAAACTATTGTCCAAGATTATATTTGTTCTCCCCATGCAGAAAGTATGAGAAAGAGGAATCAGATAGTTTTTAACATGGTGGAGGCTGAATCTGAATATGTGCATCAACTCTATGTTCTTGTGAATTGTTTTCTGCGGCCCTTAAGAATGGCTGCAAGTTCAAAGAAGCCACCTATAAGTCATGATGATGTCAGTAGCATTTTCCTCAACAGGTATGGTGTTTTCTGTTTGCTTTTTGGGGGGTTTCTCTGACTGCTTCTTTCTATTCTGCTTCACTTTACAGTAGTGGGGTCTGGCACTTGTTTATTTGCTTTGGTGTAAGTAATGTCAATGAGTTAGCTCATGATTCCAGGAGTA
Organism: Psophia crepitans; assembly: GCA_013399095.1. NCBI lineage: Eukaryota > Metazoa > Chordata > Aves > Gruiformes > Psophiidae > Psophia > Psophia crepitans. Next base: position 44,814 of record VWZZ01002923.1, read on the forward strand.
AAAGGCAAGGTGCTGTTGGTGATGCTGTTTGAAACAAGCTAGACCTCTGCCTCCTTACATTCTATTTCTTCCTCTACTAGAGGAAGAAAAGGACAAAATGTGCTTCTTGGGGCCATTCTCATAATTTTCTGTCACCTTTCCTGTTTCTTTTTCTCTTAAAAGAGCAAAATTGAACTTAGTGGCCTCATATGATCCAGATAAGACCCTGAGGATGAGTACATCCAATCTATTTTCTGTTGTCCTGCCTAAGGAGCTTCCTTCCCTCTCATTTGTCTTTTCATATCCTACAAAAAAGAACAGTTCCTTGCATTAAGCATCCACGTACTATTGTAATGAGTATGTACAAATAAGCCAGCAGGCATCTAACATTTGATCTAGGATGGGGATTGCATCCAAGTCTGCCCCAAACTTATAAGAAATAGAACACGTTCTTTCAGTTATGAGACACCAGCAAGCAAGAATGTAAATGACTACTACTGCATGTTACTGGTCCACTTAAACTACTGAATACATTGTCAAGGATATTCTTGGAAAACCTATTCACTGAACTGTGTGAAACATGTTATTTAATAGATATGTTTATTTAAAAGAACTGAGCAGGTAGAATATGCTTTCTACAACAAATACTATATATTTTTTAGACATATGACACTAAAAAATTTAAACAATGCAATAAAAGGAAGCACTTACTTTCATAATAATAACAACTATCTTCTGTTTTTTCTAGCAAAGTGCAAAACATGCCACTAACCAGGAAGAGATGTTTTTCTGTGAATTATTAATCAGAAAATAAAACCTGAATTATCTTTCTGTTTGTTTAAATACTTGTTTTTCAGTGAAACAATCATGTTTCTCCATGAGATATTTCACCAAGGCTTAAAAGCAAGAATAGCTAATTGGCCTACCTTGATCCTGGGTAAGTTACTATACTTTCTCGAGGGATGCAATTTTCATTTTAATTCTTGAAATTAAGTAAGGTCTTTTTTTTTTTTCTTTTTTTTTTCTTTTTTTTTCAAAGACAGGACTTCCTTAAAGTCCTTTCTGAATGGAATGCATTTCCAGAATTGACACCACAAGATCTGGTGTAGTGGGAGTCCCACGTGGGCAGCAATAACTGTCTTCCAGTCCGTATATGAGAATGCCTCTGCCCTAAGTATTAATTAGACATGGGCCCCTGAATTTTCAGTGATATTATCTGATTATTATGTAATCAGAAGAATCATGTTTTGGCAGATGAAAGAGCTGAGTTTAATGCTTCTAAAATATCAGCATATTGGACACAGCACTGATTACAGTAATTCACTTCCATAGAACATAGTAATTTCTTTAAAAATTTATTTCAAGAGATGGGTAGCTGCGAAAAAAAAAGCATTTCTTGACTTTTTCTAGCTGACTTATTTGACATTCTGCTGCCAATGCTGAACATATATCAAGAATTTGTTCGGAATCATCAATATAGTCTGCAAGTACTGGCAAACTGTAAGCAAAACAGAGATTTTGACAAACTCTTGAAGCAGTATGAAGCCAACCCAGCATGTGAGGGGCGAATGCTGGAAACTTTCCTTACTTACCCCATGTTTCAGGTAGTCTCTGTATATTTTTTGTGATTATTTGTTTTTAATGTTTGGTTGATTCATTTTGTGTTACTGACTTCATCTTTTTGCTTCTCATGTAAATTAATTCAGTTTTATTTAATTATTCTACTGAAATGCTACCTGTAGAGTGCTTTTTTTCCAACTGTATTGATTCAGTAATATTCAGATTACTGAAATTCACATGTTACTCAGAATTTTATGTATGTTAAAGGGGCATGTGAGATAAGGACTAATGCCAAAAGAAAAAAAAGGTGAGAAACAATTACTTGACTTCTGCCTGCTGCAGGGTTGTGAAGCAGTCCAGAGAGGGATAATACACCTGCTGCAGCAAGTTAGAGCAGTCACAGGCTTTTTACCAGGAATACATTCGGAAATTTTGATCCCACTTTGTTCTCCAGTGACTTGGTCTTTAGAAAATGAAAAATATATTGCAAAAGTTTTGAAAGCATTGTTTGTCCTTCTGATATTTTGTCTTAATCTGCCTGGATTAATTATTTGCAGTTGTTTTAAGAGGTCTGTGAAAAACCGGTCTGATGATTTTGTGTCTTTTACATTTGATCTACTATTTTACACATCAAGAGAGCAGTGAAGCCCCTCAGTTTGTTCAGTTACGGGCAAATCAAGTAGAATAAAAAAGATAAAAAGGGGCATAAGTGACACTTATGTTAGTACTAGTTATTCATGTTAGTCTAAAGGGCCATCAGCACCTGTACCAATACATTTTTTTAGCTTTGAGCTTGTATATTGTAAAGTTTTGGTATTTTTTGGTTGAGCTGAAACAAGGTCATAGGGTCTTAGAAGGGAAGGAGAGAGAGAGAGAGGGGCCTATTCATGTGATGGAGGATGTCATTGCTGATGACTTCTCACTTCAGCATAATAAGAAGTCATGTCTCCTTCTCCTAAATAACTTTTATTCTGTAAAGACAATACTCTGATACTGCAGTATCACTTGGTTATGGTTAGAAGTCCTGAAACTGTTTTAAGTAATAATAAATGAATCAGCGTCCTTGTGCTACTCTGTGTCTTTCAGTAGTCAAATACTACATATTCTTCAATGTCCATTAGTGCAATGTGAATTTTATCTAAATACAAACACGCCAGCTGGCATTTTCAAAGTCACAAGAAATTTTGATGCACACGTCCTATTAAAATTGAGGGAAGGGATGGATGGATTTCCCAGGCAGTTTGCAAATTTTCTTTATGAGTAATTGGATAGCAGCATGAAACAACAAAATTTAATGTCATATTTGTGGCTGCCTCCGATCTGATCTTTTCCTTAAAGTGTAATAAATGATCTTGTGCTTCCTCAAACTGAAAACATACGTAGACATGTGCGTTCTGTATCACCCAAATGTTCAATATTTTTGCCAGTAGTTGTATTTAGAATGTACATATAATCATTTAGCTGTTGATTTTAATTTAAAAAAGACTGCATTTGTAAAACTTTTCTGAACAAGGTAATGGCTAAACTTAACAAAAAGCTGTACTGGAATTAATCCTTTAAGGTTTTACTGACTTTATATCAAATTTTTTTTAAGATTCCTAGATACATTATAACACTTCATGAACTTCTGGCTCACACACCACATGAACACATTGAGCGGAAAAGCCTCGAATTTGCTAAATCTAAACTGGAAGAACTTTCAAGGTAAGGTTTTTCTACCTTATGTTTGATAATCTTGAATCAAAGATTTTGAAATGAAAAATCTGTTTTCTTTATTTTGACTTGGTTTTGGGTGTTTTTGGAAGTTATTTTAAAGAAAAGGATCAAAACCAAAGCAAGACAAAGATAATGAAAAAAAAAAACCCAACCCAAAATCCCCCAACCTAGTATTTTAGCTTTTTTTTTTTTTTAAATAACATAGATTTACAAGTGTCTCCCTGTATTTTGGGTAGAGGAGAGTAAGATTTGCTATAGGAACCACTTGCTCCTGGGTTATGAGCAAAGCAATTTTATTTACATAGAGAAATAATTTTTTCATCGTTTAAAGAAAAAGGGGTTTTCTGATACTCTGTGACAGCAGGACTAAAGAAGTATTTTGAGAACCAGTGCTCCCTGCAAAATGAAGCTCTTCCCTGAACTCCCAGACCATTCTCAGATGTTCCCCTCTGTCAGCCCAGTAAGAAAATTGGTTGTCATCTCTGGGAAATATAGTTTTCTGCTGTGAACACAGAAATATGGCATGAACTCAGGATATAAATCTTGAGCATCTGGAGTATCCACCGGAGATGTACTTGGAGAATATTTGGTTGTAAAACAGGGGATCACTTTATAGCTTTTACTAGTTGCATGCTCTTGACTGCTTAGTTTTCCTTTTCTGTTAAGAGAAAGTTCTACCTTGTGCAAACTACCTGTTAATTTGGAGCAGATTTGTTGTTGTTGTTGTTGTTGTTGTTGTTGCTGTTGTTGCTGTTGTTGTTGTTGCTGTGTGTCCTGCTCTATCTTTATCACAGGTAGCTTTTTGAGCCAGGTTATGTTGTGCCACCTCTTCAAGCTCTAACTTAAAGACCTGGGCAGGCAATATCTTGGACAGAAATGACTGTGTTTGACTCCTGCAGTGTTCAGCAGGCTCTGCCCTGTTTTGAGGCCATCTGAAGTAGAAAGAAGTAATGTCTCCTTTCCACTGAAGCAAAGAAAGAGAATTTCTCTGACTAGGATTCTGTGCACAAGCACATCAATCAGCTTTGGCTTGGCTTAATCTCATAAGTCAGAGTTCGTTGCTGATCCAACTAATGCATCACTAAACATTCAGAATTGGAGGCTGGGACTGATTGATCCTCCTCTGCTCATAAGACAGATGGTATAGACCATAAATACAAACCTTCGTGATTCATTTCCATCCCTTTAATGTAGTTCTGAGGAGCTTTCAGACAGCACAGTCCAGTCCCAGTTTAGGAAAATATCATAGTCACAACATTCTGTGAACTTCTGAGTTGTTTTCAGCTGTGAAAAAAATCTATATTTCTCTGTGTAACAGGAGGATGCCTATGAAAAAAGTGGAAGAAAGTAAGTGATGAGCTATCAATGTTGTGGTTGTTATAGGAAGCCAGGTGGAAATCAATGATACGTTGAGATGTAAACTGAAACAGAGCAGAGTAGGAACCTAAATTCATGGGCAGGGACTCTACAATATGTTATAACTAATACAAAATGCTAGGAGACACAGGTTTGTGGAGCTTAGTCTATTAAGGGTCAAGAAATACTATTCTATCAACTGTGAAGGGTTTCTAGCTTTATGGCATCTGTCAGATGTGTTTAGAAATAGTCTAAAAACAAGTCTGGAAAAACTGGTTCTACTGCTGAAAAAGTGAAATGATTGCAAGAAGGATTTGAAAAGGAGTGAAAAAAAATGGGCAAGAAACTTGCTCTGGAGTGATCATGGGCTGCACAGATACATCTGTTTTGTAGCAGGTGGAAAAGACATCAGCCACCTTCTGTGTCTACACTGTGTAAATGCAAGTGAAAACAGACACAACAGGTGCAAGCTACATTTCAGGGAATTTAAGTGCATTTTGTATTGTGTCTAACAGGGTGATGCATGATGAAGTGAGTGACACAGAAAACATCCGGAAGAATCTAGCCATAGAAAGAATGATAGTAGAAGGCTGTGATATATTACTAGATACCAGCCAAACTTTCATACGCCAAGGTAAGACATTCTTCTTTAAAGCTATTTGTATAATCATGAAAAAAATTCATCAAAACCAGCAGGATTTGTGTTGCCATCATTGGGCAGGTCACTGCACTGGGCACAGCTAACATTCTGAGATTACTTACGGTCCATGGAGGGTAAGTCACGAAATGACCTGATGACAACTAATCGTGGGGTGTAGTCTAATGCCAGTTCTGAGCTGTTTGCTTCAGGAACTGTGAAAAATAGCAACACATGAATAGTAAAGCACCCATTCTGCCTGGGATGTGATCTCCAAAGGGATGGAAATTACCAACAGCTCCACAGAGACTGGGGCTGCCTGGCCAGGTAATGTGGCAGTCCCAGCTGATGCCAACATTTGGGCAGAAGTGCAGGAGAAAGTTGAAGCTTCGTCAGTGATAAAGTGATTGCCAGGAAACAGAAGAGCTGTCGGTTGTTCCCATTTTTCTTAGTGCTTTGGAAACACCTCAAATTAATAGTGTGAGCATAGATATAATACCTGATCATACTAATTTTGCCTCTTGAAAGATGCGTTTTGGGGCTTTGGTAGAAGTTCAAGATAGATATAAGAAGCATTTCTGCAAGAAGGGGTCATGAAGAAAAGGCATCTTGTTCTGCTGGGAATCTTGGACTACTTCTAATATATAGTTAGTAAAATAAGATGCAAAGAGCCATATTGCATTCTTTTCTGTCCTTGATGGTTTTGGAAACTCGTTCTATTGAAACTTAGTTATAGCTGAGGTGGAATTAGTTGTTAAGTTCCACAAAATTGTGATAAAAAGACCTTTTCCATTTAAAATAAGGGCCACATTTACCATGAACTGCAAACTGATTGGATTTCTGATTTGATGGGCTTTAATTCAGTATTAAACTAACAAACGTGGAAACTTCATAGCTGAAGCTTATTTTTCTCCCATTTATATAATAATTTACTTCTGGATCTTCTAAAACAAGTTACTGCATTTGTATACAGTAATGACAGATCTGTAGCGTAGGGTTTTGACTGGATAAAAGCTTCTTTGTGTCTGAAAAATGTTGAATGTATTTAGGAAAGGTTAAGAATGTAATTTAGGTACATCTTTTTGTCACACCTTTTCCACATAACCTCAGCAGAACATTCGATATTTAATAGAGCCATATACACATGTGGTAATTAATAGACTGCATATATTTTGAAATCCATTCTGTGGTATTTCTGTAGTCATGTGGCCAAACTGTGAAACTTTTTGTAATAACGTCCAAGATTGTTTGTACATCAGCCACTGTTAAATTACTTAATTCTTCATTAAATATGTGCATTTGTTATAACTGAGGTATTCTAAGAGTTATGAATACGGCTTTGAGAAAAATATAAAGCTGTTGTGTTGCACTCACGACCAAAAAATTTTAGGGCTGTGATTATTCTAGACTGACTTGTACCATGCAATTTAATTGAATTTCAGATTTTTTTCCCAAGATTATTACAGTATTCATATATTTGTTGTGATTTTTTTCCCTTAAGATTGGCTGGCATTATTTTGTCTATGTACTCAGTGTTTCATCAGTAAAAACTTACTATTGTTTCTGTGGGAATCAGCCTGAAAAAGATTACTGTTAGAGTGTTAGATCCAGGTCAAAAACATAGTTTAAATAAATTAAATTCAGATTTATTTCTGGACACACAATCAAAGCACAGTGGACAAGACTGTATGTTATAGAAGGCTGTATCACAGTTTATCTTTTGGAACATTCACTGTATGTGATTTTGTGTTAAGTGCAGAAATCTGAACAGAGCTAATGAAGTAATACAGAGCGCATTTTGCTTTCACATCTGACAGCAGGAACACTTTGACAGTGATGTCTGTGTCCTCTTATTTCAGTTAGGCTCTTTGTGTTGGTCAGTATAGATGGGTAGTACAGGAAACTTGTTTTCAGCTTAAAAAAGGAGAGGCATGCCTTTACCTTACTTTAGGCTTTTTCTGTGAAGGATAATTACAACTTTGCCATATGTTATACATTTTAGTCTTCCAAGAAGAGATTGATTTTGTTGAGCTATGCAAATTGGGACCATAGGAACTATCTTAGTTCTAGTAGTGCTTTGAAATGCGAATTGTGAGTTCTCCTTTAGGTTTCTTGGGGTCTGCTTTTCTGTGTCTCTTAGTTACGCGCTTTATTGTCAGGCACACTAGAAGACATGAGACACTGTTAAGGAATATTTTCTTTAAGCGTCTAAAGGAAGCATAGGGAGTCTCAGTCTATAATCCAACATTGGCTGACACCCAGACAGCTGGGCATCTCAAAGCCTTTGATGTCTCCAAACACTCTGTCTGATCCTGCCATCAGCTGCTGAGAATTCACCTGTACTGATAAATATATCACAATTACAAAATCATGGAACAGTTGAAGTTGGAAAGGACTTCTGAAAATTATCCAGTCCAATCTCCCCTGCTCAAAGCAACAGCAGCTGGAGCGGGTTGCTCTGTACCGTGTCCAGTCAGGTTTTGGTTATTTGCAAGGATGGAGACTCCAGAGATTCTCTGAATGAGCAACCTGTTCCAATGCTTGACCATCCTTGTGGTAAAATTGAAAGACCTCCAGAATGGAGAAAGCCAAAATGAATTTGCAAGTCAGGCAGTTACATGTAAGCTAATACTGTTTTTTAAAAAAAATACAACCTTGGATTGAACAAAGGCTAATAGAGTGATTATTCTGGCAGTACTGAAGTACTGAAAGTGCTTAGGTCTGTTGTAGCTGGATAAAAATTCCTGAGATTACACTGATCATCAAAACTATACTGTTAACAAACTTGTTCTAAAATGAGCCTCACTTGTTCATTGCAACTGTACATTGGCCAATCATGATGATTTTTTTCCTCAGTAGGAAATCTGTAGTAGTTTCATTAATGACAAAAGCTTGATGGCAATGCATGAGGTCATTGCTTGGTGTCAGCCATTCAGCACATATAGGAGATGTATTTCTCTCTGTAAATATTGAGTACCAAAGAGGCATAATGCAGTCTCGCTTTTCTACATTTAAAAAGTCTAGTTTACTTTTATTTACTTTATTAAGCAATAACATTTCAGTTCTGTACCAGACACCATGTAACCTTCGGCCCATTTTAGCAGAACAGAATATGGTATTCCTGAAAGCATTCTAATGAAAATCAAAACAATTAAATAAAAGCTACCTGTAAAGCTATATCTTTAAGTGTGTCATATTTAATGATACTGTTATTCTAAGAAGCAAAACAGAAATTAAACGTACAGGTTGAGTATTGTTAACTAAACATGTAGAGGAATTTCAGGAGAAAAATTATGCTGAGAATTTTGTGATAGGCATTTGCTTGGGCATTGTTTTGTACACACTCCTTGGCCTTGCAGTAGTATTTGGGGGGCAGCTGATATAATGCAGAAAAGTCCCTGTTCCAACAGATGGGAATGATCTCCTTCCTGTCTTTCACAGCTGAGGCAGGTAGGCTGTTTTGTCTGGGGGAAATGTACAACAACCAATAAGTATTTACGGGTTTTGGTCAGAATTTAAGTTGTGGTGCTCAGCTGCTGGCTGGGGTAAAACCACGACATAAGTGAACCTAAAAAGTGTTCCAGAGCTTTGCAAATTTCTGGAGTGTAACTTTACTCCACTGTTTTGTTGCAGTGGCACAAATCACATTGGACAGATTTAGTTTAAATGTGAATTGGCTGTCAAAGAACACTGTTCTGTTTCAGATTTACTGGTGTGTATTTTGCTATGCCAGACAGTGTAAGTTTCAAATATATTAATAACTTTAGGCTAAGTAAATATATAGGGAGAGCTAAGTATAGAAGAATGTAGATAAACGGTAGCTTTCTCAGTTACTTTCTCTAGTTGTTAGTGTAAGATTTTGTATGTGAACTTTGAGCAAAATTATTTTTTTTTACAATGCAGAGTAAGAATTACTAATCTAGTAATTAATGGATAATTCTTCTAGGCTTGCATTGTCTCAAAATGCTGCCACTACTTTGAGCTTTGATACAGCTATGCTAGTCCAGTGTCTTGGCCAATATCCATCGCCTCCTGCTTGTTGTGCTGCTGTTACTTCTTTTGTATCATGATTGGTGCTTTTTTGACCTTGCAGTGAGGCATAGCAGGGAGCTAAGTCAGCTTCTTCTTTGTAGCATTAGTTTCCTGCTGGTTTAGCTCTATTAGCTAGCTAATGTTGGAATAAGATGAGAGCCAGTGTAAGGGTGATAGTAAGGATAGACGTGTGGGAATGAGATTAGGAGGTCTTTTGGCTGCCCTGTCTGGTAACAGCAAGTTGTATCACAAAATCTTTCCCTTCAATACATAGAGGAGTTGCACTTCACCACCAAATTTAACTCCAGATCCAAATTCGGAAGTGATACACATGGTGATGCCAATCTGGAAAAGTTGGTCAGAGGCTGGCTTTGAGGTATGAAGCAGCATGGAAGCAAAGCTGTCCCCAGTCTGGAGTTCTGCAGAGCACAAATTCAGACTTATGTAACCAGGTTCAATTTAGTTCAGAAGTGTTTTACTGGTAACACATTTTAGATGAGCTGTGGAGCACTGAAAATTATGCAGTAGAAGATAAGAAGAAATGTGCTTCATTTCCATCTCTCTTGCACATAGGCACACACTTTTTTCCTTCAAAACCTGTTCTTTTCATCCCGTCTCTTTGACTTGTAAGTAATGTAACTTTTGCAAATCTAGCAGCTGCAAAAGCAGAGTTTGCTGTTCAGCTTAATTTTCTGATCAGTGTGCTATTAGTGTGCTCAAATTGCATAAGACTTTGCCCAAGATATAATCCTGCCACGTACATAAGTGTTAGTCTAGACTGTAAAACAAAGGGAACTTAGGCAAAAAAAGATGATCAGCCTGTGCTTAAAACTGATGCTGATGTCTATTGATACTTAATAGAAGGAAAATTTTCATTAATTAATATAATATTCAATACATTAAAACTTTCAACACTGCCTACTAAATATTACTGTAGTAAATTTTGCATCTTTATTTTCAGGTTCCCTCATTCAAGTCCCTTCAGTTGAGAGGGGGAAACTTAGTAAAGTTCGCCTGGGATCATTATCTTTGAAGAAAGAAGGAGAAAGACAATGCTTCTTATTTACAAAGCATTTTTTAATTTGTACAAGAAGTTCAGGAGGAAAACTGCATCTTCTCAAGGTATAAACTTTGTATTATGACTCGATTTACAAAACGGAAACAAAGCTTCAGTGACATTTCAGTATTTGATTATTTTATGGCTCTAACCTGGGATTTGCATGTGGTGTTACAAACAGAAGTGAGGTCATGCACAGCAGTTAACTGCTTTGTCTTCTCATTGCAAATAATAGAATTCAGGCAGAGTTCTTACTAACTACGTTTTTTTTCTAGATCCATGTAATTCTAATAAGCTGGGGGTTAGAAACAAGACATTGGTATGTCTAATTGTATAAGCTATCACTGAATGTAAGTCAGTTTTCAGTGCATAAATCAGCCAGTAGAACCCCATGGAATTAACAAAGAATATTTTCTGGAGCTCTAATAAAATCAATTTGAAAAGTGAATTCTGTTTTCCTGAGGAGCACATCCTCTTAAACTGAAAGCTCTTCTAAGAACACTCTAGTTATATTTGTTGAGAATCAGTCTTTCATATTGTTGGCTTTTGAATAAAGAGATGTTGATAGTTTACAAAGTAGATTATGTTGAATAGAATTTTAATTTGACAAAGACATTTCTGAGAGGCTATTAAGATTATTCATATGCTTTCTCACTTTTCAACCATTAAATAGTTCAAGTATTTTGCAAAGTAAGTAGAGTATAACTGAACCCTTTAAAAAATCTTGTATGTATTTGATTTAAATTCAGGAGAAGATGAAACTCAAGTTACCTTTTTTGAAACTTGTGAACAAGTCTATGGCAGATAAATTATAGCGTGGTAAAAATGAAAGAAAATTTATACATTTAAGCATATTATTGTTTTGTTGTATTAAGAAAAAAGATATTTAATCTATCTGGGTTTAGTTCTTGAGGAAAAATTTGGATCATGAAACTGATGTATCTTTCTAAGAGTTCTGAGTAGTGTGAAATCTTAGATTAAGGTATATCAAAGTTTAAAAATAACTATAATGACAAATGGGAACAAATGTCAAAATTTGTGAAAAATGTGATTTGTTTTCATAGACGGGAGGTGTTCTGTCTTTAATGGATTGCACACTGATTGAGGAGACAGAAACAAATGATGATGATTGTAAGTTAAATTCAGCTGTTTGTAGTAATTACAGTTTCTAGTTTCTTAAAATTGGTACCCTTTATTTATTTTTCCTAAGAGCAAATTGATATGCTCTCTCCTTTCATGAAACCAGAGGAATACAATATTAGACTGATTCAGTAGAATAGATGTTTTAGTAATGGGCATGCTGGCTTGGATAAGGGGTTGTTTTGTTATGTTTGTTTTTGCTGTTGACGTCCCACATAATATTTTCAAGTAGACTGGCTGAAGAAATGTGACAAATTATTTACTGACTTTTGTACACAACTTCACCCAGAGGATCTCGGAAAGAAAAAAAAGTGCTCCTTTAAAAGAAGCAGCAGATAATTGGGTTTCTTAAATACATGGGGATTGAGTGAGTTGGCAGAATTAGTGGAAAGTTTTAGTCTTGGACTCCCTACAAATCTCGACTGCAAGATTGTTCAAATGAAATAACAAATCACATTTCCAAGCTGATTTTATTGTTACTCATTTTGGCTTCCATGCTGCAGTTTCAGGCAAGTCTTGCACTTGAATTGTGAAAGTAGTTTCATTAATTTTAGTGATACTTCTAGTATGCCGAAAGTGTAGAAGTATTAGAAGTGTTAGAAGGACTGTAGCCTTATTTGGTGTCTTTAAAAGTAATCCACAGGAACTCCTACTATTGCACATTTGCAATGTTTTTTGTATTTGGTATATGTGGATCCCAATTGGATTTGCTCTTTGTCAGAGGGATGCTTTAAAGTAACTTCCATTTTAAATTAAACTATTAGTTTCTTTGTCTTACAGTCTGAAATCTCACATTTTGAATTGTTTTCCCCTTTCTGTCTGCAAAGCAAAAGCTTCTGGACAAGTGTTTGGACACCTTGATTTCAAGCTTGTAGTTGAACCTATGGATGCTCCTCCTTTTACTGTTGTCCTTTTAGCCCCATCACAACAGGAGAAAGCTGCATGGACAAGCGATATAAGTCAGGTAGCCTAATGCATTCTTCATCTTCTTCGCACTGAGATCTTGGTTTATTCTGTATTTCTGAAAACTAATCCAAGAAAGGGATGTTGATTTCTTGAGGGCTGATTTGCTGTGATATATATGAAAACCCCTTAGTGTTACTCAGTTTCCTCAAAATTCTATCTTTGCATAGGAGTCATCAGTTAAATGTGTTTCTTAATGAGAGAGATGGGATATAAAATGCAAAGTTATCAGTTGCCAAATACAATACTAATGGTTGTCATTTTTATGTCTAAGGAGAATCCATTCAGATAAGCATTTTGATTTAAGGAGGATAGTACTTGTTTGTTGATAACTTTCATACAGATCAAAAAACACCTGAGAGTCCTGAGAATGAAAATGATACTGTATCACATCAATAATCATATCCCATGCCGTGAGAAAATGAGATAAACTCCATTTTCCATGAAAAAGAATACTAACAAATCATTATAAATAACTACAAAGCATTCTGTGAGCATGCAGGAACTGTCTTTACTGTAAATGAAGAAAAATGGTGCTTTAAAATACTTATATGTCAGGAATAAAATGACTTTTTTTAGTGCTTTTGGCTAAAAACATAGTAGACAAACTTTTATGGGAATCTACTTGGGGAAAGAAGTTGAATGTACTATGAAAAATCTGAACTTTCAGCTAATCAGATCTGAATTAAGTCAGTTGCTATTTTGTTCATGCGTGCAATCAACAAGTACATAGATCTCTCCTAGTTCTGAATTTGAGTCCTATCCTCTATTAATTTAAAGATAAATTGTTGATTAGAGAAGCATCAGTGTGGAATTTGATGAATTTCTAAAGGTGCTACCATTGCTGGGAACATCTTCAGATGAATTATCATCATATTGAGTACAAATATGATGGTGGAAGCAAGGGCAGGTAGCCTGGGAGCAATACAGGGAAACTGTGTGGGAATCCAGGGACCAGATTAGAAAGGCCAAAGTGCTGAGAGAATTAAATCTGGTCAGGGAGGTTAAAAGCAACAAGAAAAGTTTCTGTAAATATATCAGTGATAAGAGGAAGACTAAGGATAACGTGAATCCCCTTCAAAATCAAACAGTAACCTGGTCACCCAGGATAAAGAAAAGGCTGAGGTACTCAATGACTTCTTTGCTGCAGTCTTCACTGGCAAGGTTCTCGCCACGCTGCACAAGTTGCAGAAGGCAAAGGCAGGGACTGGGAGAATGAAGAACCGCCCACTGTAGGAGAAGATCAGGTTCAAGAATACCTAAGGAACCTGAAGGTGCACAAGTCCATGGGACCTCATGAGGTGCGTTCATGGGTCCTGAGGGAACTGGCGAATGAAGTGGCCAAACCATTGTCCATTGTATTTGAGAAGCTGTGGCAGTCTGGTGAAGTTCCCACCAACTGGAAAAGGGGAAACATAACCCCCGTTTTCAAGGAGGGAAAGAAGGAGGACCCAGGGAACTGTAGGTCAGTCAGCCTCACTTCTGTGCCAGGCAAGATCATGGAGCAGATCCTCTTGCAGACTGTGCTCAGGCACATGGAAAGTAAGGAGTTGATTGACAACAGTCAACACGGCTTCACGAAGGGCAAATCGTGCCTGACAAATTTGGTGGCCTTCTACGATGTGGTCACACCATCAGTGGACAAGGGAAGGGCAACCGACA
>VWZZ01002923.1:59329-126404 GCA_013399095.1 Psophia crepitans
TAGTGTGGCCAGCAAGTCAAGGGAGGGGATTCTGCCCCTCTGCTCCACTCTTGTGAGATCCTCCTGCAGTGCTGCGTCCAGCTCGGGGGTGCCCAGTACAGGAAAGATGTGGAGCTGCTGGAGCGAGTCCAGAGGAGGCCACAAAGCTGATCAGAGGGCTGGAGCCCCTCTGCTACGAGGACAGGCTGAGGGAGTTGGGCTTGTTCAGCCTGGAGAAGAGAAGGCTATGAGGAGACTTAACTGCAGCCTTTCAATACCTAAAGGGGACCTACAGGAAAGCTGGTGAGGGGCTGTTTCTTAGGAAGTGCAGTGACAGGACAAGGGGTAATGAGTTTAAACTAAAAGAGGAGGGATTTAGTTTGGACGTTAGGAAGAAATTCTTCTCTGTGAGGGTGGTGAGGCCCTGGCACAGGGTGCCCCGAGAAGCTGTGGCTGCCCCTGGATCCCTGGCAGTGCCCAAGGCCCGGTTGGATGGGGCTTTGGGCACCCTGGGCTGGTGGGGGGTGTCCCTGCCCATGGCAGGGGAGTTGGAACTAGATGATCCTTGTGGTCCCTTCCAACCCAAACCATTCTATGATTCTAAATTGCATAAAAATAAGTATTCTGAGTTGCTTTCTTCTGGACTAACTTTTTTAAAGGAACAAAAATATGAAGATAAAAATCTCATAATATGGCATGAGCTGCAACTCAGTGCACACAGACCTTACCGACAGACCTGGTTGGTGACTTTTTTTACAAAATGTATTTTCAGTGAATTACGTTGTTCCATTGGCACATTAAAATGTTGGAATTATTTGCTGAGGAGGAAAGACCGTTTAAGAACTGACCTGGAACATGGGACATCCAGGAATAAGTCCACTTTTAGTCTGAATAATAATAAATTTATAGGAGAAAGTCATCTGCAGTCAATGTAGACTGGAGATCAGTGTTTGGGTCTGCTTCCAAAGGTCAGGTATTCTCGTCCGAAGTGCTCCAGCTCCAACCAATGCTGCTATGGTGGTAGGGGAAGAGCTGAAAAGCTCCTCAGCTGAGTTGAGAGCTGTGTGCCAACAAAGCTTGGAAGTGTCTTAGCAAGACAGATGTAAACACAATTAGCTGCATACAGCTGAGAGAGCAAAGGGTTGGCCAGACTGCCAGGGAAACAGAAGGGTTTCTTCCTTGATCTCCCTTTGAGGAAGGGGAGATCTCCCAGCCTTTGAAGATAGGATTATTCTGGAGAGGTAGGAGCCAGCAACTAACAGACATTTATAAGTCAAAGCCTGAGAAAAGGGAGATCAGCAACTGTGAGGCTGATAGAGCTTCTCTAGCCTTTCAAAGGAAGGGGAGCAAGAGGTGCTGAGGGGATAAGTAGCAGCTTAAAAGAAAAATAAAGGTGTAAGAAGGTGCACAAATTGCTGCGCAGACTGCACATACATTTGAGCATGAATTGCTACTGTTGTTTACAAATAACAAGTCAATTGATGTAGTGTTTATACTCCATCTAGAGAGTAGAAAAAAAGAGAATATCACAAGAAGCATGCCACCTGTCTTCCGCTGGAGCAGGACAATTTGGCGTGAAAATTTGGATAATTCATGAGAACTTCTAAACAGTTGAGACCACTGGCCTTGAAAACCAAATTGTCTTTCTGACGGAGCCCATTGCCAGGAGAAACATTAACATAAGAAATTACTTTATTGCCAGCCCAGAAACATCTTTTTCTTTTTAAACCTGGCAACAACCTTCAAGGAGACCATAGGAACTATGCTAACAAAAAGGACATACAGAAAGGTTTTTTTAGTAAATATGCGTTCTCCCATGTTTGTAAGTAAAAGAAAAAGTATACGTGTAGTTGCTGTTCACTCACAGCATTCGTCCTCGTGTCCAGAATTCTGCGTCTTGTTAAATTATATATGCATGACTTACAAATCATATTTGCCTATATGTTCTTAGTGAGGCTTCTTGAACTTTTATTCCTTTCATGCAAACTATACACTTCTTAGGAAAAATGCATGGTTTTCGGTTGATGCTGAAGAAGCCTACCCTACAAGTTTGAGCTTGTTGTCTTTTGACCCTGGATCCCCATTACACGCATTCCTTAGCTGGAATGAAAATATCTGTCAGGAAGGTGATAAATGCTAGACCTATGCAGACTAAGGATAACAGTGCTGAATTACCTCAGGCAGTTTTATGATTGGTGCTAAGGGCTTCTTTGCAATGCTTAGAATTAACATGGGGGAAATCATGTATTTTTATTAGATGTGTTTTTCTCAGTGCTTTTAGGTAACGATTTGATAAAATCATAATTTGAATTGTTACAACTGCACTTTTCAAATCATCTTAAATACCTGAATTTAAAAACACATATAGCTACATAGATCATTTTTTGAGTGTATAGCTACACAGATATATTTTAAACCTGAAGAGGCCATTGCTTATATTGTTTGACCAATCCAACATCAATCATTATTTTGCTATGAGATGTTCCACAGCCAGCAGACTATTTTTGCTGTTGAAGTCAAGATAAATGTATATGATAATATTGGAAACTCCTGTTTATTGATGTAAAGAAATAGTGCTTATATATATATATATATGCATGATATTTGATGAATAAAACTAGAAAAAACTATAAAGACAAGAGTTCTGTAGTGTTAGGTAGCAGGCATTTGTTGCAGACCATATAGGCCTGATCCACTGGCAGACTGTCTGCTGACTTCCAAGAGCAAGGCTTATAGTGCTGTGTTACCTTAACTACATAAAAGTACAAACCAGAAGATAATGGTGTACGAATGGCTTTGAGCTACCCATACATGCCACCAGCACTGAGCTGGTTTGAGACTTGAACAGCTTACACACTCCTAGTGTGTAGACTGCTACTGGCCACAGGACAACCTGTGATTTCTAAAGCAATATGTGCTGCAGCTGTGCCCCAGCAGTGTCTTTCCAGCTTCTAATACCTAGCCCAAAACATTAGCACAACAGTTTGTGAGGAAATCCTTGGACAGCATCTTCATAACCTACATTTCACAATAACAGCACCACTTGAATTTGTTTTTACAAGTGTGTTTATAGAAACTGTTTATATTTCCCTTTGATCCTTTTGCAGTGTAAAGGTTAAGGTATTAGTGTATCCATTTGTGTATGAAGTATTCTAATTGTTTTGCAATATTGATTTTTCAAGATTAACACTCATCCAAGAAACACTAGAGTTACTTAATTTTGTTCAGTTTCAAAGGAACGTCAAAGAAAATTTCGCTTCCAACTCAAAATACCTAATCTTGTGGAAAAAAGGATTCTCAGTTGAAAACCCTGAGTGTGCTGGTAAAGATGCATGGGCTTGCAGATGCATAAATCAAAGGCAGAAGACTAGAGAAGCATGTCGACTGTACTTCTTGTGCCACTCCTTTTCATTTATGAAAATATCTTGTACCAATCAGTCCATACCCTGTAAAAATTGTGCTTTAAGCTTACAGCAGTATGAAGAGTGTGGAAGCAAGTACCCTTACCCTGTGTTTTGATTTTAACGGTTTTCAATGTTTATTTTCACAGTGCATTGATAATATAAGGTGCAATGGTTTGATGACCATAGTGTTTGAAGAAAACTCTAAAGTCACAGTGCCACATATGATCAAGTAAGTGCAGCACTTTTTTTTTCCCAGTGACCAAAATAGCTTGTTGGTTTTTTTACTAAAAGTTTTAACAGAAGAAAACGTGTATTTGGAGAATACAACCTTTCAGATTTCTTTTTTCCCCATTTTTATTGAATGGAATTAATTCTACAACCCAAAATGTATCTTTTCAAATCTCTTTGAAATTGTAAGGATGATTCAAAATGGTAAACTCTCAGTTCACACTGTTGGACTGTAGGGTATCACAGTGCAGATTTTTCTATTATTTGTGAAGTTGCCTTCGGTTATACTTCTGATGAATAATTTTATTCTTCGTTAGCTTTTCTCTATCATACCACTCATAATTTATTGAGTTTATTTTAAAATGTCTTCAAAATTTAGGTGACTGCAGACAAGTATAATTTTCCATGGTATTTTGTTATATTAGCCAAAATTTTTCTTATCTATGTGTCTCTTACTTCCGAGAAAAAAAATACTTTGTCCCATGATTCTCACTGATCATGTCAGGTAACATCATTATTCATAAACCTGCTTCCCTCGCCCTTGGATTCCTTCAGTCTTCTATTATAATACTAAATTTTTATTTGTAGACAGCAATTTTCATTACACGATTCCAAATTTCTAACACAATTTTACCTCTTAGATTCTCTATAGATCTGTATTTACATGAGTTTTACCTACTGTTATCCAACATAAATATTAAGGAATAGAATACAGAAATAGAAATAGAATCATAGAATCATAGAAAGGTTTGGGTTGGAAAGGACCTGTCTAGTTCTACCTCCCCTGCCATGGGCAGGGACACATTCCACTAGACTAAGTTGCCTAAAAGCCCATCCAACCTGGCTTTGAACACTTCTGGCAAGGGGGCATCGACAGCTTCTCTGGGCACCCTGTGCCAGGGCCTCACCACCCTCACTGTGAAATAATTTTTCCTAATATCTGATCTAAATCTCCCCTCTTTTAGTTTAAACTCATTACCCCTTGTCCTGTCACTCCCTGCCCTTGTAAACAGCCCCTCTCCAGCTTTCCTGTAGGCCCCTTTAGGTATTGAAAGGCTGCAATTAGGCCTCCCCAGAGCCTTCTCCTCTCCAGGCTGAACAAGCCCAACTCCCTCAGCCTGTCCTCGTAGCAGAGGGGCTCCAGCCCTCTGATCAGCTTTGTGGCCTCCTCTGGACTCGCTCCAGCAGCTCCACATCTTTCCTGTACTGGGGACCCCCGAGCTGAACGCAGCACTGCAGGGGGGTCTCACAAGAGTGGAGCAGAGGGGCAGAATCCCCTCCCTTGACTTGCTGGCCACACTATTTCTGATGCAGCCCAGAACACGGGTGGCTTTCTGGGCTGCTAGTGCACACAGCCAGCTCATGTTAACCTTCTCATCAACCAGCACCCCAAGTCCTTCTCCTCAGGGCTGCTTTCAGTCTACTCTCTGCACAGCCTGTAGCTGTGCTTGAGATTGCACCAACCCACGTGTAGGACCTTGCACTTGGCCTTGTTGAACTTCATGCAGTTTGCACGGGCCCACCTCTCAAGCCTGTCAAGGTCCCTCTCCCTTCAGCATCCCTTTTCTCCAGCATTTTGACCGCACCACACAGCTTGGTGTTGTCAGCAAACTTGCTGAGGGGACACTCGATCCCACTGTCCATGTTGCCAACAAACTGCACTAGTCCCAGTACCAACCCCAGAGGAACACCACTGGTCACTGATCTCCACTTGGACATTGAGCCATTGACCACAACTCTTTGAGTGCGACCATCTAGCCAATTCCTTATCCACCAAGTGGTCCATCTATCAAATCCATGTATCTCAAATTTAGATGCAAGAAGGTCATGTGGGACAGTGTCAACGCAAGTCAAGTTAGATGACCTCAGTTGCTCTTCCTTTTCCACCAGTGCTATAACCCAGTTGTAGAGGGCCACCAGATTTGTTAGGCATGATTTGCCCTTAGTGAAGCCATGTTGGCTGTCACCAATCACCTCCTTATTTTTCATGTACCTGAGCACAGTTTCCAGGAAGATGTGCTCCATGGTCTTGCCCAGTGCAGAGGTGAGACTGACTGTCCTGTAGTTCCCTGGGTCTTCTTTTATTTCCTTTTTTAAAATGGCGGTTATATTTCCCCTTTTCCAGTCAGTGGGAACTTCACCAGTCTGCCACAACTTCTCAAATATGATGAATAATGACTTAGTAACTTCACCTGACAGTTTCCTTTCTTCCTGTTAGCTGTCATTAGACCATTTCTCTGTCTTGGATGTACTCCTTACATGAAGGTTTCTCAAATGCCTCTTTTGTAGTTGTTGCCTCTCCTTTCTTTGTATGTTTAGAAATAAATAAATAAATAAGATAACATCTGTGAATACACTGTTAGGGCACATACCTTGGATCCCTTGAAGGAAGGTATTTTATTGTTTCCAGTTTTATTCCAAGAACTCTCCAGTGTGTAAACACTTCTGTTACCTGCTGAATGTTAAAAATATGTTCATCTCTTTTCAAATTGTAGATTAAAGCAAGGTGTTAACCCTAATGTCAAGGGAAGGAAATCTTTATTCTAAAAACATGTAGGATTTTACCAATAGATAGAAATTCAGTGTCCTCTTTCTGAGGTTTTACAAACACACATTGACTTTTAGAGTCAGATGCTTTGGATGAAATAAAAAAAAGTTGCCACTTATCTGAAGACCCAATTTAAGAAAGAAGATTTTTTTGTTGTTGTTTCTTTTATGTAATGCAGTGTAAAAGTGTGTGGAGTATCTTGATGCTGTATTCTAAGAAAATCCAATCATTTCTAAATAAAAGACCAGAGAGTAGTGAAAGAAGTTTTACTTAGGATCCATCCTGTGGTTTTTTTTTACAAACAAAGCCTTCAACTAGATAAAACGAAGCAAAACTGAATCTGGGAAAAAACCCATCATGAGTAGGGTTATGTAAATGATTGATTTTTGTTTTGATGCCCACACAACAATTAGTCCAATTTTTTTTCACTGAAACAAAGCCTCTCCATGGATTCTGCTTTGAAATTTAAGACGTTTCATGCTTTTCCCTTTGTCTTTTAAAAAAAAGCAATCATTGGAGCCTAAGGGCATATGTTACCTTGCAGATGAATCTTAAGCTTAGCTAAGGGGTTAATTGGGCTGTATTTTGCTAGGGTCCTTTAGTTTATTTTAGATAAAGCTAGATCCCAGCAGAAAAAAAAATCGTAATCAGTCCACTATTACCCTATAATGAGCTTCTAGTAATATTGGACTACACGCCACAACAGCCTGAAAGACGCAAGAAGGGGCAGTTCTGCCTCCTGTTCCATTTCAGAAATTTAAGCATCATTAATTGTTTCTTAGACTTTGAAATGTAAATTAATTACTTGTCAGAAATAAAACACATGTTCCCTTATAACTGAGTGGAAGCAGGTATCACCACGGATTAAGAGTTTTCTTGTGTTGATGAAGTACAAGAATGCATATATATTTGCTGCTTCTATGTTGACAGGAACAGTTAAAGTGATACCACTACTGTACCATAATCACTCTTCCTCTTTGGTAAAATGTTCTAAATTTAATTTTTGTGTAGATCTGATGCTCGTCTTCATAGAGATGACATTGATATCTGCTTCAGCAAAACACTGAATTCCTGCAAAGTACCCCAGATCCGTTACGCAAGCGTTGAGCGCCTGTTGGAGCGGCTAACAGACTTGCGATTTCTAAGTATTGATTTCCTGAATACTTTCCTACATACTTACCGCATATTTACTACTGCAGCTGTTGTACTGGAAAAACTTTCAGACATATACAGACGGCCCTTCACTTCCATTCCCGTCAGGTGAGCTCTAGGATTTCTCCCTCCTATCATAGGGTTCTTATGGAATTACCACAGCATCATTTGCTGTTGTTTTGGGTTTTTTTTGCCATGATTATCTGTTACATAAATAATCTAAGAAGAGAGGTTTTTCCTTTGTAAATAGGATGTAAGTTTTTAGGTAATTCTGTCTCAACTTTCTGCCCAGGCTTCAAGGACTAAGTGTCATACAGATTTGGCAGTGCCATATGGATTTACACAAAATCGGTATGTAAGTGTTTTCACTTAAATCTGTTTGGTGTTTGTTGTCATCTGTTGCATTTTGTTTCCTACTCTCAGGTCTTTGGAGTTATTCTTTTCTACGGGTCAAAACAGCAGAGGAGAGTATCTGTCTGATGCAAAGTCACCACATCTGTGTCGCAAGTTTTCTTCTCCTCCTCCGTTGTCACTCTCCAGAACTTCCTCACCTGTCAGAACACGAAAACTGTCATTGACCTCACCACTGAATTCAAGGCTTGGTGCCCTTGACCTCTCTTCTTCGTCTGTGGCAAGCAGTCCTACCTCGACCTACAGCCCGGCCACCTCCCCACCACCAACGGGTAGCAAAGTAGTGCTGGACCTTAGCAAAGGGCCCTCCTCTCCTGAGCAAAGCCCTGGCTCCATGGAGGACAGCTTGGAGAACCCTCGTGTTGACCTCTGTAACAAGCTGAAGAGAAGCATTCGAAGAGGTATTATGTGTCCACAAAATACTGAATGTTACTTTTGATAAATAGGGCAGTCTCTAAGCTAGACTTGACTTTTATCAGATTACTGCTGGAAAGTTGTTTCTCACATCTTTGTTTTTCTCCTGATCACTGTAAGTTGTGTTGTGAAACCAAATACTCTGCTTCTCCTTCTCTAGTAGAGACTGCGATGGATTGTCTGTTTCCACTGCTTTGTTACTTCTTTGTAAGAATAGCAGTGTGGCAGGATGGCCTTGTCTGTTTTCACTTCAGCAGAGTGTTAAGCAGAAGGGCAGAAGGAAATAATTGATGCCAGTTGGGTTTCCTGAGGTGAAGGATTTTGGAATTGTACCATTACTACTGGAAGTAAAATATTAAGTTAAAAAGAAATAGGGATGTAAAGACCTAACAGCTTTAACGTGTTTACGTAGCAAGGCTAGTTTTCCAGAAAGACTTAATCACTAATCTAAACAATTTATGTGGTGCACTTGGTGCACTGGTGAGATCCACCTAGAAGGTAGGTGTCTAAAATAGATTAATTGCTCCTGTTCAAATACCTGTTTCCCTCTAAGGATTGTATAAGGCACCTTGGAATAGGTACTACTTCTAGCAGGCTAAAGTTAGTTGATACAAACCTCACTGTGGGCATCTGGAGTGGGATCATTGTACGTACAGATGGCAAAGCAAGAAAGTAGCTCTCATCTCATAGGATGCACAAATGTGTGCTTATTTCTCATTGCTCTTTGGAAGTGGAGGGATGGTCTTCCTCTAAACAGGAATAGAGTATATAGGAATTTTTTGTATTGTCATATTGAATAGAAGATGAGGAAATGAAAAAAATGCTGGTTTATTCCTATTCATGTTCAGAAATGGTCTTACATGGCCTGACTTACAGTCTGAGGAATTTGAACTGTAAATCTGAGCAAAATGTAGCTCAATTTTACTTGCAAGTACTGTAACAATGAAAATTTATATAATCCAGGAGGAAAGAAAGATTACCAAACATAAGCTAAGAAAAATATGATTGAAACATTATGTCTGCTCCTTACTCATGAATTGAAATAAGTGCCCTGGTAAGAAATTAGATGTTGTATTATACAGAGGGGTTGCTTTTACAGAATGTAGTCTATTGTTTAACAAAAAAAATCTTCTTAGCAGGCAAGTTGTCCACCTTAGCATTATAGGAGTCTATCCTTGCCAGTGCTTTATGCTTTAATAAAATGTCGATTGGCTGTTACACGTAATCATTATATTTCTGTATGCTGGATATTTTTAAATGAATAGCATAACAGACTATTTACATATATAAAATATAATATTTAGTATGTAGAGTTGGGCAATTTTTTCTTATGCACTAGTGTAACCATATTCAAATCACTGTGATACCACATAATGTCCCAAAATATAGTCAGTACATTAAAATTAATTGTACATAGGTAGCCGCAGTCTTAGGTGTAACATTTTTTGCTGTATGCTGTTACGTAAACTAGTAAAGGGTAGGTTATCCCAGCCTACTGTTAGCACTGAGCATTGCTGCAGACGTATTCAGATTTTGCATTCCAGTCTATCAAGGCTGAAGTGTCATCTGGGCAGCGTGAGGAACATTTGGAAATGGCAAGAACCTCATATAAATGCTAAATTGCTGTCTGTGCAGTGTCTCCAGTCCCTTTGGGGATCTCTTCCTGAACAGTCTGGAGGAATTTGTAGCTATATAGCTCTGTTCTGTGGGGGAAAGTCCTTTTGTCACCCAGCTGGCTATAACAAGTTGAGGAAGGGGAGCAAGTTTAAAAAGAAATCTCAGGAGAATGGAAATAGGTGGTGGGAGAATTACAAAATGCTAATCTCCACGTTTCCTGTCATACATAATGCCTTCCTTTGTTGTTTCCAAGGTTTTCTGGGTGAGGAGATCAGTTCTACTTAATCAGGAGCCACCACCCCATTACAGTTAATACTGTTGTTTTGGCACTGTCACATTCCCGAGAAAACAACTATGGCTTACTCTGAATCAAATGTAACCATAGGAATTCTGTTCCCCAGGACATAATATTATGGTGGTCATTGTTCTCCTTGAATGTTGTCCATTTATATGCTGGAATTTCCACTTTCTTCACCCACTTCCAAAGCTGTGGTTTGCTTTCAAAGGGTTTTTTTCCCCCAAAGTTTGTGTTTAGACATATTTTTATATATACGATACTTACGCTGCAGGCACAGTTGTTATTCGTATCAAATGTAGGATATATTTTATCAGCTTGTTTTCCCTCATTTTGGAAGTAGTATTTCCGCCATTCTTTTTTTATTCTTCCGATGGAACTCCTCCATGGAGTAATTTGCTCTCCAGTGCAGTTTTTGATTACACAAAGTTATCCAAGAAGCTATCCCTAGCTCATATAAAACATACGAGTTCGAGTATCCTTATTACATGTGCCCTTCACTGCATATTCTGCTGACTTAAAGTGCCATCTTATCTGAGCTATTTTTAAATCTGACAGCTTGCTGTTTCTCACCAAGTTCTTTATCTATGAGCTTTTGTGTGGCTATATCATTGGTACAAAACTTTCCCAGTCCTTTAACTCCATCCAGAGGATAGTCATTGCCGAGTCTTCTTAAGGTAGAAGTTTCAAGTAGCAGTACTGTGTGAAACAGCTATAAACCACAGATTAATCACAAACAACTTCGTGTTACATGGTATTTAGTGGTATTAGGTTCATATTGAAACACTGGTATTAAGTGCTATTAATTAATGGCCATTTTTTAAACATTGCCTTTCAGTGAAGCCACCTTTGATATTCTTTTTTATCAATGTTGTACAGTTCAGATTGTTCAAAGCTGATCATTTACAGACTTTCTCTTTTTTGGTGTTTTTAAACTCAGAGTCCTGAATCACCCACATACTCTATTATCACTGCAGAGGCACTCGGTATCTAATACAAACTACTCTGACTACACTCTGTGCTTTAAAAAAGCATATCTTAAAACCAAGTTCCCTATGGCCTCTTGATATTTTCAAAGAACATTTATACTTTATAAACACTAATAGAATAGAATAGAATAGAATAGAATAGAATAGAATAGAATAGAATAGAATAGAATATAGTATAATGTATACTTTAAAGAGTTGTAAATTATGAATGATCATCGTAGCATTAACATTTATTCTCTTTTAAAGCAGCAGTTCTAGAATCTGTGTCAGTGGACCGGACAATTCCTGAAAGCAGCTCAGCAATGGATACCACAGAGCTTTCCCCATGTAGATCCCCTTCGACACCACGTCATCTCCGCTATCGTCAACCAGGAAGTAAGAACCCAATGTTTCTTTCCTCTATCAGTCACTTTAAAGAGTTTAAATACTGTAGCTGTAATCTTTGCAGGATATTAGAACAGAAAAATATTTGTATGTGTTTTGTTTGTATTTTGCGTATTCCTCAGGTATTTTTTTAAAAAGCCATTAGAATGCGAATTGCACTGGTTAATTTGTATAGTAATAACAAGAGGCTTGGAAGCATACTGGGATTTTCTATGACGAAATTTTCTTAAATAGCTTGAACAGGATGTGCCCAAGTTCAAGACTAGTATTGAATTGGTCGTATTCTCACAAAATTCTCAAGACCTTGACAGGTTTTTTTCAGCTACTAAGGGGACATATTTTGGGCACCATATGTAATCATGAAATACAAAACACCCATTATTGTCAACGGGGACCGACTGTGTCTGTTTCTTTGTATAACACTGAACATTTACAGATGGTGTCATATTATTCATTCCAAAATTTGAATAAACTGCTCAATTGAAGAGGAGAAGTGAGTGCTGGAGCTCCTCAAATAGCTCTCTCACAGCTCTTTGAAATCATTAGCAGAGCTCTGAGCTACGTCCATGAACACTTAAAATGCTGCCATCTCATGCCAGCCAGATTTCCAGGCAGTTATTTCATGCCTAGGATTAAAACAGCAAAAACAGAGCAGAGCCTTCACAATTGTTAATAACTTGCTGAGACAATTTAATTTTAAACCAGTAGTAATCTTCTGTTATTGGGCATGTTTATGGTGAGATGGAATATTTGGGAGTTGGAAACCTTATTATTTGAGTACTAGTCAGAAGTAATGTTCACAGCACTCTCTATAGGTAAAGTTTGGTAAATTGTGCAGAACTGTACTTAACCTAGGCAGTAGCTTGGGAAAATATGTGAATTTAGTTCTCAGAAATTCGTTAATATACTTCGTTCTCTAATGTGATTTTTTGTTTACATTAATTGTCTACACTGTTGTTTTGGTAATTTATTTTTTTCTTTTTCTGTTTGATTACTCCTTATTCTTTGCTTTGGCAGTGTCTTATACATTTTTTTCTGTAGCAACATTAGTTATACCGACCTGGAAATAAAACTTAATCACAAATATGATATTTTTATTTCCTTAATATAAAGTTCTCTGTCAATGAAAACATGAAATCTTCACAAAGCATAATCATTAGTGAAGATTTTATGTGTTATTGTTGCTTGATGTGAAAAATATGAAAATTATATAGGAGTTGATTTTTCTCTGTCTCTTCCCTTTACAGTTCAAACTGGTGACAACAGCCACTATTCGGTTTCTCCTGCTTCTGCTTTTGCTATTGCTACAGCTGCAGCAGGGCACGGGAGTCCACCAGGTGAGAGAAATGTGCTGTACAAAAGAGGCATAACAATAAGATACCTAGGTCTCAAAAGGGAAATATTTCTCAGTAACATCTTATCTCAATCCTAAATAGCCACTTACCTGTTACTTTAATCTGCTGGTGTTTTGAGTCTGGAATCCTGCCCTTTGTGTGGACATGGCAGTACAGCACCATAGTTAATTGGAGCCTTGGCTTCCAGTCATGTGAACAATATGAAAATATTTGTAACGTAGCTCACTCATTTAACTGAAAGTGAAATTGACCCATAAGACTGACTAAAACAGCTTAAGACAGACTGTTCAGGTACATCCACCCTGTTGCACTTTCTGCCGTGGCAGTTTGGAAATTTTGGCAGTTTATGTCACCAAAGAGTGAAATCATGCTTTAGGCTGTTTGTATACTACCCTGTCCTGCGGAGTCGCCAGCAACTGTCATTGTGTCTACTTGAAGGAAGGAAAGGATGAGGATGTATTCAGAAATATCTTTCAGAACAAAACATGAAACCTAACAAATGAGGACTGCATACTATACCACATACCTTCAAAAAACTCGTGTGAGCTTTGTGCCTTTGTTTTGTGGGCTCTAAAGAAATTGCCAAACTATTCAGTGAGATTTTGAACTGTCATGGTATAAACCAATGACAGCTTTTCTTGCTGACTTAAATCAGAATTATATTTATTACTCTACATTTTCGGTTCATTCTCTATTAGTCGAATTCTTGTATTCTGTCCTTAATATTTCTAGCCCAGCCTATTACTGAAAGATTACTGAATTACTGTAAAATATATTGCATATATTTTACATATATGCAATCTGCTAAACATATAGATTCTTTCTGATTTGTATTTTTTGTATTCATTTACAATTTAAGATTTTATTTTGAAAATGGCCTTTTTATGTCCAAGGTTGGTATACATAAGAGTAGTTAACTAAATTATTGCAAGTGTGTACTGTGTATTCCTTGGAAAGCAGCTATGTTGTCTACTGACTGAAGGTATTTAGTGCAACTTAAAATACTTGATTTAAGTTTTTAATTCTCCTGTTTTCTTGCTGTGTAGCCTTTGACATATTAATAACTTCCACTTACTGAGTCCTGTTGTGGGTTTTGTTGCAAATAAAAAGCAGAATGCTTAAAGTCCACAAAATAATTTTCGCTTTGCATTGACACACTCAAACCCACAGTTTATTTTTATTATCTATGACAATGCGTAGTCCAACTATAAATTAACACTTGCCTCTTTTCCATCATAACTTTTGGAATCTCAGGAAACTGCTTTGAAGACCCTGGTCTCAAAATCACTAATGTAATTCTATGCAAGTTAGTAAATCCTCACCACTGCTTTCAGTGGATTTTGTGTCCACTGTGTCTAAAGTCATGGTCATTCACATGATGAGTGAGTAGGCATCCTGAGAAAATTATTCCTGGATAAACATGGATCAGTGCTCCTATTACTCTAGTGTGCTTCCTGTGATCTTCAGATGATCACAAGGGAGTGATGTTCAGTTTTAGGAACTTTATGAACCTGTCAAAACATGTATCTAGTAATTTTTTTAAAAAATATGTGTATCCTCTGCTGATAGAATCAGACACTGCTAAGGAAGTAGCGACACATTTTGCTTCATAGATTAGTTCCAGTATGTGTATAAATTGTTCAAAAAATGAGGTAAGACTAAAAAATACCATTTTTTCCCACTGGGACCAATTCAATTAAAAATTGCCGCTTTTATATTGTTGAAAGCACAGTTTTTCAGTATTTGTAATATTGACACATGAGAGAAAATATAAACTACAAATGTGCAATCAATAGAATGAATATCAAAGCAAGGGGATGTTGAGAAAGGAAAAAGCAACATTCTTGATATTCTTATGTACTTTTTTGTACCTGCTGTTTAAGCTGTTGCTGTTTAAGCTAGTTCTGCATAAAAGGTCATTCTGCTGGATGATAGAAAAAAACAATAAGAAGGTTCTGCAGCAGATCTGTCAAGACAAGTGTGTGGTGGGGAGTCTCAGGAGACCAAGCTGGAACAAGGCTGTCCACCTGTAATAATTAGGAAAATTCAAGGCTACAAACCACAGCTTAATTATCTGAATCACCTGTTTTGTAACTTGATGCAATTAATCATGGTAGAGATGGTATTAAAACTTCAGAGTCATGCAGTTCAAATTTGAGTAATTCAAATAATTTTATTTCTTCCCCATGGATGTGTTATCATAATTATGTGGGGGTTTTAAATAACACCTTTTTTGCCCAGTGGGCTTCTTTCTCATTCACTGCATAAGATGGACATGATCCATCAGTGAATCAGGTCTGAGTAGTGAATGAGATTCATGGCTTTTTCCTTTTTTTCAGTTGGTCCTTGATCTCACTGCTGCAGACATTATGATGTATGATATTTAATAAACTCCTACATGGAACACAAATAGAATGGCAGGTGAAATTCAATGTTGATAAATGCTAAGTGATGCACATGAGGAAAAACAGTCTGACTTCTACCCCTGAAACAATGGGCTCTGTGCTGGACATTATCACTCAGGACCAAGATCTGAGGATTACAATAGATAGTTCCATTAAATTATCAGGGCTCAGCAGGAGCCAAAAAGGTAAAGGAAACATTGGAATTACTAGCAAAGGAACAGAGAACAGAGGGAGTTAGGAGGCATTTGTTTTCTTTTCTGATGCAAGGTTAGGAGGCATCACACGGATTTCATGTGGCCAGGGTTCAAACAAACACAACTTTGTGGTTCTTCGTGCAACAAATAGAAGGCCTGTGAGATTCTGCTGCAGGACATGGTGAAGCGCAGAGATGGACCCAAGTTCAAAAAGTAGACAGCTGCCTGCAAGCCAGAGTCTTTAGTAGTTACTAGACTGGAAAACTAGAACAGGTTCAGGAGCTGAAATCAGTTGAAGGTTGTGGGAGAGTATTAGGAAGTAAGAGTCATCTGTGTGTCTTCTGTTCTCACTGTTCCTTGAAGCCTTCTGGGTGCTGGCCATTTTGTTTTGTTTTGTTTTCCTAAGGTACAATCTCTTCTCAACTTTCCAGCTTCCAGTTCTGACTGTTCAGGGATGCACTGAGGCAAGCAGGTTAACAGACTCACCAGAAAGCCCTATAAGCACACATTCTACCAGAACCAGACATAAAGAATATTTAATCATCTCCTGTGGAGAGTGCAGGCCATAACATTTTATAATTGCTGTCAAAATGCAATGAAAAGTTTATATACTGATAAGCATGCAAAGCTCTGAACAGCTCTCCCAGGGTGTATGATGGATTATAGTAAGCAACTGGGGGAACACTGTCTATGTTGGTCTTGTCTGCAGGCTTCATGATGACATGTGGCTTGATGGGAAGCCAGAGTTGAATCACTTTTCAGTACTTTGGTCTGCTTTAGATATTAGTGCACTTTCCCCTTTTGATGCAGCCTGAGTGCAGTGCGTGCTGGCGATGTTTTCAGTCTGCTCCATCCTCACTGTGTGGAGATCGGTGCTGTGCTTCAGCGACCTTGATAGTGTTTTTAGGGCAACCTCATCTTTTGGGTTCATTTGTGATCTAGGTGCACAGGAGGTGTACATGGAGGGCTATCAGGGCCTTAAGAACAACTAATGCTTGGATTGCCCTACCACAGCATATGCTGCACTAGTTTATGAGCTGCTGAAAAAGAGGTTCTGGGCACCATGGCATTGTAGAGCTTCCTGCAGTATATGGAACCTTTTTCTGGATCGGGATGGTTCAGATATTTACGCCCTTCAGCAGGATTTTTTAATGTTACTGATTTTGTTCGCATTAATTTCAGTTATTTTACAGGTAGCTGCTTTTATGATGCCAAGCTGTACTACTTGTCCTATTGTTTAGTCCATCTGTCTAGTTAAATATTAATCTCTACATATCTTAAACATGTTTTTGTCTATTCTTTTTTAGAAAATTTGCAAATTGTTAATTATAACAGCATGATAAACAGAAATATGAAGAGAAGGTACAGAAAGTTGAATAAGGCGCCCCAGGTGCACAGCTTGGTGCCTGCATGAATGGTAATATGCACAGTAAGGGTAAATAGAGCATGTTGTGTATTTACATGTCCTTTCTTTTTTGAGGGGTGTGAAGGATGCCTGGATGGCTCATGGCTTGCTGCAGTTGTAGTGCTCTGTCACCATTAATAGGTTGTTGCACACCTTCATTCTTTTCCCAATTTATAAAAATAGAATAATACTAGCACATTCTGTCATAGAAATGAACAGGTCAAATCATCTTTATTCTTCAGTCTTCCACAGCTTTCTTTCATGGCAAGAAAGCTCATTCTTTAGCAAGGGAAGAGAACAGTTGTGCAAGCATCCTTCTCAGAACAGTGAAAGATATCCAGTTTTTATGACTGGATGCAAACTAGTGTAAACTTAAATTGTTGATACCGGTACACTTATTCTTTATTTACTGTGAATTACATCTCCCTTCTCATGACTCTTTGTCATTACTCACAGCAATTCTGTTCACCTACGTGCTTCTCAGAGTGGTGTGTCATCACAAACATATGCCTGCTCAGAGGCATCAGTTACGTGAGCTGTTACCTTCCCTCTATTCATGTATTTCTAGACAATTGGTTCTTGATTTCTTTTTGCATCAATGACAGCTTGCAAAAGTAACACAGAGGTTATCCAGCAGTTCTGCTCCAATGTCTGTCTTATAATACGGAAAATTTCCTACAGAAAATTTAATGCTGACAGTCTCATCCTGATGATGAGATCTGATGTCCTGCAGATCTCTTCTTTTAGCTTTGCAATGAGAGTTCAGTAGTCCTTAAGTGGAACTCCAGGGAGCTGCAGTAAGCCCCATGTCTGTTCGTGATTCCCTTCTCTTCTCTGAGAGTCTGTCACACAGCCACTGTCAAAAAAAAGAGTGAGACTGTAATGTGGGAGAGGAACCTTCTGCCAAAATACTCACCAATCGTTTGTAGTTTTGCTGCAAAAAAATTCTACAGATGTTACAGGAATTGAGTAACAGCACTATAATCTATACTGCATCCACACAAGTCCTAGCACTAGATAAAAACAATTTATATGGAAAAGTATTTCTTTTATCTGTGGCTTGAGGCATTTGCAAATTTCCCTGGTTTATATTTGTATAATTCTTTCAAACGTGTTATTACTCTTTTTTTCTCTTTAAGTTTTTATTTATGTCTGTTGTGCACAGAATCAGAGCACTATCTCAGGATCAGTAAGATGACACACTGATCTTTAAAGAACATGCTTGCTCTTTGTGCAGGTCCTCATACTTGTTAATTAATACCCAGAAACTATGAAGGTGCTCTGTGTCGCTGGAAGAGATTCAAGCTTTACTTAAAATCTTTGAATAGTTGCATGGATTAAGACAAATTAGCAAAATAATGCTGTGTTGTTTTTTTAAATGATTAATAAAGTAAAAAGTACTTGCATAACCTTAGCAAATAGATGAATTTATTCTCTGCTGAGAATATCTAACACAACTTAAAGAAAAATAGTTAATGTTAAATTGATCATTTTATTCTGAAACAGTTCTACTGAACACAGGCTTCGAGGAGATTGTTTCGTCAAAAACTTTAATTCAAGATATAAATTAATCTTGCATACTCGTTATTTTTTTATATTCTTAGCAGATTACTAAAAGAGCCTTGAGAAGCTTCTTCCTCAACTCAAACTGGAGACAAAAAAATGTCCCAGTGTGGAAAATAAATGTTAGACAAGAAGCAAATACTTAAACCCGAACAAATGGGTTGTTCCCTCATGAACATAGCAGCTTTATTTCAACAGCTCTGTCATCCAATTTTGTGCTGGGTACATCAGCTTCAAAGCTGCCTTCCTCCTCCTACAGCATGCCGATCCACGCTATAGAGAATGTACCATTTTTCACAAGAACAAGGTGGCATATTATGGGAGAGGATGGGAGTGGGTTGGAAGCTTGTGGCTGGCAGGAGGACCTGGCTTCTTTAGTATAAGCATTTGTTTTTTAAAACACATGTGAAAGGGAGAGGAGAGAGTGAGAAAGAAGGGAAAGAAGAGGCTTTGGGGGAGTATCTCTGGCAAATATGATTTATGCGTAAGAAAATCTGCCCCATGCTAGCAAGGAGGGAAGATGGTTTTATTCTCTCCGATTTTAGTGATTTAAAAGAGCAAGTAAAATAACAGCTTGAAGCTTTGAAGCATCTACATAAAAATGAATTGCTTATATACTATCCCTTCAATTAACTCCCTGCACGTATCTCTGGTGCTAAATTACCATTGACTCGAGTTATTTACCTGAGTATTGTTCAGGAGAGAGAATCTTTCCTAAAGCTTCTGTGTTTTGCAGCTTGTGCCCTATCAAAGAACACTTCAAAAGATCTCTCAGTCAGTCGGTCTGCAAATCCTTCCTTTTGCAGGGAAAGTACAAACCACTCTGTCTCTTTTCACAAATCCACTCCGGTGTTTTGGAGAAGCAATCTTAATCTAAATTGCCTTGGTTTTAAGCCAGCAAAACTGATCAGCTTGTTTACCAGACCATTTTCTGTTATCATCTGCTTTTCCGTAGCTCCTACAATCTGTCTGTAGAAGTGATCAGACAGTCCTTTGCAGCTGCAGCAGATTCTCAACAAAGCAAGCACAAAACCTGCTTCATTCATCTGCTAGCTGCAGCTGCTCAACCCAAGCAGTCTCTTCCTTCAAAGTAATTCAGTCTGCCCAGGCGCCGAAAAGCACCTCCTGCTGCCACGTCCGTGCACTGCCACGGCGTAGTTTCCGCTGTTGGCAATAGATCCAATACAGCCTGTGAGTTCTGGATCAATGGTCCTGCCATCATGTCACTGTCTGTGGAGGGGTCAAGTTCCTTTTCTAACCTTTTACTTTGTGTAAAGGCTTAGTTATATGCTACTTTCCACTGATAATCAGCTATACGTTAGTGCATTAATGATATGTGTTAGTTAAACATTAGCGATGGAGGAGATGTACAGAGAGGTGTGTGATCCTTTTACAGTATAAATGCCTGATTTATTTTCACTTGGATATTTTTGTATTCATGATCACTGCCTGGGATAAAACATTGTAGGCTTTTTCTGTACTTTGAACACTTCTGATCTGAAGCTGCCAAACTTCTTGAATGTGGTTGGAGATAGAGTCTGGAAATACTGATGTGAAAGTGTCAACCTTAAAAGACAGTGATTGATGTGAAAGTGTCAACTTACAGGAGCCACTGAAATGAATATGGAAAGTCCTCATCTCCTCAGAAGTGCTGCAGGAGTTTCTCTGCGTAACATACCCTAACTGTAACAGCAATAACAAATACAAGTGGACTTCTGTAAATTACAGCTGTGGTTTCCAGAATGACATATCTCTTGACAGCTGTGTAAGCACCGAAGTTGAGCTAGATGAGTCCTCTGAGCTCTCAGCCTGACACACTTTATTCCTGCTTGATTACTATCACAGTATTAGGTGGATAGAAATTAGCTAAAAGTAATAATTCATGATTCATGGGGATCGAGATTGACCTTTCCATTCTGATAAACGAAAGACAGATTGATTAAGACTGACTGCTTATTTTTAAAGGCCAAAATTAGCATGAGAAGATTTTACAAAAGCTTTTAGCGAGAGCTGCTTAGCCTATTGTAGTTTATGACCAGTGGTGCTATTCTGCAGTCATTCAGACTACTTGCCACCTCCCAGTGTTACAGTATTTTTGTTTTGTTTCTTCTTCCATGAGCACTGTTTGGAGTAATGGAATGACACAGCTTGTGCCAAATGATACAGGCATCCTGTGTCCACATTTGTGTGTCTGCGTGTCAGTATGTGTTTGATTGTGGCAGGAGGAGGCACTGTAGCTGTACATACTGTTGCAAGGTGCATTCAGCACTCAAGCTGAGTGATGTGTCTTGGAGATGTACCATGCAAAATAATGAAGGCGTACACTCCAAGTGGGATCCCGTTGATCCCTGAACTGGAAAAGCAGGTAGAAACATACATTATGCTTTAATCAGGTAGGGTATTTTCTCACCGTCTTTCAGACAGATTGATGCAAGTATAATAGTTCCCCATTCAAGTGTATCATCTGTACTGTTCTGGGAGTATTTCCCTAATTCTGAACAGAAGAATAATAATATGGCATTATGTTATGTTTTCTGAGAAAGGAATTCTGGACTAGGCAGTGGCGTTAGTATAGAATTTGGTAAAGATTAGAATTAAGTGAGGCTAGTAAGGGAAATTATTACTTTCTTTTTTCCATTGTGAGAGGGCAGGCAGAGAGATTTCCTTGCTGTGATGAATGTTACGTCAAAGGCGATGGGGATGGATTCAACATTATGTGGATAGCTGGGTAATGCATTTCTGTGTTGTGCTGTACTAAACGCTTCAAATTATACCAATGGTTACAAGCTAACCTTTGGAAAGGTATATATTCTTTTCTGTCTTTCTACATAAGGATCGATGTCTAAAGCAAAAGCAGAAAATATGTGTATTTTCTAGTTGATACTCAGTATGATTCTATAAACATTGCTATTAGCAATAGTTATAGTAATTTTGCACTCTGGTAATTTTCTGGGTTATAACATCTCATTCCCTGTACTGGAAAAACTTTGTGGAACTTTTTCCTTATGAATCCAGACCTGAAAGAAAAAAATTGTGATGGTGATATCCCAGTCAATAATCAAGATGCAAAGAATTTAATGCTTTTGAATCTGCAATTTATCCCAGCGGGACTGTTATTCAGAGGAGTAAATTGGCACAACTGGCTTGATTTTTAACTGTACTTCTTCAGGTCATGGGTTCCCACATGGAACTTCAAGATTGAATTTCTGGATATGTAGTGTCCTTTCAGAGATATGGGATGTTATCAAATCAGTGAAATCATTTCAGACATGCTTATCAATCCTGTTCAGGTTGTACCCTTCCCAGTTCCCACTTTCTGCCAGGGGTCGAAGATGCTTAGTTCCAAGAAACAAGAGTTGATGTTATACTCTCCTGATCCTTTATGGAGGACAACCAAGTTTTTTTACATGTTGTTTTTGTTTGACTAATAGCTATAGGTAGGAACTGGGAAAGTGAGTACTAGTTCCCTCTTGGGAACATGGTTTTAATGAGATTTCTAGCACTTCATGCAGACTCAGGGAGGTTTCAGAAGCATTGAAACCTGAGTACTGAATTTCCTTGGAGTTCTCCATTTCGATTAAAAAACTCAAGGTGGGAAGTACTTATTATTGTTCTCCATCAAAAAAGTTTGTGTGACAGCTAATCACTGGTGTAGACCAACCAGCTTTGCTTTCTGGTGGCTGGAGGGTTGTCAGGAGTTGCCCAGATGTAGAGGTGGCCAGCGCTAATGTTGCCACCGACTTCCTAAGCTGGCTGGGGGTCTCGATGTGTATGATTTGTGGGGTCAGTGGGGGCTTATGACTATGCCCCAGCAGAGTGGAAAACTTTCTTTCTGTTCCAGACCCCATTTTTAACACTCATTTGCTGGGCTGCTTTTATGAGACATTTGTTTTCTCTTGCTGGAGGATATTTTATTGGGAAATCAGTAGTGAAATGAAAATAGAGATTAAAACTAATTTGTTTGGAATATGCCCTCTAATTCAATAACCCTGAATGTTACTCCTTTCCTCAGAATATTCACCTACTCTGTAGTGCATTTGAACAGACTTCTATTTTTGTTCTTGAATTAGGAGCTCTTTGAATTTAGCAAAATTGTTGCTTAGCAATTTTAGATAAGTGGCTAAACATTCGCATTCAAATTAAGTAGAATCTCCTCGTGCAGTTTTCTTAGAGCAGTAACTTCAAATTAAAACAATGACTTAAAGACTAAGGTCAGTTTTGTCTCAAACGGTGGCTGCTCTTGGGAACTAAGAGCCAGAGGAAAATGATGATTTGTTTTTCATTTTAGCAGAAATTCAGGATCTCCATTTTTATGTGTTCCTCTCTCTTAAATTGATTTCTTATTCTAATTTATTGGAGAAGGTGACTGCTCAGGAGAAAAAGTATTTGCACTGGACATTTCCTGAGCTACCTGTTTCCTGGCCTATTGCACTAAGTCTTGAGCAGCTGCAGGCAAAACTCTCCGTTTCATAGACATATGCAAGCAAACTGGCACTGAGAGAAAATTTCCTCCTTCACCTACGACAGGATATTAGTACAGTCCCTATACCTGCCTTGCCCCATACCTCCCTCCATAAGGGGTCATCGCAATCCTGCTGTAGTTGATTAGAATGGATGTGTTGAATATGTATTTCCAGTTTAGCTGAGCTTCTGTGGCAAGCTTTTCAGTGGTATTTCCCTGTGCTCTCCTAAGCTGAGGACAGGAGAAGCTGGAATGAAGCTGTGACCACTGCGTAGCCCTACTATGTTGCGGTTGCAAGTAGGGAGTTTGACCAAAAGGTCTAGGTTCATAATGTGGGCAGAGTTGTTTAGATTCTCCACATTTGGTCTTCCTCACATTTGGAGCACCCAATGGTGTGCGTGGGGTGGAGAGAGAAGTTCTGGGAGGATTTTTTTGTGGGATTTTTTCTTCCCCCCGCTCTGAGCATGAGTGTTCCTTGCGTGATTAATATTTGTTTATGCTACTGTTGAGTTGCTTGATTTGTGGCCCAGTCATAAATGGTCTGGAAGCTGCTTATGAGATGGACGTTTTGCTCAGACATTTTTTGTTGACTGGTATGCATCCTGCCAATTTTCGTTTTGCAGAATAGTCAACTCTCCGTTCACAGATGGTCTGAAAAATGATACATTTGCCTCTTTGCAATTATTGCCTCCTTTCCATTATCCTTTACTCCTATTGTCATAAAAAAAATCTGAGTAATTTTGCAAATTACTTCCTTTAGCTTATGTAAAAAGCCCAGACCAACTAAAGGAAAAAACTTCCAAAAGCTTTTTTTCCCCAGTTTTCTGTTTCTAGCTGTACACTGTCATAGACTTTATTTTAACCTTTCCATTGTGGCAGGAGAGGTCTGAAAGCTTATTCTCAATAGTTCTTTAAAAGACTGTCAGCATTACACAAAAAGATCTGCTATATTCTTCATATTGCTGATAGAGCAGGTTGAGAGTATAGGCAGTGTGTAATTAAAGAAATGAAGAGCTAGAGATCACTTGAAATGCAGAAATACATCAGCAGATAAAAGTGTCTACGTTCCCTGAAGACTAAGAGACAAAGCAGGAACACAGGCAAATGCACTTGGCTGATGTAAAATTCAAAGAAATATCAACTGCAGTGTTGCCATTCTTGTCATTATTCATGGAAGATAATTCAAACATTACGGCAGTAAGAAAAAAAAAGTGTCTAAGATGTACTAAAACAGTCACAATTATAATTGTGAAGGTAGTCTGTTCGAAAAAGCTTTTCTTCTTTGTCAATTGTTCCTGATAGTTCTTTTATATAAATAAGTCATAGAAAAAATATTCTGTCACATTGCACATTTGTCATGATATTCTGTAATCTGTAAACACAATTGGCAACAACAGCCTTTGAAATTCAAGATCTTTTCTTTTCTAGATATGTATCTATAAATAAAGGCAAAAAATTTGGAAAATAGAAAAATTTGACTAGGATTTTACACATGCATGCACACACATACAATTCTTGTGTGCAAACAAATACGATTTTTAAAGATGTATGCAGATGACATTAACTCCTTGTTGGCTCTCTTTGCTCTTGCTGAAAGAAGAAAAGAGTACAATATTGTCGAGTGGTAATGCAGTTGCTACCACTTAGAGCTGTGGAAGATGCATCCTGCAAAGTGCAGTAGACTAGACACTCATTCCCTGTGCGACTACAACATACGTGAATGCTAACGTATGCACATGTTGTTTTTTCTGTCCTTAGTAGTGAAATGAACGATGCTATTTTCTCTGAACCCATGTGTTTATCACAGTATGCAAAATAAAAATGCAGTCTTGTATTGCTGCTGAATTTTAGGTTTTTTTTTTAAAAAGGCAGGTTCTTTGGTGTTTTTTACTTCTGAGTTGTGGATTTTTAATAACAAGTAGTGTAACTTGTAACTGCAAGTATGTTTTCAGTGTTTAGCAATTTTTAAAGACTTTTTTTCCAAGGGTGAGGCTCTGGTTGGTCTCCTGAGATAGTATCTCCAAACAAAAAACCAGAAATCCCAAGAGTGGTTGCCAATTATATCTATACCAGTAGTCCTGTTTTTTTTAGAATTTTTGAAGGAAAAAATTTCAAATGTGAACAGTTCTTGGAGATTAAAGGAATATATTTATTCTTTGTGGTACTCATGTTTTAACAATATAATCTCATAGATTATTATAATTCTCAGAGAAACCTTAATGGTATTATTAGGAGTTAGAATAGTATCTTGATTTTAAACATATTCTTTAGACATTTACCTTGCTTTTCCCATTCATTAAACTAAAATTATTTTGCTAGATGGATATATTTTTAGACGTCTGGCTTTAGTTCAAGTTTACACATAATCGTGACATAAATGCTTTATCTCAGTGTTGTGTTCTTTACATTTCTCTGATTAGAAAAAGCCTTTCTAAAGCAGAAGTCACTTAAAAATAGTTTACCAACCTTTCCCTTAAATATTTTGCAGAAATTAAGCGCAGTTGCTATAGTTCTATCTGTGTTACAGTATTGTACATGAGCTGGTGCATGTGAACCCATGGGATTTACCTTACTAAGACTATAATCCCTTGACTTGATTTGATAGTTAGATTGTATTTGTGGCAGAGGCTTTAGGCAGAAGAATCAAATACATACTTGGAATTATTTCTGACGTGGGTGGTTACAACGGGGATTTTCAGCAGCATATTTCTCAGAATAAAATTATTTGATATGTGCCAAGCACCAGTGAAAGTGAAATTAAAAGCCTGAAATGTATTGGACACTTGATTTTTTCTGCTTTTTAGTAGTTGCTTCTTCTGATGCTGCATAAGTTTATAACCCTTTGTGAAACAAACTCAAACCCTGGCATAATGAGCGATGAAATATACCTCTGTAGTAAGTTGAGGTACCCGAAAGATCATGGCTAGATTTGATAGCTCCCACATTCAAGCCTCGGACTGGTCATATGACCTACGCCATTATAAATCTGAATATGCATATTTGATAATTACTAAAAGAAAAGGAAGAATTGTATTATTGATCAAATATGCTGTTCTGTATGCAGTGAGTGGGAATTCTTCATCTTTATGCTTCTTTTCATCTCATTTAATACGGTGTTATTGTCTGGCTTTGCCGTTCTTCAGTTAGTATATGGCAACCTGATATCATAATCAAAGAAATGAAAAGGAGGGCAGAATCACTGGCAGTTTAGATTTCTTATCAATATTAGACTACTCACTCCCTGACAGATTTCTGTGAAAGTTTGTGAAACCCAATTACTTGCTTGAAAATGTATGCCAGTAAAAATGGGTGTCTTTAAACAAGTCATCCAAACCTTTTATGTATGTCAAGGAAAAGTTTTTATAACTAGTTTTGTTTTACTGCATATATTGGAGAAGCTTTTTCAGCTTTAATCTGTGGATGAAAACTATTCTGCTCCAAGCCTGGCATTTGTAATTAATCTTTACCCAGGCAAGAAAGTAATGCTGATGTTTGTCAAGCCTGAGGTTTCAGGACTTGAGCCGGGTTGAATCACGAAACTGGCCTACAACTCATGAGTGTGTTAATCAGAAGAAAAAAACCCACAAGACAGAGAACTGCATTGGACACTT
Source organism: Psophia crepitans (assembly GCA_013399095.1). Classification (NCBI taxonomy): domain Eukaryota; kingdom Metazoa; phylum Chordata; class Aves; order Gruiformes; family Psophiidae; genus Psophia; species Psophia crepitans. The sequence continues at coordinate 85,746 of VWZZ01002923.1, forward strand.
CTTTTGGTTATTTGTTAGCTGTGTAGTGAACCATGAACCTCCTTATTCCACCTGCCTGGGACTCTGTGGGGTTTGCTGTAACCTCTGCAGAGACTGGGATTCAATCTTCTCCTATGTTGGGTGCTAACACAGCCTCAGCACATGATTCCAGAGTATTTCAGTGAAACTGACACATCAAATCTTTGTTCTGAAATGGAGTTTTTTGGGAAAAAAAGACATAAGAAATTTGTTGAAGTTACTCTTCATAACTTCAAACAAGTTACCCCTAAACCTTTTGAACAGAAATTATTTTTTTTTTATATAGCTAAGCCCTTAAAAATAGAGGTATCATGAAAACTTTTGAGAAATTAATTACTGTGGTCAGGAGTCATGTGCTGCTATATTAATGCAGAGAATACAGTTAGTGTAACTAGACAGAGTTTTTGACGTCTTAAGTGAAATAGAAAAGTGAATGTGCATCATTTCACATATGCAGTGTATAACATAATACAAATGTTCTTCTTGGGTGAGGTGGTTTTTAGAGAGCAAATAATGTAAATTTCTGATAGAGTCAGGTCTGTTCAGTAGAAGAAGAAAAAGCAGGACAGGATTTTGCTTAGGGACTTCTTAGTAGCTTTTGAGGAGAGAGTCTGTTCTCTGTCTCACACTGACACATGATGACATCTTTAGATCTGGTCTTGAGTGCAGCAGTTCCAAAGGTAGCAACACTGACACATCCTGCTTGCAGGCATTGATTGCCTGCGGGTTGCTCCGTTATGAATGGGATAGATAATGACATCTACCACTGAAAAGTGCTTTAGGCTTTCACATAAGAAGAGTTATCTATGTACAAGGTATTGTTGTAATTTAATCCTTTTTTCTCTGCAGGTGTTGAGATTTATGTCTATTCAGCATCTTTTTTAATCTTTAGTGATAGTGAAAGCTATAAAAATATTAATTTTGATTATCGTGCACATACAAAACATCTGAAGGTGAAATTGGATTTTGCATAACATAATACGAAGGCAAGTACATGAACAAAGTGATTAAATTATATCAAAAGAAGTAATTTACTGAAACTAGCAATGCTGGCAGGTTAACATTGTGTTTGACAGCCTGTGGTAAAAGTTCTGCATCACCATTATGTGAAGAAACTATTTGTGGAAGTATATATTAATCTCAACAGATACTGGGGAAAAACATTTCTTGAAAGTAACACTGACTGAAGCAGCTGCCCACTAAGATGATTAATGATTAGAAATACTGCTGATATTTCTAGTGTGGGAAGATTGCTTCCTTCAGGAGAGAAACAGATGTTCACCATGGAACCATGGAGTGTTTCAGGTTATTTCACCATGGGGCCTGGGGTTGGGCAGTTCCATCCAAAATCCTAATTAAAACATTGCGGAGGTTGGCATCCTGCTAGATGGGACCCTTCTCCTCTCTCCTCTCCTGGAATCACAGTGAAGATGAACTTGGAAGAAATCATGCCTATTTTCCCACTGATGTAATTGTGATGTGTGTAGTTCGCCCCCAAACTGCTCAATGCCAAGGATTACACACTATGGCAAAGACGTCACCTTTTAAAATGTCACCTTTTAAAGATCCATGCTGCAACTATTTCCTTCTGAATACCAACCTAGATGAAATTTCATCTCATCAGGTATGGCTATTTTGTTAATCTTTCAGCCCACCTAGATTTATAGCCTACATGGTTAAGAGTGCCTCTGAGTCCAAGTCATGGACAAGAATGATATAATGTAAGGACTGTATAATGAGAGTTAAAAACTGGTCCTAGCCCCAAAATAAGTTGGAAAAATATATGGGGAATAATAGAGCAGCTATGTAAATGCTAAAAGATTAACTGGAAACTGTTTGGTAGGATGCTTTCTGAGATACACCTTAGAGGTGTGATGATGTTCTTTTGCAGTAGGCGAGATTGCTTGGAGTTCCTGCTAAACTAACACCACTGTCACCTGCTGCAAAAGTAGATAGGATTGGGTTACCTTTTACAGCATAGACAGCAGCAGACACATGGGTTATCCATAACTGGTGACAAGAACGTGGAAAACCGGATAAGGTTGTATGCTCGGCTCTTTGAAATATGCATAAACAAGTAGGCTATGCTTATGGAATAGTTGCAGTTGTCATGGTGGCTCAGGGTTTTGTTTGGAGTTATATTAGGAGAGGATTAGGTGGGTAGAGAGAGGAGGAAGTAACTAGCTGCAGTAAAGCTGATGTATTAGAAGAAATCTGCACTGCAGAAAGTGCAGAAAACACTGATGGCACCATCAAAGTTCACTGATGCCTACTTAAATAGCTTCTGTAGTGGCTTCATCACATCTTAGTGTGGTTATCTCCCCTTTGCAGTTTCTGTCCCAAAGTCTGTGTGGCTTTGAAAGTCAGGAGGAGCAAAACCAATGCTAGCTGGGCTTATACTTGCATGTTTCTGCTTCTGCAGCAGTTAATGCATCTGTGGCAATAATGTTGTAGTGGTTTTTTTCTTAGTGTTTTGTTTAGACCTTTTCTATCAAAGTTAAAAAACCAGAAAATTACAATGCTCGCTGATGTGACTTGTTTGAAGCTGACATTTTTTCTTTTTTTTCCGAGTTTTATAAGATTCTGAAATCAATACCCCTCTTCCATGCAATTTGCATGTTCATGAGAACCTTTTTTCTTGTATGTTTTCACCTTTTGGTTAATGAAAGGATCTATTCAGTGACTGCAAGAACTACTGAGATTTCTTCTACTTTCACTGCCCATACTGACTAACTTTTCTTTAGGTTAATAATATGGCATAATTTTCTTAGTACCAGGAATCCAGCACTTTGAATGGTGGGTTTTTTTAGCTATTGCTATACTGTCTGGGAGGGAGCTGTCACATTAGTTTTGAATAGATGTGCTGGTATCTATCTAAGTATAACTTTACACTTATGTAATCTGATATATAGGTCCAAAAAAAGTGGCTATTTTCTACAATTTTAATGAAAAAGTCATGTATATAAACCCACTTAAGCTTATCTAGTGAATAATAGCATTTATTAAATAACTTCTAATTTTGATACTAATCCAATTAATCTGTGCCTGATGGGAATTTTAATGATGTGGATGGTAACCATCTCTACCACATTGTCAGTTCTGGCTATGAATCAGTTAATTTGGGATGAAAACGCTGAGCCAGAGTGCGATAAACACCTTTCAACAGGTTCTCACTTTGGTCTTCTGGTGATAAACATAGAGGAGATCATTCGCTTTGCTTCTTCAGATCTCACCACACAGTCAATGACTTGCACACCTATGTCTTCATGAGGGTCACTTCTTCATTTCTGTTGTAGTGCAAGTCCCTGGCATTGCCCAGAACATTGTCACCTCATTTTAGTATGGGAGTGTAACCAAACCCTTTGTCCTGAACTTCTCCATGTTCCTTCCATGTCTATCCAGAAGCATTTGCTTGGAATTAACATGGTAGATTACAGAAAAGAAACTTCTGGCAGAAGCTTCTTTTTCTGAACACCGCAAGTCCCAGTAGCTTTGTCAGTTGCCTCAGGGGGGTCCAAGGATTCCTTGTATAAATCACCATCATACCTGGCTCTGGCTTAAGGCCTAATTCTGCTGAGCTTTTGTCAAAACTACTGCACATGGAGCCTACCTGTGGTCTACTCTTACTCGAAACAAGTCCTGAAGGAAAGCCTTGAGGGAAAGCCAGACATCCAAATGGAAGGACACTAAGCCAGTATGCAGAGAATAGCAGGTATTCTGCTCCATTCAGTTTCCATAAGGAAATGTCAAAAACATGATCTTCTTCAAAATAAATCTGCAGATTTGTCTGGGATGGTGAGTGTTGCTTGATGATCTCTGGATTCTTTTTTTGTTTCTATAAAGAACAATAAATTATAAATATTGTGTGAAGAAAGAAGGAAACATCCTGGCTTTCAGAGTTGTTTGGTATTTAAAAACAAGGTAAGAGTAGAGCTAATTGATATCCAGTTTATTTTGAAAATAAAATGTATTATATTGATTTAGTTATTTATTTGAAATCTTGTACCTGAAGAAGTACGAGGAATCACTCTCTTGGAGTTGAACTCATATATGCATCTGTGTTCAGTTAAGCTCTTTTCCTACAAAACTGAACATCTCCATTTATAGGTTTGAGACATCAACATTAAGTACCATCAATGTGGATCTGAGTGAACATGTTACTTACTCTCCACAACAAGCTAATTACTGCTTAAAAATTTGTGAAATTCTGAGGACCATAGAAGTTTTTTGAAGTAATGTCTGGAGGTTTTCCTTTTTCCTTTCTTGCTCTTTTTATTATTTTTGCAGCTAACTGAAAACTATCTCTGTAGGGTTCTTCCTGTTTTCCTTTTAGCTTACTGAAACTTCCTTTCCATAATGTTGCTTTGATAAAGGCTCCACTGCTTTAATATATAATTTTCATTGTGTCTTTCATTGCTGCAATTAAGTGGCTAATTGAACAGTTTATAACGTCTGTGCCTAATTGCTTCTGTAAGAGGTTAACTGTGAAAGGCGCAGAAAATTAACACACAACATGTTGCCTAGGTTACCTTTTACTGAATAAAGCCTCAGAGATTTTGTTTACTTTGCTGTTTATGGGCAGTGAAACTCCTGAAGATGTTTTAATATGAAACTTCCTTTCATATTGGTTCTTAAATGTCAGCTACAGTGTAATATGCCATAGTTTAAGAAACTTACATGAAACGTAAGTGTAGAAAATATACTTGGGGTTTGGGGTCCAAACGGCAGTAAAACAGATGTAAGTTAAACTTTTCCTGCTTATCTTTAAAAAAATATTGAGTAGCAATTTGATTTTTTTGATTGTATTTAATAAAAACAGAGCAAAACTAATACTAGCCTCAAAGAATACCTCCAATGGGGTTCTCACAGAATAAACAGAAGTTTAATCTGCCTTTGCTGTTTATAATAATACACAGGCTTTAGAACAACTTTTATGCCAAAAACATAGCAAAGTACTGTTCATGTGGAAGGGTGTTTCCAGCTGTTCCCTGGACTCTGCACCGAGTGAAATGGAAAACAGCACAATGTAAGATCAAGTCTAAAAAAACCCTTAAAAAAATATAATCTTCTCAAATGTATCTTCAGAGTTACATTTTTTTTAAAATAAGGAGGTTTAATGTCATTTTATTATGATAATGTAATTTATTTTATAATATAGATTGTATTTATGATACAGCTACAGGAGAGTGAGAAGAGGAAGAAGCAATAGTGTTGCAACAAACTTGCTTGTTTGTTTTTAAAACCATCTCATTATAAGTACATACTGCTGACTAAAAAAACGTTGTCTGTACAAGGTGTGTGGGGAAATGCTGCAGTTGGCAAACCTTTGTTTTCAGGCAGCTGGGGCTGTGAATGTGTTTTCTGTATACCTTCCCACTTTCTTGTCACCTCAGTGGTAAAAAAACCAAATAGCTTATTTGAACAGTGTGTGTTGACTAGCAGAGCCTGTCCAGGCTCTGCTTTTAGGAAGGGACATTTCTCATGATGACCTTCCTTTCTTCTGTGTTTAAACTATGGTCCTCTCCTATTTCTTTACAACTTCTGAAATTATCCACTTTTCTAAATCATACTCATTTTCCTTCTGTAATCCTCTAGACTACCTAGCCTGTACATTTTTTATCTGGTCCTGGTTTTTACTGTTATTTTCCCCCTTACACCAAATGTTACCTTGATGTTAATAACACAGGCAAATATTCTTAATCTTTCTAAAACTGAATGTTGAAAGTATGTGTCTGTATTAGTTATGATGGGCAAGGTTGTATTCTTCTGATCTTGCAGAATTTCAGCAGTCTAAATGGTCATGTTTGAAAGTCTATATAGGTGTTTTTATTACACATAAATGTTCTGTGAGTTTTCAGTTTACCAAAGTTATTCATACCATATTTTAATTTTTGCTACCTCCATTAACTCCACTGTGTGGTTTTTTTCTGCACAGGATTTAACAACTTCGAACGCGTATGTGACAAAGAGTTCATAATACGCAGAGCAGCCACCAATCGTGTCCTAAATGTCTTGCGCCACTGGGTCTCCAAGCATTCTCAGGTATTTTCTTGTTGCACTTTTCTCTCCGTCTGTAATACGTCTACATTCTACCTATAAAATATTTTTAGGCAGTTCTGCTGTATAGTGTAGCGGAAGTCAAACAGCCCGAAAAGTCAGTGCTTTAAAGGTCATACGGAAAATCAGCTTGTAAAAACACACTGTGAAGCAAGTGAAGAATCCTACACCTAGCCTTGCAAATCTCTCCTGAAAATACCCAGTTACAACATTACTCCTGGTAAACGCTGGGTGAGTGCTTTACTGTTGTGATCAGTCTAGTAGGCCCGAGGGCGTCCCTGCCTGTTGCGGTGGGTTGGAACTAGATGAACTTTGAGGTCCCTTCTGACCCAAACCATTCTGTGATTCTATGGTTCAATGATATAATGAGCAGGTTGGATTAATCCTTCAGATTGTCTGTGTTCGTGCTACAGGCAGCTTGGTTCTGTCACTTTGGCTGAATGGGTTAAAACATTTGTACTTGCATACAGATATTTATTTATTTGTTGTGAAGCGTGTATGGAAAGAGGCACCAGTCCTCTGTGTTGGTCCCTCTACAACTGTGACAGGACTGTGGATCTCATGTGTAATCATAAAACTCGGTTGCCAGAGGGAAGCGGAAAAAAATGATGTTTGAGCAGCTAGTAGAATTTCATAGATAGCCATGTTCTTTAAGCTGCCAGATGAGACACATGTTGGAGGATTTTGGCATGGATGTAGAAACCTATCAGGAAAATTATTGAAAATTATTGAAAGAAAGAAAGGAGGAAAGGAGAGAAAGAGAGCTGGAGAGAAGGAAGGAAGGCAGGAAGGAGGGAAGGCAGGCAGGAAGGCAGGAAGGAAAGGAAGGCAGGAAGGAAAGGAAGGCAGGAAGGCAAGGAAGGCAGGAAGGCAGGAAGGAAGAGAAGGGGAAAGAAAGAGAAGAAAAGAGAAAGAGTGAGAGCACTTTGGAAGCAAAGGAAAGATTTTTGTGTGCCTTGGATAGATGGTACTTCACAGCAATTATAGAGTGCAGTGCTTTGTCCCTACAAGCCAATAATCAAGAACACTTACCTAAAAATGGTTTAATGCACAGCTAGCTGCAGCAATGTCAAACTGTCCTATGTCAAACTCAATTCCCTTTTTTCCATGTAATGGGTTTAATTTTCATAGAGGTTAATTTTGCTAGAGAATGAAGTCAGTAAGAAATGCATAAGTGGGAAAATTGGTTATGTTTGAAAAGCTGAACAGCCCAGAAGAGATTAATAAAACCTCTCTTGGTAATGGGAATGATTAAACATTTTGAGTTATTGGAGAAAACCTGTGTACACCAAGTTCTTTTTGAATACCTGCTAAATAAAAATCATTGCATGGCAAAATCTTGAACTGTAACAGAAACGGCAGAATTCTGTTATTAGTGATCTTTGTCGTGGTAGTGTACCTTACGTACTCACTGTGTCCCTGCCACATTTCATATTAAGTAACTGCTGTGAGTTGAGTTGACCCTTTATGCTAATAAAAAGATGGTTAATTAATGTGATTGTGAAAATGTTAGGAGTCATCAGAATTTGTCTACATTGAACAACCATCTGCAACTAGTTAGACTAAGGTTTAAGTGCAAGCTCCGTCCTTGTAGCAATTTATTGAAAATGCCCTTTTGCATACTCCTGCATAATATTTACAATTAGTATTCTTTTAAAAATATTAAGAGGACAAAGGTAATGAGTAAAAATCCAACACTGTGCATTTTCAAAGTGGAAGCTATTACCTGGAATCCTTAGTCTTGCACTGCCTTTTATTTTTTCTGTGGCAAGGGTGACAGATTTTAATTCTCTAGCTCTCGTGATCCAGTATTCTAATATAGCAGATATTTTAAAATGCAAGGGCTTTGGAATAAAAAGCAAATAATGCTACAGCAACAGAACATGTAATCAGCTTTTCGTGTGGTTTACTTGTGAGACTAGGGAGAGAGAAAGGACAGAAGACCTCAGCAAACCAGAAATGACTGACTAGTGTCTGCCAAAAAAAGATACGGGACAGGACTTTTTAAGGAAGGCAAATGAAGGATTACCGTCCAGCCAAATAGTATGAAATGTTGGCAGTAAAGATGTATAGTCCTGGGAGAGCAGTAGCTCAGAGCCTTATTTTACAATAACAACACAAACTGCAAGCTAGAGAACCGTTTGCCACCAGTGTCTAGTGAAGAAACGCTTATTAGATTTCCAAAATGACAAAACAGTGTAAGCATTAAAATTCTATGAGATCAACAGAACTGCCAAAAACTTTATTACATTTTAAGGTATTTGCACCATTCTCTGGCCACTTGGTGCATTTGAGATATACTTCACCTTCAGCAACAGCCAAGGGCAGGTTTTATTCTACTTAAAACAAAAGAAAAAAAGTTAACAAAGTAAGTTGATATTCACAAAGATAAACGTGCAATTCAGTGTGCTTGCTGATACTGTTTTCTCTCCACTTGGCTTTGAATTTGGTTTTGCCACAAAAACTCCCAGCATCAAGTAGGCAATTTCTGTCCTCTGTGAGAGAAGCTTCTCCCACTGTCTGGTATACTGTTCTTGTGATGTGCTGAAGGTCTTTGTGGCCATTGCTAGCCTGCTGCACCACTATAAAAGGTGACCTACTGTGCACATTTTTTCTGCCAAAATGCCATTTCCTTATTACTAGCTGCAAAGTGAGGCAAAGATTTTAGATGGGTAACTGTGGGACTTTCTTTAGTTCTTTTTTTAGGTTACAAGATGCTACTACCAACATGCTTAGTGTTGCAGCATATGAGTAACCCTGCAGCATAACTGACCTGGAGCTCTCTGATCCACCAGTGACAGTCAATTCTCTACAAGTTATTTATCTGCCTAAATTATTGTACTGGTTTAGATTGTTCTAGCTCCCAGAGTGCATGAAGTCCTGCACAGTCCCATAGAAATGTGCGGGCTATGTTCAGAAATGTCTGCAATATAAAGAGGCTAACATACAACCATCTGTTAAAAGTGCTTTTGCATATATCATCCCACTTAGTTATTTGCTGCCCTCCATCCCTCCCTCTGGATCCTTTTGGCTAGCTGTAGTGTGCTGCTCTCAAGTGCATAATAACATGGGTCAGGGTTGGGGCGTGAACTGAGGGATACAGGAACTATCCAAACAAATGGTTCACAGTCTTGTGTTTCTTTACTTTTTTTCTAGCAAATCCTTGGCCTGGGTTTGGAGGGTCTTTCCTCTGCTGGGCTATGGAATGAATTAGCTTCCTAGGGTATCTTGAAACTTTGTCAAAAACCACAGTTGTAGATGTTTCAGGGTTAAAAGCATGTGCTTTTTAAAATTTATCTGAGTGTGGACAGTATTTAATAAGTAGAATTGTCTGTGGCCAGAAAACAGAATCCATTAAAATACGCAATTTGATCTATTCAGTGAGAATGTACTTTCATAACGCGTTTGTTTTTTTTAAAAAATCTTGAAATCATACTAAACGATGCGTAAAAAAAGGATTCATTATTTTTAAAACTTGAGTCACAAACTATAGGAGTAATTCCAAGTAAATATATGGTGATAATCCAGATCTGCAGCCCTTTCAGGAGGGCAGAAGGAACTAATTAATGTTGCCAGGAGCTCCCAAGGCACAGACAAAAATTTGGAAAAAAACATCCTCACAGAATGTGACATACACTTTTTGTTTTTACCACACTGAGTAAGAGGAATCAAACCCTGTTGCTCATCAGCCAAAGCCGGCACAGCGTGAAAGATGGCTCATATAGGTTTTCCATGTTTTTTTATTTACATTTTTTTCTCTTCATTCCATATCCATCCTCTTTTTTCCTCTACTCTTCCCTGTCTTTTTCATTCTGCCACCTACAACTCAATAAAGCTCTCTTTTTGCTCAAAGTAACAGCAGAATGTTCATGTTTACATTTCATTTTTAAAATGTAATTGAGAGGAACAGCATAGGATTCTCTTCTTGTAAACAATAAAAACACATATGACAAAGCAGACAGTCATTGTGGAGACAAAAGCGTTGATGGGAGCAGTAAGGGCTTGCAAGGATAAAACTCCCACTGACTCTTGTAGAGATGGAAAAATAGGAAGGGAGAAGGAGGCCAAGAAGAGAAAGTCTTTGTATGATTTTCATTATCTTAGAGAGATTTTGCAGCATCGTTTTCTTTGTTTAACAGTACTTTCATGTCTTTTACCTAAACACTTCATGTTACAGAATTAAAGTTTTTCTGCTCCTGTGGCAAGCAGATTGAAATGGAGCTTGTCCAAGGGGAAAGCTTTTGCATCTGCTAATGAAGAGAGACTGGCTTCTCCAGACTTCCCAGTTTTGAATGACAGCTGGGTGCTTGTTCCCGTTGGCTTCTTTGCACATCTCAGCTGGAATGAATTGGCAAATCTTAACTCTCTCACAAACTAGACAGCTTCCAGACAGTTTCAGGGAGTTATGAAGTTACCACAAGATCTGGGGAGAAGATCAAGGCTTGAATTTTGAGAGTATAGGTCATGATATCATGGTCGATGCCTGTTTTGCTCCAGCTGTGAAATAATCTACTGCCAGTCATTTTCTTGCTCATACTGATGAAGCTGTGTTCAGTTTTCAGCAGAAAGATGTAGTCATTGATAGCAGTTAGGGATAATGGAGGACACCTGTATGCAGAGAATTGTCCAAGCAGAGATCATTTCAGTTAGTTAAAAATAGTTTTAGTGCACATGAACTGGCCAATTCCATTTGTACACTGAAGGAAAAAAAAAAGAAAAGATAAAAATTCCATTATTCCAAGCCCCACTTGGCTTGAGTTTAAAGGCATAAAGTAATGAATAAGGTGTCTGGCAAAGTTATAGTAGGTTTATTGTAGAAATATGAACAAATCATACTTACTATACGATAGCAAGATGTGCAGTATTTTAACTGCATTTCAAATAAACCCCTCGGATCCATGACCTCTGCCTTGAAACAGGAAAGAAATTTCGGGGGTTTTGTCTGAAATAAACAGATGTCATGGTACAAACTGTGAACTGCAGAAACAGAGACGTTGCCCAGAGAGAGGCAGAGCAAAGGAACCCTGAGTGAGCCTTCCAGCATGCCGTTGGTCACTTAGAGAAGAAATCCGCTTTGCCTAAACTTAAGCCCTTTGCAGAATACTGTTATGCATTGAATAGTAATGCACTTAATTGTTGCTGTGTTCTGTCCAAATGTCGCAGAAATGTAAGGGTTTGCTATACCATGACCCTTCAGGGAACGTGAGTCACCCCTACAATGGTAGCCAAGCTTGCAGTCAGTCAAACTAATTAGCAGTACTCTGCACCCACTTCTGCTGGAGCCTGACAGGTCCTTCTTCACTGAGGTCTCTCTGCAAAGCTCTTGAACATACTACATCCCTGGACTTAGAGGCAGGCATGTCACATTTCTTTTCTGTCCTGAAGACTTTAATCTGACAATACACAGTGGCTAGATTCTTCTTTCAAGGTTTCTCTCTACTGCAGGGTTACACGGTGCTTGGATAAGGGGAGGTGTGTATTGTATGTGCTGAGAATTACTCACTCGTGCTATTAACGTAGCTTGTACTTTTATCAGCTAACGCTGATACTGTGGAGTCAGGACTGGCACTCCTCCTCAAATGATGACTGTCTGTTTGCACTGGAAACTAACTGGACGACAAAGCTGTTGCCCTTTGCTTGCTTCTTGAAGTAAGCCAGATTTACTTCAAGTTCAGGGATTAATTTTGCTCATAGCCAGTTACAATATCTTTTAACTCTGCCTTCCACATGTGTAAATGTTTGATTGCAGGTTCATTTATAAACATTTCCCTCAGCACAATTGTATGTGATGGTTGAAATGTTCTTTTCTGCTGGAAAATTAAATATTGTTATAGAGGACTGAAACACTGGAGTAACTTCAGTTAACTCTGATAAAGTTTGATGTGCTGTATATAAGATTAAGAGTCACTCCACTGATGCCATTGAAATAATTATCCATTCACACCTTGACATGAGAGCAGATAAAATTGTAGGGCAAATCCCATCTATTTAAAAATGTTCCAAATTCCTTGTAACATCTTTCAGTAGATCTCTCTCCCCTCCTGGACATCACCAATACTGGGCTCCCAGCAGGATTTTATCATTACCCCGTCACTTTGAAGTAATCAGTTATAGCCAGTAGCAGTGGTAGTCTTTCTCAGTGTCTGTGCCCATCTGCTACTTCCAGTTTGTGCTGCTGCAGCTGGGGACAAAGGACAATGAGTCTGCACGCAGTATCTGCACTTTGTGTGGGTACTTACAAAGACATCCAAAACCCTGACTCTAGCTTTAAATGCAACTTTCCCTCCTTTGCACATCTAGCATTATTATTCCTTCATTAGATTTTTTTTTCTCCCTTCACTAATTTAACCCTTCCTCTCCTTCAGAGCATTTTCTCCTCCATATTCTTAAAATTTTCCCATCTCCAGCTACTATGCGAAAGTCCCTCCAATTTCTGTCTGTCCCCAATGTTTTGGGTTTTTTTACTGAGGACTTCTCTGGTTACTTGCCCTTGTATTTTAGAAATATGACCACTTGTTCCTTCCCTGTGTTTCTCTTCTCTGCTTCTCCCTGTTTCCATGTAACACATCCCTCTTCAGTTTTTCTTATTTGTGGTTTACAGATTGAAAAATTTTCACTGTGTAGTTAGTCACAAGATGAAGAGAAGTGACTAGGAAAAAAATTCAGTGCATCGAGTCTTCTTGCTTGCAGTGATAATATCAGCTACATCTGGGAGCGTCTGTGGAAAGACCATGGGCTGTGTTTGCCAAGGCTGGCAACCTGAATTGGAAAGCAGTCAGCTCCCTTCCCTCCCTGCTTGAAAATAGTCTTCCAGCCTGGGAGGCACTTTCGGTCAGCTAGCTAGAGCCATCCCCCCATGACAAGCCCTGCCAGCTCGGGGTGTGATATTTGGGTGGGTGGCACGTTCCACCAATGCTGGCCAGAGCATCTGGAGAACTTTCTGTTCTCAGGTCTCTTCAGAGCATACTATGTAAGAGAAAATTACAATTAAAAGGAGAGAGAAACTAATAAAATGAGTCCAAATGCACTCAGCAAAGACTGTTACAAGGGAGTAGAGCTACATTTATCCTGACAACTTGTACTCCTCCTCCTCCCCTTCACATGGCAATCACACAGCACCAAAGCCAGCCTGCCAGTTGGCTTTTTTGCCTTTTAAGCAGGTGCCTGAGGAGCTGAAAAGCTGGTTCTAGTTTCAGAGCTGAACCTAGGTGAGATCATTTTTACGTGAAGTGTGCAGGATTATATTTAAGTTGGGTGATGCAACTCTGTGAAAAGGGTTCCCTCAAGAATTTCTTTGTGGTTTCTCCATGCACAGTTTCTTCTCTTCTCCTCTCCTGCCCCTTCCGTCCCTCCTTCTGGTGCTTTTTGTAGTCCTTATCACTGACATACTCAAATATAAATTAAGTTCTCATGTTTTAGATCCCTTTTATTTGTCTGGGTTATTCAATGTTTCCTCACATTGTTTAGATGAAGGATATTTCCTCTCACTTAGGAAGATGTAAAGAAAGAGGAGAGGAAAAGATTTTGAGGTTCCACTGAGCCCATGTCAAAACTTGAAAGTTATATTCTCTGTATAAATCACTGATAGTAAATCTACATATTTCTAGTTACACTTCACCAGGAGAGCTTTCTGCTGCTTCTGCTGCATTCTCTTTTCTTCTGGCCAGTGATTCTAAGATTCCAAATCCATCATCCCCTCTTTTTTTTTTTCCTTCTTTTCTTTTTTTCTGTAACTCAGCTGGAGTAGGTTGTTTTCCTATCTCCTCCTGGCAAGGGAATGTGCTTGTACTTTATGAAGAGAACATTACTCTCTAATCCTGTGCATGGTAGACATGAACGGGCTGGTTATGAATCTGCTTAAATGTAGTTATGCTGACTTCGGTGTTCTGTAGTTACAAAGGAGGCTTTTGCTTTCATAGTGCAGGTGGGTGACTGAAAAATTAATACACTTCTCTGTGTTGCTGCAGTATTCTACTGCTGGGAAGTTCATTAAATTGTGCTGAAGATGGTGCATGATGCTTTTGATTGGATGGTAACTTCATAGATCCTCTCTTATCCTAGGCGACTCCAGGGCAGACCTCCTACTTAACTCATCAGCTGTCATTTTTTCTATATCTGCACATTTTGTAAGTGGTTTTGCAGTATAAATATTAAATCAACAGGGAAGAAATATCTTTTTCCATTAGTGACTGTAATGGACTTTAAAAAAAAAGTTTAAATTTTGTTTGGAAATCCTAGTTAATTTCTCTGCTCAAGTCAAATGAAAATCTGTATAAGACCCACAAATCTTTAAGCTGTTATAGACTCTAAAATATTTTAGAGGTTTATGCCCTCTCATGAAGGATTGGACCACTGTCAGATTGAAATCTACCAGCTGAAAAATTGAGTGGTTCTTGTCTGACTGACTGTATTCCTTCTGTGATATGTAAATTTCAACTGGAAGACACTTTGAACGCTGAAGTAGTCTGAAACATGCAGCCATTTGAATATAAACTGGGATAGTGGGTTTAGTCAGGCTTGCCAGCCCTCGCTGCCGAGGATGGTGGCAGTGTCTTGTTGTTAGTCCTTCCAACAGCGGGAAGAAATAGCGTAACATGTTAACAGGCAATACAACAGGTAAGAATGTCAACAAAGCAGTTTTAAATTGCGTAGAGTTAAGTACATGTACATGTTTAAGTACAACAATCTCCATAGATCTTTTAATGTATCACTCATCACACGGGCACCTCAATATCTCCTAGATCACTAACTTCAATGGAAAAATAGATTGGCTTTCTGGTTTTCTTCTCAACCCCTTTTTTTTTTTTGTCCTCACATTATAAGAAGCAACTGCCATATCTGCAGCTGCCGGAATACATCCAGGCACAAAGGAAGGGATTTTGGGCAGTAAGACAACAGCTGCAGAAATTGCATGGACATAGGGCCAGGTCTGTTCTGTGGGAGAGCTGTGCTATGAAGTGACATCTTGTAGTTGTGGTCAGGCTGGTGTGGAGGTGACTGCTGGGACTGAAGGAACTGCAGAAACCAATGCATCCCTGTCTCTAATCCCTAGTCAGTTCCTATCACTCAGGGTAGTTTGGGCTGGCTGTGTTGATAAAGGGTCTAGGACTTCTCTTTTTTCTGAGTTTAGAAGCAGCATGAAGTTCCTTCCAAAGCCAGTGTAACTGAAGTGAAAGGTAGCCCTAACCCTAAGAGCTAAGTGTTCATATAGCTTGCCAACATTATGAGTTTTTCCAGCTATTCTAGGACTACTCTCTTGTGGAGATTACTCAACAAACATGTTTTGCTATTAACATGCAATGTATTCATTCTCATTACTTATAAGAATTAGGTTGTAAACATGCAAAACTGAAAGTGTTTTGGTTTTGTTGGGTCTGATATTCATAGGTGAGGCTTCCCTACACTGATTCAGAAATTAAATAACTTCTAAAATATAGACTATCTTGGTGATCAGTTGCAATAAAGCAAGACTTCCTGAAAAAAGTCATCCCATAATGAAAATGATCAGCCAATTATGGTTTGAAAAACATAACTGGAGATAAAATACTGATCATGTTGAGATTTGCAAGTTTACAGTGGCTGGTGAGATTTTTGTCCAGCGTGCTAAATGAGGATGTTAGATTTGCCAGCTCTTGATACATTCTCTGTTCATTGATGATAGGAAAGATACCGAGCTTCTTTTATAGAGTGGCCATCATCAAACTATAGGACAGACAGTACTATTATAAATTATGCTGGTTGCTTAAGCTTGTGCAGACTCAAGGCTTTTCCTTCAGCTAGATTTTGATACTTTCATATTTCAAACGGTTTTCTTTTAAAAAATCACAAGAGCGAACAATACTCTCATGTAGTTTAGTTGCATTCATCATGCTTTCACTGATTAGTCATTTTTCATACCCCAAATAAACAAATAATTGTCTCTGTATTCTTTTGCAAAGAGACTAAAATAGTTCCTAAAGGATGCATTTTGGACAATGGCTACAGCAAACTTATTTTATAAAACAAACAGTGCAGTACACAGAGCATTTTTTTGCTAGTTTTTGAGGCATATGTAACCATTCAAAGCCTAATATGCACAGATTCCTGTTCTTCAACATCCTCTAGTATGGACAAACATCACAAGAAGCTAAGACACGGATATTAACTAGTTTCAAAAGACGAATTAGTTATGGCCAAGTGGAGAAGACTTTTGAAGGGTAAAAAGGGATGCTTGTAACTGGAGGGCAATGTCCGGGGCATTGCTGGCGGGTGACAGCAGGGTATTTCCGAGCCCTGACTTTTTGAGCAATAATCTTTCTCAAAAAGCGCTATAAGCGTGGCTGTGACACCACTTTCTTTAATAAACATGCATCATCATCTTAAGTATTTCATCCCTTTTCCAAACTAAACATCACCTTCCTTTGTGACTTTCAGTGCAGTCTGGTGCTTCCTGCAGCTCCTCAAGTGAAACACTGATCTGAGGACATACGTCTTCAACAGGCGTGGTTCTCCTCAGAGACATGTATCTCCAGAAATCCTGTCAATTTAGGAGGCTGTCGCAACAGAAAGGGTTCTAGTGGATTCTTTGGGAAATTAACCTTTCCCAGTTTCAATAAATTTGTGGCTTCCATTACCTTGGAAACAAGCACGGGCTTGCCACAAGCATGGTCTTGCTTGCAAGTAACTGTGGTTATCAAGGAAGATTTATAATGTACTAGGTGACTGAAAGGTTTGGAGCTAGTTTTCTTACCAAAATGCTAACTTTGAGATCAATGAAAGCTCCTGTACATTCCCACCTTAAAGTTCGTACATTGTTCTATTCTTGGATTTTCTCCAATATCAGAGATAACAGAAATGGTTCTTGGGTTTTCCTGTCAGATACCAGTTTGCTTTAGAAATGAGTAAAATGCTGAAGCTCTTACATGCAGTGCCAGAGAGCACTAGTCTGATCTATGGAGCTTACTAGGTTGAGCACTCCATGACATGGAACAAAAAGCTGGCTTTTCCAAAGCGGTGAGTATGAGGTAAGAAACAGCAGAGGCAAGGCAGATAAACAAAGAAACTCAAGAAAACAGTTAAAAAAACCCCCCAGTGTCCAGCCTCACCAGGCAGTGGTCTCGATATTGCAATTAAACTGTTTTAATAGTCATTACAGGAGAAGAGATGATAAAGGATTTTGTGGATGGCATTTTTTGTGAGATGCAATTCCTGTTTTAGAAGAGAAAGGTTAAGTGATTTGCCCATCACAGAAGATAAAGGTCAGAAAAGGAGATAAATTACAGCCTTCCAGGCTCCCACTGCTGTAGCCTGTTCACTACAACAACTTTCCAAGTTTTCTAAATATTTTAAAACCTAACAGGGGGGGAAAAAAAGAAAAAAAGCAAAGCTCACAGAAGTACATCCTTATATCCTTTCAGTTATTTGATCAA
Organism: Psophia crepitans; assembly: GCA_013399095.1. Classification (NCBI taxonomy): domain Eukaryota; kingdom Metazoa; phylum Chordata; class Aves; order Gruiformes; family Psophiidae; genus Psophia; species Psophia crepitans. The sequence goes on from VWZZ01002923.1 coordinate 103,229, forward strand.
TATTTTTAAAACAAAAGGAAGTAAAATTGTTCTCCTTTGTAGGATTTTGAGCTGAACAATGAGCTGAAAGTGAATGTGTTCAGTTTGCTGGAAGAAGTTTTGAGAGACCCTGACCTTCTGCCACAAGAAAGGAAAGCTACTGCAAATATACTGAGGTAAATATGTTTCTACTGATTTAGTATGATAACTATAGCATGTGAAATAGTTAGGGGATTATGTATCATGGAATTCACAGGGTTTGATTTTTCTCCAGAGTATTTAATTTCGAAGGATTACTATTCTATTAGTTATGAAACAGACCGTGGCTTGCATTTCATTCACGAAAATACGTTCCCAGCAGGAAAAAATGCTTCCTAGCAAAGCAACAAACCACTCCCTCTAACACCTTGAGGAACTCCTATCTCAATAACGAGATAAGAGTAGCCTGCTAAGCTCTGGAAAGGCTGGTGATAGCCTAACATGTCATGACATTCTAACAAGACCATGCTTGCACTTTCCTTTGTGTTGACACTAAGTCCAAAGTTCTTTGGGTAGCTTACAGAAAGGAATTTGTGTTTAATTAGTGCCATGAAATAAAAGACCTTTAAGCTTCTGCATAATGAGGACGCTTTAAATTGGGGTTAGAACACGTTATTTTGTTACTTAGGGTTGGTATTACAGAGTTGAGTGTCTAGTCGTGCCAGAGAGACAAATCTTTATAAGCATTCATTAGTGACAATACTTTTGTCTACTAAGTGTGAATATTTTATAATAACTGATTTTCATTTAAATTGTTCTACATTACTAGGCAGCAATGAACTTTTAAAGACTAAGTAGCTGTTAAGATACAATGAAAAAAAACAACAGAAAAATCTGTTATGTGCTTTGTTAGTATTTTTATAAGTATTCTGCTAGAAAGCCTATAAGGGTGCAATAAGTGCAGTGTGTAGGAATTTTCTGAGACTGTTTCACAGGTTTCGCTTACATGAAAAAAAATGTCAGAAAGATGAGAGGAAAGTCGTTCACTTGGAGGGAAGACAAAGGATAAGAAACAAAGTTCTGAATAAAAGCACTTCATGTCAATGAGATTCTACTTAATTTTTACATAAATAAAAATAAACCTCCTTTAAAATTATACTGCATGTACTATTATTCAACATAAAAATAGATTGTTTCACATATTTCTGTGGAAGAAACAGCAAGGAAGAAAAGCAAAAAAGATTAGGATAATGAGATTTAATAATGTGCTTGGCAACAAAGGTTCTGTCACATTGCTCACAGGGGGAAAAAAAATCTTAAAACCTTTTGCTGCTTAAGAAAATATGATTGGCTGTTCCTGGCAGAGTAATGGAATAGATTTGTAGACTTGTAATATACAAGTTTGTTAGCAGTTTCCTGTGTCCAGTTTCCAATTAGCCAATTTCCATTAGCTGTTGCTTCAAAAAATGGCACCTTGGTAATTATGTGTAAACTGTGACCTGACCCCATTTGCATTCTTTTACTGCTGTTCTATGAAATTTAAGTATTGTTTGTCCTTTCTTTCCTTCTTGCACTTACTGCTTTAGTATCTGAGCACAGTGTATATTTCTTACGCAAAGAAAAAAAAATTAAATCTGGAAGAAGTTAAAATTCTGAAAAAGTTAAATTTTTAAAAATTGAAAAATTGGGGAAAACAGCAAAAGGAATAAGTAGTGAAACAAAACTGCTCAAAATTATAATTCTAGTAAAAAATGCACAGAATTGGAACTAAAAAAGTTAATTAAAAATCAACTCATTTTAAATATTTTGTAGAAACAGATTGCATTTTTTTAAATCCTTCTAATGTAGTCCTTTCATAGTTTTTTCATAGTCATTATCCTCACAGTATTTCTGGAAAGTATTGTGAGACTTTACAAGACGGCAAGTAAAGCATAGGTAGAATGACCTGTCTGAGTTGTTAGTGGGATTTTCTGTTGGAAACAGATAGAGAATGAAGATTTTCTGAGAAGCAGTCCTCAGCCAAGCCATCTTTCATCAGAGTTTGCAGCTATAAGCCCTACTCCTGCCAGATTTTTCAAACAATATAGTTTGATTATAGATACAGTCATACAGAATCATAAGTACTTCGTTACATCCCACAACCTAGCACTGGAAAAAGAGCCATAGGTGTCTCAGCATGCAAGACCAGTCCTTCTGACTGAGTGCTGTATGGATGTCCTGCTTTCCTTCAAAATGAGGCATGAAATTTAAGCCATGGCTAACATTGATTATAAAAAATCCTTTACTGCTCTGCAAGACTGGCAATGCTGCTAATGTATATGCGTGCTGGACAATGTGTATGTCAGATATTTCAGTACTAATTCAACTTCAATTCAGTTTCAATACCATTTCAACATTAAGTCAAATAAGCATCAGTGACACAGTATTGCTGTCCCAAGGGTTCAGAAAACTGCTGGGTTCCATTTTCTGTAGCAACCCTATTTCAGTGGCAGCTAAAATCTCTCCTGTGTCCTGTCCATGTGTTCATTATATACACAAACTGCCCATAAACTTTCAAATCAATGTTGTTGCATAAGTAAACTTTCAGATAGAGGCTGTTGCGTAAGTACAACTTCCATAATTTAAATTATAGTTAACAGGACATCAGGATATAGTCTCCAAGTTAAAAATGTTAGTGCATAAACCAGACTGTCCCCGGGTCTTACATAGAACAAAAATGTAATCTGAAGCTCCTGGACTTGTTCTCCAGCCACACAGGAGGCAGTTATTTACCGGGCATGTCAAATCTCTTAAAATTTAGCTGGTAAGGAGAAATCAGTTCTCCAGGAATGGGAACTGCTTCAGTAGCCTTGTGGGAAAGAGTGTGGGGGGGCAATTCTGATTTTGGACAAAAAATCATTCAGCTGGGATCAAATATACAAATGTGTCATATATCTCATCCTTTCACTGAAAGAATGAGCTGTGGTTCATAAACCATCTCAGGAAAATGGGTTGTTTGGTAATTAAGAGTGGTTTCAAAAAGCACTGCGGTTACTTCCAAAGATATATTCTCAGCAAGGCTATATAGTTAACCGAGAAGAGGAAATTATAGGATATAAGAAATAATCCGCAGTTGAATGGAGTGGTTTATATGTAACTGCAGATCTGTGGTAATGACACAGGGGTGCACATTCCTTTACTCTTCTGCAAGTCTTAATTTTTATTGCACGTTAGGAATATTTATAAGCTTTAAAAAGACTGATCAAGTTACTAGTCCTGAGCAGTGACCATCTGTCCTGTGGAGACTCTGGACACATGCTTTGTCTTCCTCAGGAACCATTTCAGCTGTTGGGGCAGTAAGCAGGAGTCTCTCTGGTTCTCCACTTCTCAGCTTGTTAGTGGATTCAGAGGTGGAACCAGCTCTGGGCTGCTCTTTGAAAACTTAACTTTTTAATAATTCAAATATAAAGCTGAGGAATAGTTTCTATCAGGAGGGTTTAGCTTTTCTAGCAGGTTGTAAAGTCCTTGAGCAATTCTGGAAAAGATTCCATGAAGAATGAGAAATCAACAGAAGCAGAAGAGAAAATACCAGCATGACTGCATCCTATCTTACAATACAGTTGTATGAACCCAGTTGGCAACCATGTTTCTAGTGCCAGAAGAACATAGCTGGGTTTTTTTTATATGTGCACTAAAACCAAAGATACTGCTTCTGGTACAAAAAGAGGACATGGTGACATGGAAACGGTTCTCTGACATTCTTGCATGATGCCTCCCATGGTGCCATGTCTAGTTGTGGAAGTAGGTCTAAGCAAACATTGAACATACTCTTCACTAAGCTGGGAGAGTTCTCTCTCTGACTTATCTCTGAAGATCACTGTTTATTGTAGTAGAGACAACCAAGACTATGTTCCCTTTGACCAAGAACTGCTAAGCTTTAAGCAAATGCTCCTGTACTGCACCGGCACATCATGGAGAGGCACCAGATTACATATTTTCTATCATATCATTTGCCAACATGGCAGCTTACACTCAACGTTCTGAATATTAACAGAAGGCCTGTAATGAAGAAAATTACTTCTTGAGTTCCGTGAACTGTCCATAGGTTATAATGACAGGGTGAGTGGAAAGGGATTTCCTCTCTGCATTGGCTTCGAAAAAATTGTTTGGTGGCACCCACTGTGTCTAATTGAAGCACCTAATCATGAAACAAATTGTAGACAGCTAATGAACTCCTTCCAAGGTAACTGTCTATCATGAACAAGATTCTGTCCTCCAAAATTTTCTAAAGTTAGGCATCCTGACTGTTCTTCCAGAGATCACAGATGACACCTTCCTTTCTCAGACAGTAACACAGGCAGTGACTTGCAGAAGCTGTGAATCCTACACTAGATGTCCTAAAGATAACCAGAGCCTTTCTTCTTGTAGAAACATGTAGAGGTGCTCCCAGGTATTGTGTTCCTCTTTTGGTTCACATACCAATGTCTGGTTTGGATGTCTTATTTTTGGTTTTCTGCTAGATGGAGGGCTTTCATCCTATACCACTTAGAGGAGAAATATAAATTAGCCACCTAGAACTGAAGAGCTCTTTTACTGTAATTAGAAATCAATGTTTGAAGATTTTTGACAGCATATTTTTTATGTGAAAGCACAGCGTTGTCATAACTGGAAGTTTTGATAAAACTTTCATGCAAAAGGCTTCTCTCGGATGGGGTGAGCCAGTTGACATGCCCTTCATGAAAATAGTCATTCACACAGTTGCTAGGTGAGTGTCATAAAATAGGCTTCTCAGTTGTTCTGACGGGGTACTTGCTCCGGCATTTTACATCTAAAAGGTCTTGGCATATCAAAACATGTAGTCTATCACAATCCTGGTTTGCCAGTCAGTCCTCACTGTAGTCATGGCTTCCCTGCATTTCAGGTGTTGTGGTCTGCCCTTGAGTCTGAAAAGTAGAGGTATTCAGAGTGAGGTTAGGAAAAGCATTTCTTATCCTACATTCAATATTGAAACACTTGTGAAACGTGTGAAACACTTGTGAAAGAAAGTTCATACTTTCTGAGCCTACATGTAGGTATATTCCATGCTCTGTCTCCTTGAAAGATACTTGGTAAAAATGTCTCTTTTTATGAACTGACCCAGCCTTTGAGTGTATGTGCACATATGTGCATATAAATTTCTCGGAAAATCAGTCCCTTTGTTAGCCGAGATGAGGAGGAGGAAAGGTTGGGTTGCGTTCTGAAGATATTATGGTCAGTTTTGGGAAAGACTGAATAGACTATGAATGGCAAGGAAAGTGTTTATGAGAGATACTGGGCTGCTTCATGCCTTCTTGAGTCATCACACAGAACAGCTGGTATTTCTTGCATGATGAGATTTTTGTTGAATTACTGACAGGGTTTCTCTGCAGGGTAAAAAAGGCTTATTTTTCTTTTTATTCAATATCTATTCTAGAAAGCTAGGCAAACCTACTGAAGTATGTTTTGCTTGGGATTTTACAAGCCTTATTTACTAACCCCTGAAATCTAGGTAAAATTGCATTAATGGTGAAGCAGAAAGTGTGAAGTTCAGACTGAAGAATAGTGAATAACCTTGATAAATAGACCTATCTGGCAAAAAAAAGCTACAAGAAACAATTTCTTCTTCCTCTTCTCCTTCTCCTTCTCCTTCTCCTTCTCCTTCTCCTTCTCCTTCTCCTTCTCCTTCTCCTTCTCCTTCTCCTTCTTCTTCTTCCTCCTCTTCTTCTTCTTCTTCCTCCTCTTCTTCTTCTTCTTCCTCCTCTTCTTCCTCTTCTTCCTCCTCTTCTTCCTCTTCTTCCTCCTCTTCTTCCTCTTCCTCAGAATAAATATAAATTAAAATTCAGGGATATACAGAGGCCAAAATTTGATGGATGACCAATTTTCTGCCTTGTATGAACTCACCAGACAATGCATTTCAGGTTCTATAACTTACACCAGCTTTTAAAATACTTTAAAAATATTTTATGTACTGGAAGGGAGTGAGGAGACATGTTAATATTTCCCAGTAGAAACTTATTTAAATATTTGGACTGGTCAAGTATGAAGAATAGGTTAACTGTGAGAGAGGTCTAATCTTAGCTGCTCACTCTAAGAATTAGAAAGTTATTTCTTGTATATTTACTTCCTTCATTTGATGGAGGTATCACCACACTCAGTCCTCACTGAGAGGGATACTGTTAAACAGTCCAACAGAACCTCTCCTTACCTTTGCTTTCTCTCATAACTCTTCTATGGACTTGTGCTTCTTACCAAGCTTCCAGGAGCCTCTCCAAGGAGTGGAATGGGAACTGCCCAAGCAGAACTGATCAGCTCAACATATCTTCCTACGCCTCTGTTGAAACTAGGTATCCCAATGCAGACAGTAGTACAGACTGAGATGGAAGCTGCTATTGATGCTATCAAAAAGTACTTTTATCCAGCCTAGAGATGTGTTGTCTTCTGCAGATCTAAACTTAGAGCATTTATGAAAAAAGGAGAATTTGTTTCATTAGACCACTATGTTAGAGAAAAAACAGCAGATACTTCTTTAGAATGAGGGATTGGAATTCTACATAAAATGTGAGATGTCATGTTAGAGAGTATCAGGAAGAAAAATGGGGAAAAGTTAACTATTTTCAGCCTTTTAAGAATCTCATGTTTCCTATTTTATTTTGTATTAAGCAAATACACTAATTTCTGTATCAAAGATGAGAACTTCAGCCAATATAAAGTTGTATGTAACAAACTGAAATTATAGTTTACAAGATTACTGAGAATACTTGGGTCAGAAGGGCAAGACCTCTCTTATTTTATTGCCAGGAAGCACATGCTCTTGTCATATGATGAACAAAACCTTTCTGCAGTCAGTCAGTCATGCGATACAGCACAAAATAAGCTGGTCCATAAAGACAGATTGCCAGTCTGTTTACAGTTACCGAGGCTGCACACCATTATTATCTGGAGAAGAAGCTTAGGGCTCTTCTGAAGAAGTAGACATACAAGACTTTGCACAGTGTGCCTATCAGACGTAAAATGTTTCCAACTCCTATGAAGAAAGGAGTATTTTGTGTGGATTTGATAGGCTGAGAATGTAGGCAAGGAGGTTTCTTAGGTCCCTTCTCTCTGTATCCGCATTTGATTTTAACGTCGTCCTCCAATTTGACAAACGAAAAGGAAACAACAGCAACCCACAACAGAAGAACCTAGAGTACTAACCATTAACACCTCCTCTCCACCTGCATGGTATGAATTCCGTTATCTTACACTCATAGCTAAAGTCTCCAGGCAATATAATCCTTTTCTTTTAACCGGTTCCCCAGCTGGTACATGAAAAGTCTGTTACTCCAGAGTGCAAAAATGAAGATTGGAGGGACCATGACAAAATACCTGGTCCAGTTGCTGTGCTTTCTGGAGTAATCTGTAGAACTGGATCTTCTTTGAAAATGGCCATCTAAACTTTCTTTGCAAATTGATCTGATGAGCACTCTACAACTTCTGCAGAAAGCCTGTTTCAGTACACACCTATACTTGCAGTAGGAGAATTGAATTTAATTTTGAAACTAAATCTTGCCTGATGCGAATCAGTCCAGTTACTTTTTGCCACATCACTGGTGTCTTTATAGGCAGTCTTTTACATACTGACATAATGTTCTTTCAACCTAAATCTTCTCTTTTCTATATTACATAAATCCAGTCTATTCAAGGTTTCTTTGAGTCTGTATTTTCCAAATTAAGGGGTGAGATCTTAGAATTAAGAGTAACTAGGTGGATAGATGATGGAAGTGCAGTGGATATGGTCTATCTCGTCTTCAGTAAGGCATTTGATACTGTCTCCCACGGCATCCTTGCGGGTAAACTGAGGAGGTGTGGCCTGGATGATCGAGTAGTGGGGTGGATTGTGCACTGGTTGGAAGGCAGAAGTCAGAGGGTTGTGGTCAAAGGGGCAGAATCTAGTTGGAGGCCTGTGACCAGTGGAGTCCCTCAGGGGTCGGTACTGGGACCAGTGCTATTCAATATTTTCATTAATGACCTGGATGAGGGAACAGAGTGTACCCTCAGCAAGTTTGCCGATGACACTAAACTGGGAGGAGTGGCTGACACACCAGAGGGATGTGCTGCCATTCAGCGGGACCTAGATAGGCTGGAGAGCTGGGCGGGGAGGAACCTGATGAGATTCAACAAGGACAAGTGTAGGGTCTTGCACCTGGGAAAGAAGAATCCCATGTGCCAGTACAGGTTGGGGACTGACCTGCTGGAGAGCAGTGTAGGGGAAAGGGACCTGGGGGTCCTGGTGGACGGGGGGATGACCATGAGCCAGCAATGTGCCCTGGTGGCCAGGAAGGCCAATGGCATCCTGGGGTGCATTAGAAGGGCTGTGGTCAGTAGGTCGAGGGAGGTCCTCCTCCCCCTCTATTCTGCATTGGTGAGGCCGCATCTGGAGTATTGCGTCCAGTTCTGGGCCCCTCAGCTCAAGAAGGACAGGGAACTGCTAGAGAGAGTCCAGCGCAGAGCCACTAAGATGATCAAGGGAGTGGAACATCTCCCTTCTGAGGAAAGGCTGAGGGAGCTGGGTCTCTTTAGCGTGGAGAAGAGGAGGCTGAGGGGTGACCTTATCAGTGTTTATAAATATGTTAAGAGTGAGTGTCAGGAAGATGGAGCCAGGGTCTTCCCGGTCTCATTAAGCGATAGGACAAGGGGCAACGGGTGCAAATTGGAGCATAGGAGGTTCCGTGTTAATATAAGGAAAAACTTTTTCACTGTGAGGGTGACAGAGCACTGGCACAGGCTGCCCAGAGAGGTTGTGGAGTCTCCTTCTCTGGAGACATTCAAAACCCGACTGGACATGTTCCTGAATGATGTGCTCTAGGTGGTCCTGCCTTGTCAGGAAGGTTGGACTAGATGATCTTTCAAGGTCCCTTCCAACCTCTAATATTCTGTGATTCTGTGACTTTGTAATTATGTGCCAAGATACTACATCAGGGTAGATGGATTTTGATGAACACTTACTACTTCTGATAGTTTCATTTTTGACCAATGCCTTATTCTGAAACAACTCTAATAATCACAGGTTTTCTGTAGCAGAATTGGAAGCATGTATTAACATTTGTATTGCTGAAAGCAAATCATTTACTTGCTACAAGTAAAATTTGCTAGCAGTGTGTTGTCTATTTCTTTGTGTAGGACACCGAACAGACAGTGTAGTGCCAATAAACGAGAACACTTCCCAGTGAATCCTCTGTTATGTATGCCTATTTTGCTGTCTTGTCTTCACTTTTCAAATGTTGATTTTTGAAACATTTCCCTGAAAAATCATTTAACACAGTAGTTTAAAAATCAGAGAAAAAGCTCGAAATGTAATTTTCCACCTTTAGGTTTCCTAGGATTCAGGATTCAGTTCTTGACAAGGGAATATTTTTTGGTCCACCGAAATTTTTGCACTAAAGTTGAAGTAGGATAGATGTAGAAACCTTATCACTATAATCAGCAAATATGTACAGTTGTTATTGTCAATGACCATTCTACGGTATATGCTGCTCTTAGCTCAGAGATTGTAAGCCTCCGTGACCATCATTTGACCTTACGTGACTCTAATGTTGTACCATTTTGTGCACTTCTACTTGAAACAAGACATTAGATTTTAGGTACCAGATTTTTTTTTTTTCTTTACATCTTCAGTTTCAGTCTTAGGATTTATTATAGAACAACATGATCGTCTGCCTGTGATAAGGTTTTCTCATAACTGTAGACAATTTTATTTATATAGGATGTTCTTCTATTTAATTTTTCAGGGCTCTTTCTCAGGATGATCAAGATGATAACCATTTAAAAATAGAGAGTATCATTCAGATGGTAAGTTCATTCATATTGAAATTTAAACATAAAAACTCCTATAGAAATGTTATGGCTTTAAGTCTATAAAGGTAGCAGAACTGTAGCTTTACAGCTCTGGACAGAAATACTCTTCTTTTACATCAGGATGTTCTTTTAGATCAGAAATGTACCTTTCAGTTTAGAGAAAGTAAGAATCAAAGATGAACAGGTCAAAGCTTTAGGATTTGGATTTAAATCACATGATCATAAAAGAGAAAGATATTCATATGTATGAAATTATACGTGTCTGCTATCTCAGCTGCCATCAGAACCATAGCTGGCCTTGACTGACAATGCCCATCCTCCAAACTCTATCACCACCATCTCATAAGCGTATTGCATTAGTCTGAAGAAGGTATGGGCAATGAATTAGGTACAGAGCAGTAATGTGGACAGTAATGTGGAACACACAGATTCGGCCTACGTACTTACTCGTGACTTGGTATATCCCTGTTTTCCTATGAGTTTCCAGCCTTACACTGTTAGCAATTTTTCTTAATTCTTATTTCTTTGTAGCAAAGAAGTTAATTACAACTCTGTGTTGAAAGTTCATATGAAGTTCTTAATACCCTGTGCTTTGAAATTCTTACAGTCAGATTGCCCAAAACCAGAGTGCTTTGAGACTTTGTCGGCCATGGAGCTTGCAGAGCAAATAACTCTTTTAGATCACATAATTTTCCGAAGCATACCATATGAGTAAGTGTTCTCCTGTGAGTGAGTGAAGTGAGTACGGTGGATGAGTTACCAGATGGCAGTGTTAGGCACTGCACTAATTCATTGTACTGAGAAAGAGGTTTGCATTCATAACAAGGTAATGTCCTTTGGCTGTTTCAGTTATTGCCTTTGACTCCCCTATAGTTTGACCATGTTTTGAGAGACTGAGTTCTTTGCTAAGATGAAAAAAAAAATCTCTGGTTTAAGGCTCTGGGCTAGTGAAATGTGAATATAATATGGAAGTGCTGTGTCTCTGGGGAGGGAGCGTCAGATCAGCTTCATTCATACAGCAGTTTAACGCGGGTATAACCACATAAGCTGACAGGACCAATTTCAAATAGGGTCACAGTGCTGAAAATTAGGATGGGGGGGTGCGGGAGGGGATTAAAAGAAAAATAAATCTTCTTTATAATATTTACTGCTTCAGATAGCATTAAAAATGGTATAGTGAAATGCTGGAATTACTGCAAAGCTGGGTTACTAGCTTGTAACAAAATGAGGTATACTTGAAATCCACTTAGGCTACATTACAGACAGAGATTCTGTGCTGTGTATATTAAGGGCATTTCTGTCTGGTTTTTTTTCTCTCCCCTCAATATCCAGAGAGTTTCTTGGGCAGGGCTGGATGAAAGCAGATAAAAATGAGAGGACACCCTGTATTATGAAAAATAGTCAACACTTTAATGATGTAAGTACTCTTAAATGTAGATTGCTTTCTAGGAACTCTGTTGACACTGTCTATGACCTCTGGAACAAAAATTATTTTTATTTTTTTTTACAATGTAATGTACCTCCGTATCTAGTAGTAACTGAATATTAGTTTTTTGTGATTGATCTTTTAAATCAAAGCACATGAAGATTCTTGTTTTCAAGAACCAGTACTCAGCATTTGAATGGGAATTTAATAGAGCAGAACTTTCTAAACTGTACTGCAATGCCTTCTTGCTTACAGAAGAAACATTTTCCCCAGAGACTGAAAATACAACACCTAATTCTGTTTAATGAATGCCTTTTGTATTCTAAACCATATCTTTTCTTTTTACCATTTTCCTTTAATTTTACTGTTTTTATTACTCTTGACTTGGAGATACTCCCCACTCTCACCCTTTTTTCATATCGTCTTTCCTTACAATACTGTTCTCAATACACTTGCTCTGGTTTTATTAAGAGCCATGAGTTGTGTTGTGCATTAGCTCTTTTCTTCCTTGTTCATGAAATAATTATGTATTAAAAGGGATTATATTTATATGTCCTAAATTTCTTCCTCTTTGTTTGGTCAGATGAGTAACCTTGTTGCCTCCCAAATCATGAATTACGCTGATGTCAGCTCCCGAGCTAACTCAATTGAAAAGTGGGTAGCAGTAGCTGATATCTGTCGATGCATGCACAATTATAATGGTGTGTTAGAAATCACATCAGCCTTGAACAGAAGTGCAATCTACAGACTTAAGAAAACTTGGAGTAAAGTATCCAAACAGGTAAGAGTATGATTACAGTATGGTTTCTAGATTTCACGGGTCAGCGTGTTCAGAAAACTGTGTTGAGATAGGATTCCTCCCATAAGTACTTACACTTTTACAACACTCTGATTATTTGCTGGAAACACCAAGTGGTACTGGTATTTCACGTCTAAGTATTCTGTATTTACCTTACCCTTTTTTGGGTATCATTAATTAAATATCCGTTGGAACAAACTGATTTCAATTGAAGTAGCAGGTGTCTAAGCCTATGACCTGAGACTGAAGTACTGAAATATTTGAGAAAACTAGTTCAGATATTTTCAGATATGCACATCTAGGTCATCACTAGCTACAAATATAATCAGCTCAGGTGACTGAAAAAGAAGCCATATCTCCCTTCCTGTGCAGAAAGTCAGTAGAAAGGTCAGCATTTCCTCTCAAGGTGCTGAGTTTTTTGCTACCCATTAAGAGACTGTAGACAACCAGAGCTCTTTCTCATTCAGGTGCCTAAGTTTAGATGCTAGTGGACTAGATGATCTCCAGAGGTCCCTTCTAACCACTGCCATTCTGTGATTCTGTGAATACCTCCCTTTAACCCTTACCTTTCCCAATCTAACCTTCCCTTTCCTTACCTAACCAGGCTGAGCCTGTGAGAATGACTGCAAATACCAAAAATAAAACACACCAAAAAAAAAGACTAACCTAATTAAGAGCATCCAGTATTTTATAGGGAGTTGAACTCAATGGTTCAACCATTGAGTTGAACTTATGGGTATCTTCCACCTTGAAATATTCTATGTTTCTATGATATTATGTTTCCTGTTTTAAATGGTTTGGAGAAATTGGTTGAATCTCATCTTTCTGCTATTTGGAAAAAAAAGAGTGAGTATTTTAGTCTGGTGGAATAACAGAGCAAGGTGTTCAGTAGGACAGAACCAATCACTTGTGAGTTAGGCAGAATTTGGAGACAGGGTTTACTCCAGCTAATGAGGTTTCAGATTGCCCTTTTTAGATATGGATAATTCACATGCAAAAGGTGAACCTTTATCATTACATCTCCTCCATATGTTTCTGCAGCTTTTGCAAAGCACTCAAGCAGCCCAAGCAATGAAATCCACGTAGTATACATCCTGACTTCACTGCCTTCTTTCTCCAGTCAGCTTTTCTCAGATGCTTTATAGGTGGTGCTATGTTCTTTTATTTAAAAATATGCTAAAAATCCTTTCAGTACAAACTGTTATATAAGAGTTTACCCACACACGTTTAATGTTTAGAATTCATTTCATTTTTAAACTTCTCAATTAAAAAAAAACAACACAGCAGATAAATATTGTTGCACTGTTCTCCAGTACTTACTGGAAATATAATGTTTCGCCAGCCTGCTGTTTAGAAGAAAAAGAGAATGTCTGATTCTGCCTACAGCTTTCTCTTAACTGGAAATTCAGTTTCAGCTATGACAAATTTCTCATGATTCTCTATACTATCTCACGTCTATAGAATAAATAGACTTAAAAGCAGATTTATTTTGCTTATGAGGTAACCAGGTGCTGATGGTGCCCACTGAAAGTAATTTGTGTAAGACAATAACATATTTTCAAATACATATTCAACTTTTATCGGAAACTTGGAGGCAAACCCAGCTTAATGCAAACTGCAAGACAGTAAACTTCCTATCCTATCACTAATTTCAGTAAATGCAGCTGAGGATCCTCAGCAACATGTAAGATCAAGTCTCTAATATTATTGTATACACAGTAAACTGAATTGCTGACCATTAATTTAATGAACTTGTTTATTTTTCCTGAATATGCAGGCTAATAATATTAGCATAGATACATGTTCTGTACATCACTGAAAGCAAAATCTTTAGTGCTGCTTAATCTCCGTTTTCAGAAATACACTAGGAGCTACAGTGAAGCCAAATTCCTAATGCCTGTATTATTACTTTTGGAAATGGGGTGAAGATGCTAAGTGAATTACACCTTTTTGAAAATATAATGCTGGTCATTTATGTGCAACAACAATGAAGTTTCTAATGCATTTTCTTTCTAGACAAAAGCTCTCATGGACAAACTTCAGAAGACTGTATCATCTGAAGGAAGATTTAAAAATCTTAGAGAAACACTCAAAAAGTATGTTTCCCCACACCATACAATTGTGTTTTCTTATTAGCAGTGGATATTACATGTTAAAGATGTATTGGCTTTGATTAAGCTTTTATAATTAATATAATATTGGACAATATTTTTACCTAATAGCCTTTTCAATCCTATTTTATTCTATTTGGAATTGCTGTTTTGCTGAATATCCCATGATATAGTACCCCTGATAGATAAATACAATATCTCCAGAGAATTACTGAAACAAATTAAACTATTATTCTGTGTGAATGTTCCCTGTTGGTGTTTTACTTACACTGATAAACTTTTTCAATAAGTGTGAAGCCAGATTTGTAAATAAAAGTTCTTATTCAAAAACAGGATTCCAAAAAGTTGTTGTTCCAGGTAAGAATTTTAGGACTTAAGAATAAGATTGAGTCAGATCAAAGATCCATTCACCCCTTTATCTTGTTTCCAACAGTGACCCCAGCCCCCTGTAGTCTGCTACCCTGGAAAACAGCCTGGTTTTTTGTACAGTAGTCCTTGAATAATTTTTTCCATAATTGATTTGCCAGATTGTGTTTGACTGTATGTAATTTTGGTATCCAAAGTGTTCTGCAATTTTGTATTGCCTGTATGCATGGAATTGTGTGGGGTTTTGCAAGCTCTTTAATTAGAAGTAGGCTTTCCAGGATTGAGTAGTACCACTACTTTAAATGATCTTGAGAGAAGCAAGAGTAATTGCTGTAATGTTTCAAAACAGGCATAGTTCAAGTTAGTAAATTTTTACTTTGAAAATATCGTTGGGGAGCTAATAACTTTTTAAAAAATGTTTTTACTCGCCGTATATGAACAGGTACTTTCATACACTTTTCAGTTAATATATTGCTTGCCTGTGTACAACAATCACCCTCATAATATAAAAAATACCCAGAATGAAGTGTGGTGCTAAACATAGTCAGCAGTCTGTCTAAGTTAACAGTGCATCCACCACCTTGCATTTTTCTTACGCCAGAGCTTCAGAAAACCAAGTTTGCTACTATTTCTGCTGAGGTAAGAATCAGTGAGTGTGAAACAGTGATTACTGCATTAGGGAAGCAACAATCATTATCTGATTCCTATTGTCCCTCCAGGAGAAGAAAAACCTTATTCTCTAGGGTCTCCATATACAGTTTTCCAGATCATTGTTGCTACCTCTCTGTCATCTGGTTTCTTCTCTCTGTTCACTATTGAGAAGGCCTGCATAGACTTCAACAGAATGGTGTGTACACACACACACACACACACGTACTCTTGCTATACTAGGATGCTTACACGACTACAGAACACCAACCATGCAGAAGCTCATCCATGTGCACTTTTAGCTTGTGTGTAGGATCTACTTTAGGAGCTGTCTGTGAGACAGGATTGAAATGTGCTTGAAGGCGTTCTCTGAGTCCAGAGTTTATCTGTCCTTCCTCACTCCATCATGTTACCGTTCTACCTCTCATGGTTATCTGCCATTAATATTAGTTATTGGACAGAATGCACTCAATTTGTCACAGGCAGAGCAAATACAACTCAAGTGAAGTCAGAGAAACTATTTGTCTTAGAAATGAAGGTAACCCATTGATTAGAAGTACTTTAAGTAACAAAGAGTTTATGTGAATTATAAAAGATTAGTTTCTAAATTTAGCTACAGGCAAATGTGCCAATTTCTTGTTTCACAGTTGTAACCCACCTGCCGTTCCCTACCTTGGAATGTACCTGACAGACCTGGCATTCATTGAAGAAGGAACACCAAACTTCACTGAGGAAGGCCTTGTCAATTTTTCCAAAATGAGAATGGTAATTTTCAGTTCCTTATATGAGGTGTTTAATTTTGTGAGTTAATTATTGATTTAATTGCAACTCCTTTGAATTTAACTTCTAAGACTTAACGTCTAAGACGTACAAGTATATTGGCACCATAGGTAGCTATTTGAAAGCAATTACTTGACCCAGTCCTCTATCACCACCTTCTGGTAAATTGAGTATTTTTACAAGGTGATTTTTACTCCAATTTGGGAAGTGACAGAAAAAGCAGCTGTCCGAAACTCATAAAGGAGCAAGAAACGGCTTTTTGAAATAACTGAAATTAAAGCAATGTAGTGATTCATCAGAAGGCAGTAATCACAATCTTCAAGAGTGCTGGGGTCTAGCTAAAAAAGTATTTTAAAGTTGATTTCTCTTCGACTATCATGTAACGTTGCTTTGTAACATCTCCTCAGAGGGGAGCATGGAAATATCTCTCCTCAGTTTAATGCCCTTCTTATGGCTACAAGTTTTAGCAGTCATGCAAGGCAAAGAGAAGAGAGGTTATCAGTATGGGGAGAGGAGGGACAAGGTGGTTCACTGGAGGCTGAACAATAAATGGTTGATTTAGGAAAGTTAAATCCTTGGAAGCTGTAAGATGATCTCTGCCCTTCCCTTCCCTCCTCTCCTCCTAGGGTAAATTGTATAATTTGGTGCAAAATTCTTGCTTTATGTGGCTTAGCTGAAGTCAAAATGCAGCTGTACTTAACTCATATACCTGTATTCTTTTGAAAGATCTCACATATTATCAGGGAAATACGCCAATTCCAGCAGACCTCCTACCGCATAGAGCATCAGCAGAAGGTAAGACTCTTCTTAGGCACTACTAATGAAATCAAAGCTGTGGTAGCAATTAGTTGTAAGATGCAGTTGCTGTTGAAAGCTAAAATCAATGTATTCTGCTCCCACACAGAGAGGAGAGGACAGGCGGAAATATGAACAAATACTCACGGGCTGTATTACCCTCATCCTGGCAGAACCTCTTTATTTGCCACAGTTGATAGAAGCAAGCTTTTTCCTGCTTCTCTGGAAGCTCTCTCGGGATTGCAGCTTTCCTGATTCTGGGGATGAGGGAACAATTTCAAAGGGAGATGCGTTTTTCCTACCTAGTTGGAAGCATAATTCCACAGGGAAAGCCAGAATCCTGAGATTAGGGGACAGTATGTGGCCCGAGCATCTGGTGACGCTGTGTGCATCCTGCACTTCTTTGCCCCTTGTCCCTCATGGGAGTGATGAAAATTTGCCCAGAGCCAGTCTGTGCCATCAGAGTAGATTTCATCTCTGACTCAAGAAGAGCAACATGGGCATAGGTAACCTGGCTAAGGACTTGCCCATTCCTAAGAGGCCGTACTTGATTCCTAGAGTGCTGCTGGTGCAGCTTTACACCATTCAAATGAGCTGTTGTGTTTCTCAAGAAAACAGCGTGAGGATTTCTCAGGATCCAAAATGGGCTGAAGGGGAAAAGGAAGGCAGATAAATTTTTGTGAAGGTAACATACAGTCTGTTCATCTGTGTTTTCTCCACTCTAGGTCACTCACTATTTGCTTGACAAGACGCTCATCATAGACGAAGATACGTTGTATGAGCTTTCCCTGAAGATCGAACCCAGACTCCCTGCCTGAAGAGCCAGCTTTGCCTCAAAGTCTACAGAAAGCTTTAGTACAATGAACTAAACAATGCATGCTAAATCCTAAAGACATCGAGGGAAATACTGAGAATTATGTAAGCTCCCTTTTCAAATAGGAGATACAAAACCTTACAGCATTTCCCTCTCGGACAACAAAAATGACCCTTGGAATGGAAGACAAAGATGCTTCCTACCAGGACTAAGTGATTGCTGCTTTGCAAGTGTAATATTTTGCAGTAGGGACTATGCGTTTAATGGAAAATGTGAGACTTTCCTGTGAACCCATTGTAGCCACCTTAAGTGACAAACTAAGGGAACAGATTTAAATGGTGGTAATATACTCAGGTATATTAAGATAAATGATCTAAATGAGGCTGTGGTCTGTGCTGATGGCTAACTATGTGTTCACGGATGCAGTAATAGCAGTGTCTCGTATTGTGTTAACTTAATTGAAAAACCAGAATCAACAGTCATCTACTATCTTGGAGTGACATTAAGCTAGCTTCTACTATCTTCAGATCTGCAGTTGTTCAAAAGACTTGCTATAATTTTAATGCTCTCCTGATAGAATGTTACCTTCTTAAATGTCAGTCTTTTCTGATGTGACTGATTTTACCTACAAATGAATTGTAAATATTTTTTCATGGATACACAGTGAGAGTATTTGCAGCATGGCAAGCAAATGAACTAGTTGAATAGCTGTAAATAGTTACCAGCTTTGCAAGCTTCAGCTGGGAAATACAAGATTAGGAGCTATGCCTGAGACTCAAGAAATCCAGACATATAGTGACTGGGATCGTTAGTCATGTTGCACACAGCCCTGGAAAAGGCACTTTATTTTTCTGCACTTCCTGCAGCTTTTCTGACAAGCAGGCTACAGAGCACTTTCTGGACACACTGTGGAGATAAATATATGTCTGGTCTGGCAGTGGGTAGTGATCAGCAATGAACACTAGGAGTCGGAGTGACAGTTTTGTTTTATGTGGAAAAATGTCTATTTTTTTGTTCAGCCATTTGGCACTGGCTTAGCTCTAAAATTGTTCACGTCAGTGGCAAACGTGGTATGCCAGCAAACACAAGCTATGTGTTTTTATCTACGCTAGTAATTACTGTTTGCATATGGACATATGTTTAAGAAAATGTGCTATTTGTAAACGTTTTCAAAGCCTATGCTTTTGTGACAGGTAGATAGATGTCATTTCTACAGCTAGTTGGTACTTCCTAAATTTCCCTGATCAAGAGTGGCCTGTTGTAACTGCTTGGAAAGTGAGTTCAAATGCATGATAGTGAAAGTGAGCTGAAGTGTGGAATAATATAAAAAGCAGGTATTAGCACTGTTGAAAAAAATTGGCTGGAAAAGTGTCCTTACTTTTCCAATGATACTCAGCCAGTTGAAGAAATAGGGCTATATCACTGTATCCCTCCCTTAAATCCTCTCAGGGAGATAAGTGTTTAAAAGAGATTGTGACCGAGGCCTATTTGATCTGACATTTCTTACCAGTCATGATGCTTCTTAATGCTGGCAATGAAAAATGGATCTGCCTGGCTTGTGGTTTTTGTCTTTATTTGCACTTTAATTATATTGCTGGCCCAGCCCAGAGCTGCACAATAAGTTCCATTTGTTCTGTCTGAGTGTAACTGCTAGCATTTATAAATGTACCTTAGCAACTGTAAATTTCATTAAGGTTCTTCACCACAAGGACCATCTCTTTGTAAATAACTGCATGAGGAAACATCACAAATACTGGAAAATTCCTCTGTTAGAAAAGCAGACAGCAACAGAAAAGGAAATTCCAGAAACATTTTAAATAGTTCTGGCTAATGATTGCTGTACAAATGAATGTGGAAAATTTTATTTATAGAAGCTTTTTATTGTCAAAAATGTGCTTATGCTTTTCGTTAATGACTGACAAGAAGCTGATTGCATCCCAATGCATGCGGGGAAAAAAAGAGAAAAAAAAGAAAAAAAAAGAAAAACAAGAAAAAAATTTAAAAAAGGAAAAAAGAAAAAATAAAAAGGAAAAAAAGAAAAAGGAAAAATAAAAGAAGACAAAAAGAATAAAGAAAAAAAACAAAAGAAAATAAAAGAAGCAGCATGGTTTCTTTGGACCACGAAACCAACTTACTGTGTGTTTTCCGTACAAAAGCAGTTACCGTATGAGGGTTTCATAAAACACTTCGAAGTAATGAAGAAACAGGGAAAGAGTGGTCCAAAAAGTGATTTCTTAACTTGGTTTTATTGTTTCTCTGTTAACACAGAAAATGTGTAACACCTGTCAGTGTCAGTTGGCATCTCTGTTGTATGCTATTAACTGCTGCTTTATCTGCCTGTGCCCTCTTTTACCAAACTTTCTTGATGTTCTTAGGGTTACAGGGTACAATTCTTCATCTTACTCTTTTCACAGTTCACTGTTCGGTATTTTACGTGTGTATATTGGTTCTTCGGAGTTTCAAAACTTGCAATGAATTTTAACGCTTGCATTAAAGTACAGCTTGTGGTGCTGTGCTCGTGCTACAGCATAACGAATGGACAGGGGAAGACGAAGGATTAGACATGAGGTTTTTTCAAAAGTGCTGAGCATCCGAATCGTAAAATCAGTAGACAATGTGGTAGTTAAGCCCCTCTGGAAAAGCATATACTATTTATATGCCAAAAGTTACCTCTTGGACCAGTGGCACAATTTAGATTAGAATCACTAGAGTAACTAGATACTTCATCTGTGTTCAGAGCAACAAAAACCAAAAAAGGGTTATGGTCACAGTAACGTTTGATTTGCTGATGACCGATATTAATCTTTTTGGTTGGGGATACAATGCATTCATTAAAATACAGGAGCTGACTGCTCAAAGAAGTGAGCGTGCATCGTTATCCACAATCCTCACCAGTGTTGCAACCTTGCAACCCTAATCGGAGCTGGAAACAGCTGTTCTGCAGGAATCCTACACAGCGAGGGTAGAGTGGTGTGTCTGCCCCACAGTCGGGTTGTGTACTTCACATACAAGTGGCCGGAGTGCCTCTGCTACAGTACTGCTGCAGTGTTTCAGTGTTTGATCTCTGGCAATAGTTAGTAGGCAGCAGCAACTTGCTTTATGTGATGCTTTGCCTAGTACATCCTTATAACCAGCTAGTGCAGTGATCTCCCTGTATAGCGCACAGGGATCATGGAGCTCCTTGCTACCAGCCTCTCTGTGCCACTCCACCACAGCCATATAATGTATGGAGATAGAAATCACGGTCATAAAACACCCACAGTTTGCCTCTGCTGCTTTAGGGAGGATGACTCCAAGTGAGGACTTTGTCATTTGGATCTTGCTATCTTTTAGGATGTTGTCCACGATAGAAGCAGAGCAGACTTGCTTTTCTGCAGTTGGAGCTGAAAAAGCGCAGCTGGTTCAGGGTTTGTAAGGAAGAGAAGGACTGAAGCGCCTGTTACTTGCCTTTCTTAGGTCCTCAGCCCTGCTGCACCAGTCAGATGTGACAGCCGTTCTCACATGGGAGGGGCTGCTCCCTTCGGCACTCTCTGGACAAAAATGCCTCAGGATGTAATAGGCTGCCTGGAAGCAATGGGGATAGCAAATTTGCCAGCAAAGTCCAAAGGGAGTTTTGCAGTATTTTTTATTGCGTAAGTAGCAGCCCAGATTCAGTCTGTAGTTGTCTGGGAACCTGGGCAGCAGCACAGACATGTCCCCTTCCATGTGACAGAGAGCACTTGTCACACGCTGGTACGGGGTTAGAGTTGCCTTCACCCCAGCCTTCACTGCCCGCCCCCTCATCCCTCTCCTCCCACCACTACATTCACCATTATTGTCAGTGGACTGAGCCTGTGATTAGTCATTGTGTGGAAGAAAAAATAGATCTGTTGAATTTACAGTGGCAGTAAGTGTGTGTTGTGTCCCTTTCTTTCGGCTAGTCCTGTAACATCCAAACATGTAGCTTAATAGTGAGAGACGATACTGGGACTGATCACCCTTATTTAAAGGTAAAGAAGAGGTCTCCACCCTCTTTCTGCTTTCCTAGTTCTTAATACTGATTATTGTTCTACGGGATAAAAAGGAACTTTAATATTTAAAGTATTTATTAACTTTAACCACATTTATTTTGACTTAAGGACATGTTCATTATCCCCAATTTTCCTTTATAATCATTATTTATTTTAAGCGGTTTACAGAAATTTTATTTTATTTATGTTGATATTCAATCTTTCCTCCTTTCACTCTTGTCAGCAACATTAATTTTAGATATATGAATTAAAATTGTCACCAGTAGAGACATTTTTACCCACTCATAATTATTTCTCAGTAAGAGCAAAATCCTTCAGACCTCATTCTGATAATACCTTAGGCTTCACTGAGAGCTTTTCATAAGTAAGTATTTGGGGATCTGGCTCTCAGCTATTTGCCTGTTAACAGCTTTTGCCTCCAAAGGTCAAATGTTTCCATGTAGGATGCTTTGTGTCCAATATGCTGCTCAACTATGGTTGTTTTGTGGTACCTTTACTTCTGAAATAGTCTCTGAAGTCTTGTTCTTTAGGAGAATAGATGTATGGTGATTTGACAGATGTACCTCTATCTAATGTGTTAGTACAAAAGCCAGATGGTTTTGCATGTATTGTAATGTAGCTTTTGACCTGAAGTTGTTGCTTTGTATTGTTAGTAACGCATATCAGGCAGGGTGTTGTGCCTATATGCTTATTAAACATTCTTTTTCCTCGTGAGTTTCGAGGTTCCTTGCTGGTATCTGTTTATTTATACACACATACACACCCCTGCCAACCAATGGTGAATAACTAAGTCTACTCCTTCTGAATTAGTGAGTCTTTCAGAGAAACATGGGAGTGGAAGGGAAGTCATTAAAGGGCAAAAATCAGAGAAAATTCTGGGTCTTTTTACTGGGAAAGAATGGTTGGATTACTGCATTTTATTCTTTGTTTGCTCATGCTGCACTGCATGCAGCTTCAAGCAGAGAATGAAGCCTACTTCATACGCAAGTAGAAATGCTGATCCACTGCGAGGTGTACAGCATAAAGAACTAAGTAAGACACGTAACAGATTAAACTGAACTAGCCGCACAACTCGTCCTTCTGCCGCTGAGGGAAGCCTCTCCCCTTCCAGACCGTATTTCCCTTTATAGGCAGGTACAAGTAGATGGAGTTTAAATATAATTTCTGAAGGTGTTTAAGGGCTTCCTATTTCAATATAATATTTTCTTAGGCAAAAGGCAGTGCATTATGTAAATAGAGAGTAAATAATAATAGAATAGAATAGAATAGAATAGAATAGAATAGAATAGAATAGAATAGAATAGAATAGAATAGAATAGAATTATTAAGGTTGGAAGAGACCTCAAGGATCATCCAGTCCAACCGACCCCCCCCCCACCTATTAACCACTAAACCATGTCCCTAAGTACCACATCCAACCTTTCCTTAAACACCCCCAGGGACGGTGACTCCACCCCCTCCCTGGGTAACCCGTTCCAATGCCCGACCACCCTTTCCGAGAAGAAATTTCTCCTCATCTCCAACCTAAACCTCCCCTGGTGCAACTTGCAGCCGTTCCCCCTTGTCCTGTCACTAGTTAACTGCGAGAAGAGGCCGACCCCCAGCTCACCACAACTCCCTTTCAGGTAGTTGTAGAGG
>VWZZ01002923.1:126454-144427 GCA_013399095.1 Psophia crepitans
ACGATCACCTCCCTGCTCCTGCTGGCCACACTATTCCTGATACAGGCCAGGATGCCGTTGGCCTTCTTGGCCACCGGGGCACACTGCCGGCTCATGGCCAGGCGAGCATCAACCAACACCCCCAGGTCCTTTTCCTCCACACAGCTTTCCAGCCACCCCGCTCCCAGCCTGTAGCGCTGCCTGGGGTTGTTGTGGCCAAAGTGCAGGACCCGGCACTTTGCCACATTAAACCTCATCCCGTTGGCCTCTGCCCAGCGATCCAACCTGTCCAGGTCCCTCTGCAGAGCCATCCTACCCTCCGGCAGATCGACACTTCCCCCCAGCTTGGTGTCGTCTGCAAACTTACTGAGGGTGCACTCAATTCCCTCATCCAAATCATCAACAAAGATGTTGAAGAGGATTGTCCCTAACTTCTTAACATTGTCCTTAACTTCTTTATCCTGTTGTTTTGGGTTTGGAGTTCTGTCTAAACGTCCCTAGCCTTCTCTTAGCTGGTGTTGCACCCTGGATTTAAAGCAATGGTATAGCCACATTTTATACCCAAGTAAACACAGAAAACATTTTATAGAGTATGTCCCTCCTTTTGCAATGGGAAAACAAGTCACACAGAGAAAAATAATTACTTGCAAATTGAACCAAAATAGTTATTAAAGACTACAAAAACACATCTCCAGCTTCTGTTACATGCTTTAATCACTGTTTACTGCTTTCCTTTGTTGAACTGGGTAATTTCTTTAAGATACAAAGATGCCACATCAGGTCAGTCTAAGTTGAAGATAAAGCAAGTGACATGTTAAAATCAGCATCTATTCAGTACTCTGTGACCTTGCAGTCACATTTTCTGCAATCTTTTTATATTTTTTGTATTTCACACAAAGACAGAAATTGACTGACAGAGCAACGTACTCGTGAAATTGTCACATATTTTCAATGCAAGGAAAGAAAAAATCAAACTACTTGCTGAGCAGCTGTGTTTAAATGTACTGCAGGATAATTTTGTTTTCCCCACACTTCAAATAATTTCATTAGCCTTATGCCAAAGAGTTGGCTCATTTTACATCTTTCACTTAGTCCATCATCATAGGAACAGAATCACAGAAGGGTTTGGGTTGGAAGGGACATTTAAAGATCAGCTTGTCCAACCCCCCTGCCATGGGCAGGGACACCCCCCACCAGCCCAGGCTGCCCAAAGCCCCATCCAGCCTGGCCTTGGACACTGCCAGGGATCCAGGGGCAGCCACAGCTTCTCGGGGCACCCTATGCCAGGGCCTCACCACTCTCACAGGGAAGAATTTTTTCGTAAGATCTAGTCTAAATCTCCCCTCTTTTAGTTTAAACCCATTGTCCCTTGTACTGTCACTCCCTGCCCTTGTAAACAGCCCCTCTCCAGCTTTCCTGTGGGCCCTCTTTTTAGGTACTGCTAGGCTGTTCATAAGGTCTCCCTGGAGCCTTCTCCTCTCCAGGCTGAACAAGACCAACTCCCTCAGCCTGTCCTCGTAGCAGAGGGGCTCCAGCCCTCTGATCAGCTTTGTGGCCTCCTCTGGACTCACTCTGGCAGCTCCACGTCTTTCCTGTCCTGGGGACCCCAGAGCTGGATGCAGCACTGCAGGAGGGTCTCAGCAGAGCCGGGCAGAGGGGCAGAATCCCCTCCCTTGACTTGCTGGCCACACTATTTCTGTTGCAGACCAGGACGTGGTTGGCTTTCTGGGCTGCTAGTGCACATTGCCGGCTCATGTCCAATTTTGTGTCCACCAGTATCCCAAAGCCTTTCCCTGCAGGGCTGCTCTCTGTCCATCAGCCCCCAGTCTGTGTTGATAGCAAGAATTGTCCCAACCCATGTGCAGGACCTTGCACTTGGCTTTGTTGAACTTTTTACACAGTAAGATCATGGATTATTGTTTAAGAAGTATTTCGCAGAGGCCCAGCTGTTTCCTACTTTTTAGTATGTTGCAAGAATACACCTAAATACTCTGTAAAATGATATACTCACTAAAATGATGAACTCTCCAAGGAAATCTGATAGCACACAGCCATTTTTAATCTTGACCATGAAGAAAGAGGGGGAAGCTAACTGGAACAGGCTGTTCAAAATCTCAGCTCTGTGAAGAACAAACTGAAATTGGTCTTGACTGATTGTGCGAAGATTATGAGAATTGTGAAGTCTGAACTATGCCCTGAAATTTATATTCAAATGTTCTGGCCCTATCTGCGTATAGCCTAGAAGAAGTAAAATTTGAGAAGAGCAGGTTTTTGCTTGAAATTTCTGTTTTCAAGGAGGAGGGAGGGGATTCTGCCCCTCTGCTCTTGTGAGACCCCACCTGCAGTGCTGCGTCCAGCTCGGGGGGCCCCAGGACAAGACAGACGTGGAGCTGCTGGAGTGAGTCCAGAGGAAACCACAAAGATGATCAGAGGGTTGAAGCACCTCTCCTACAAGAACAGGCTGAGGGAGTTGGTCTTGTTCAGCCTGGAGAAGAGAAGGCTGTAGGGAGACCTTATGAACAGCCTAGCAGTACCTAAAAAGAGGGCCCACAGGAAAGCTGGAGAGGGGCTGTTTACAAGGGCAGGGAGTGACAGTACAAGGGACAATGGGTTTAAACTAAAAGAGGGGAGATTTAGATGAGATATTAGTAAGAAATCCTTCCCTGTGAGGGTGGTGAGGCCGTGGCTGCCCCTGGATCCCTGGCAGTGTCCAAGGCCAGGTTGGATGGGGCTTTGGGCAGCCTGGGCTGGTGGGGGGTGTCCCTGCCCATGGCAGGGGGTTGGAACTAGATGACGTTTGAGGTCCCTTCCAACCCAAACCCTTCTGTGATTCTATGATTCTATTATTCCCATACTAATGTTTATGGTGTGCACATGCCTAGACGGATGGACCAGAAACAGAGCAATAATTATTACTAGAGGCTTGCATTCTCTCCCAGTACTCTTCCTGCAAGCTCTTCATTTATACAGATTGGGGATAGTATGTATAAATCATATCTAGATCCAAGATACATTGCACATAAATGAAAAGTAGTAACTTTTCCAGAAAGAGAAGACACAAAGTCCTATCAATGCTTTCTGTTCTGCTCTAAATCTAAATATTTTATTTATTCCATTTTGTTTATCTTATCTGCTATGGGAGAGCCATCTGAAGTGGAGCCCCTTTTTCTTTCTCTAACCATGCCTCCTGGAGTTTCCATGACAAAAAATGCTGGATCAGTAGAGTGGAAATGGGGAAGGTGTCCAGAGTTCAAGACACCTGAATGTTTGTTGGTTGTGTTTCTCTAGTTGTTGCTCTTCTGAATTCCCTGAAAATCACAATCTCAGAACTGACAAATTTTGCCATTTTGGTAATTTTAAATCAACTTCTGCATTTTTAGTACTGTTTTAGGAGAGCAATAAGAATCCTGTCTGTAGAAAGGTTAGTACTAGAGATCTAGATCAGTAGTTGGGATGAGTTTTGAGGACAAAGCAATGGCCTACTGGATTGTGAGCCTCCATCGGCAGCAGGGGCTGGCCCTGCAGCAGCAGAACAGAATTAATATCCTCCCCTGGGTCAGAAAGCAGAGGCTGTCAAAGTCTCCTCTTGTAAAGCAGTAATGTTTGTTTGTAATTGTGTTCTCAACATTGAAAGAAAATAGCATTTCAGTGAGATACTACTAGTCTTTCATTTTTAAATGAGACAAAACTGTAGCCAAAATGTGACGCAAAAGTAACGTTTCAAAGGGCTGAAATTGTCCGAAACAGAATTGTTGTCACTTTCACATGCATGATCAACACTAGACAATTCCTACCTTCAGTCTTGCTTCTCTAATTAAAAACATATGCATTGTGATACTGTGCAATGCACTCTGCAGCACAGCTGGCAAATACAGTGGGATCACTTTTCAGGCAGTTGTGCTGAAGGCCACAAGGTTCTGTGGTAAGGATTTTGGATATTCCTGCTTTTCCAAAGGGTCAGCTCCATTTTTAGGAAAACCTTTTCTCCCCTCTTTGGCCAGAAAATGCACTGCTAATTATAGAGAACCTTTTCTATAGTATGTGCTGGATGTCCTGTGAAGAGCAACTTCAATAACTCAAAATAACTGGAGTTATTTTTAACAGGTTGGTTGGATCTAGTTGAGCTCTTAATTTAGTAGACATGTATTAGTAACTTAAAGTGACTCTCTTTGAGGTAATAACAACTCTAGGAGGACTGTTCTGTGCCTACTTAAGCACTTGGTCATGGTGAATTTGTGCCCATGCTTAGCAACAAGCCCTTGCTCAAATTCCATCAACTTGAATGCCACCTCAAGATGGAATGATTTTCCAGTTTGAGATCTCAGTGACTGCATATAATCTGTGTAAGTGGATTTTGAACATCCACAGTCACAGTGAAATCTCAGTAAGAGGTCTGGTAACCATTTGGTAAACACTGATATTTGTTCCCAAGATGGTGTGCATTTTAGGAATCTCAAGAATTAAAAGACCCATCAAACTTGAAAACCAGTGATCACCATTGCATCAGGGGCAAGCTGACTGCTAGCTACAAGGATGCTGTAGGTAGTGGCTCTTTGCAACTGAAGATAACAGAACTCCGACTCAAAGAGCAGGAGAGTTAGTGATCGGTGTCCTTGCAAGCTCTTCAGAACAAGCACAGCAACCTCTAATTCCTAATGTGATACATATGCTAGGTAAGAATAACTAGGCTTACAATTACTGTACTGATTCCTTTGATTACTAATAAATTATTTCCCATATATAGAAATCTGGCTTTACAGACATCTTCTTTGAAAGGCATGTGCTAATCAGAAAGGCCTTCCCATAAACCAAAATTACCTTTGCCTGGTCTGTACAAGTAACTTCCCTGTTTAGCAGCTTCCACAACAAATTCCAATGAGGAACAAATTACTGCTGAATTTCAGCTGAACTCCCTGTGCAAGGACAGATGGCATTAATATGAATAGCAATTGAATTAACACCCAGCTACTGCTACCTCCCCAGCACTTGCAATGAATCTAAGACAGCATCTGAATTGGGAGATTTCACATAAATATTTAGGTTAGATAGAGATGAAAATAGGGCATTATTTATGGATGGTTCTTAGCATCCCAACTGTTTCTCTAGCTGAGTGCCTCACAAAATAAATCAAAGAATAATAGTAAGACCAAGCTATTTTTAAGTATTGATGACATATTCTTCAGAAATTCTAATGGAACGTGTTAACACGGCTTGCAAGGTGTTAGCAACGTTAGCTAGCAGGCCGGGTTTTGTTTGCATCTTCCGTTCTTCTGGGCTCTGAGCTGGCAAATAGCTTAAACAC
Source organism: Psophia crepitans (assembly GCA_013399095.1). NCBI lineage: Eukaryota > Metazoa > Chordata > Aves > Gruiformes > Psophiidae > Psophia > Psophia crepitans. Next base: position 131,736 of record VWZZ01002923.1, read on the forward strand.
CTGTGTAAGCCAGCAGAGCACTTCAGTTCACAGTATCATCTGCTTCAAGGTGAAGGTCTTTGCCTGTTCAAGGACTTTATGAAAAAGGCAGTCTTTAGTCCAAAATTTAAAATGAGGTACGCACCTCAGTGAGGTTCCTGCACATGGGCAGATTGGTTGTGCTCATACTTTTGCACTCATGTTACCTCAAAAGATCCTTGATGGATTTTTGATGGATTCTTTTTTTTCCTATCAATACCAGAAACATACTGTTGGGCTGATAAAAAGCAGATGTGGTAAAGAGTGGGTATTTCAAATATTTGGTAGTCCAGATGCGTTGATCTGGAGTGGCTACTTTGTGGTGGGCATGCATGGCTTTCATTAATCCAAACAAGTCATGACATTTTGGGGGAAAGATGTCAATGTTTTGTAAAGTTTCAAAAACCTGAGATTTGGGTTTAGGAAATTGCTATGTATAATTCAAGGAATATTAAATGTACAAAGGAAAAAGGATTTTAAAGTCTTGAATTTTTAAAAGCTGCACACGGGCCTCTCTGCTCCTCTGTCAGCCTCGATGAATGTTCAGCTCTGGTGGGAGCAGAGCTAGGTGAATGAAATTGATTATAATTTTTTGCTTTCCAAACCATTGCTCATTATTTCCTCCAGTACTTTACCAGTATGTAGCTATAGCAATTCTAAATGGGAGGCTTCAGATATTCCTCGATTTACATTTCACCGTTCAGTCCCCCTCTGCCTTTACAAAGACTACAAAACTAATGCTGTGAATTAACAAATAGGGGGTGTGTGGGGGGAAGCCCACTGTGATCTCAGCTCATTCAGGGTCCCATTCCCTGCTCTGACCAGTTTCCACCTGGGATGCATACGGGTGGATTTATCCCACTCTCTCTGTCTCTCAGGAGTTGTTCAGACAGGCAAGGCAATCCAACAGAGAAGCTGCTCTTGACCTTTCTCTTTTGGCCGTTACTAAATGGGCCCTTGGGAGCGAAGCCGCGGAGGTGCATCTGGTTGCAGTTGAGCGCATCCAGCCAGCCGTTTGCTGGTGTGAACTCTTTCCCCTTGAGAAGTGTTTGAAAGATTGTGTTGCTATCACCCAACTGTTAGATGCGCCCCCCCCTCCTGCCACATCCCGCTTACATCCTCAAGGGCACCCTTATGCGAGCAAATGTCACTCCTGTAACCCAGTGAAATAGGATTGGCCACTGCAGCAATTATTTTTGTTTCCCTCACCTCCTTTTCCCCCTCTCATATTACCCGGGTTCCTGTCAGCGCACCAACTTGTTATTGCCTTTACACTCTGGGCTGGCTGCAGGCAGCAGGACATCTCTACCTTCAGCTTCAAGGTCAGTTAAACCACCTATATTTCTTTTCTTGCCTCAAACTGTAGCATTTTGAATATGGGGGATATTGAAAATGAATTCAAGGCACCACAGGATGTGGTGTAATTTGGCTATAATTTATTGGTTCGCATAACTACCTGGTGCAGGGAAAAAAATGTGTCAGCCCACTGTGCAGCTGCTTCAAATCCTTAAGTAACAATCTAAGGAAAAAATAAGTCCCTTTGCAGATGTGTAAAAAGTTAAGAGAAAACACCTCTAATTCAATAAGGCTTTTTGTGATTTTGATTGTAGCTCTCAGCACTGCAGAGATGAGGGTTTTATAGTGTAAAATAGTGTTGGATTGACTCAGAAGGGCAAGCACTCCCAGCACCTTGGTTGGGCTTTGGTGGGAGAATTTGGGCTTCTGAGTCTCACCAGGTCAGGTCTGATGGGTCAGAACTTCAGCTGATAGAAATCAAAAATCATGCTTTTACTAAGAGGTAGTTACTAAGTATTAGTTGGCTGATCTATGAAGAGTCTTTTCCGTGTCTTCTTGATTCATATTAATCCATTCACAGATTCATAGTTTGGATTTTTTCCCCCCAGAGCATTAGATTTTTATAACCATTCACTGACCTCTGGCATTACAGAAACTGAATTTTAGTGTATTTTTTGTAGAGATATTCCATGCTGTGATTAAGGCACATTTAGACTGATGTCTGTCATTATCTCTCCACTCCAGTGATTTTATCTTAAACCCAGGACAGTCAGAAAGGTTCGAGGCTTGCTCGGGGTGAGCGATTAGAAACTGGAAAAACCCCACCAATATCGCTTTCTGAGATTTAATATTTTAATTTCTGTCTTATCCTCCGAACCTGTAGAGTGATACAGCAAACCAAGAGCAATACGTAAACTGTTTTCTGGGCATCTAAAAATGGTCTCTCATGCATGTAGTCTCTTGTGACATTTATTGCAGGTGTTTCTAAGGTGCCAGCAACTTCCATAGATGGTCAGAGAAAACTTTCCACTGGCATCTGTAGGCTTTAGCTCAAGCTGAGGATTACTCAAAGGAATTACTTCTCAAATATAAAAGACCAGCCTCCTTCTCCCTCCACCACGTGAAAGTTCAGCTCCCTGCAGTGATACCATTAGCTAAACAGCTTAACAGTTTAAGACATGCATATACATTGTCTGTGATTATGAGCCTGTGTGAACTTTAGGGATGACTCTGCCATTCCTCTAAAATGTCGCTCAGGATCACATGGTGTGGCAATTAATACCACCCATGACATGGTTCAAATATTTAATCTAGTTCTATTTCTAGAAATGTCACTGTAACCCTTGCACCTTCCTTCCTTCCTTGGCTAAAAGCATGTGTGCTGTCTAGCGTGAAATATAGGATAACCAGTACCTGTGTTCAAATGCATCAAGAGAAAAACAGAGCTGACAACTGCCTCTTTAAAAAAAGTTCAAGAGAGTAAAGAATTAATAGCAAAAGCATTTTTCATAAATATTAAAAGTAGCAGTTAAGTATTTGCAAGTTCCTTAAAGGGTAAGGGGCCGTTTGTGCATTTCTGATGATTCACTCGCCCCTGAAGTTCCCAGCGAGGGATGCAGCAGCTTCACCTGTGTGCAGCTCGCAGGGCCTCCACGTGCAATGGGACACGGCTGAGGCAGTCAGAGCACAGTGGGATCTGTGAGTTAAATGTCCTGGAGACCCTCTGCAGCCTCTGGCCAGAGCAGCACAGGAAGTTTTGCTATGTCAGAATTTTCTTAAGGTGTTGGTTTGAAAGGAGGGGGGTTTTTAGTGTTGGTGAGGGACCTGATATACAAAAGCCTTATTTCTTCTGGAGGGTACCTTCACTTTTAACAGAGCTTTACTCTAAGTGTATCATGAATAAGAGGGAAAACTGGTGTAAAGCCCTGAAATAGGCATTCTCCAATTTTTTTGATCCTCGGGTTCAAACTGTGGTTACAAACAGCCGCTCCACCTCAAACGGTACTTGCAGTCCTCTGGGCTCTTTCTCAGCCAGCACCAGATTTGCAGTAGTGACTTCTGCTAAATGTTGCTGCGGGCTTTTGTGGCTGCCTTTGGTGCGTGGTGGGTGACACGTACATTAAAATATAGTTTTAAAACCAAAATACATTCCTGGCAGGATATTAATGTCCTGAAGGCTGGTTACAGGTAGCTGAGCACGTCTTGGAGGACAGCAGAGAGATAACGGCTATGACCTCTAAGATCATGACCTTTCAGACAGGTGTTGCTGATTCACTGGCCATAAGTCATCACGGTGTATGGAAATACTGCTTTGGAAAAGGCAATGCAAATTTGCCTCGGAATTTTTTTGCCTTTTATGGTGCCAGTGTAGTGAAGGCATGGGAATGAAAAAACCCTGTTTTTGCAGACACTCAATACTGTACACTGTGCAGTTTAGTGACTGTTAATTTAAGTCATTGTTGCATTTACTCCCCTCGGGATTAACCACTGCAGACATTGATCCACAAGATGACTTCTCAGGAGTTAATCACAACTATTCACTGTAGGAGGGAACCTGGTGCATGGAGGATACACAGCATCTGAGTCAATTGCTCTGTGTTTCCTCTCTCCTGTACAACAGTGTTTTTGCTTTCTCCAAGTGATAGTACTGGTAAAAACTACCTGGGAAATAAAAGTTTAAAGGTCCAGTTGCCAGTGACAAATTTAATTCTCAGAGCTACTGAGCTGCGCTCCATGGCCTGGCATCCAAACGCATGTGTAATCCTGGAGGCATACAAAAGACATCTCAGCTAGTTATCATGAGGCAAAACCAGTATCCAAAGTATGGGCAGAATGGCATAGTAAGGTGGAAATGTGCAAGGCAAGTTGTTCGATCATTTTGTAAGGTGTTAAATTCAAATATGGGGAGTCTTCAAAGGGTCTTGCAGCAGACTTGACTAGTAAGAAAAAACCCAAAATCTTCCCTGCCACTTTACATGCAGAAAATCCACCTGATGCTGGATGGCTACAGCTGAGGGATTTATATCTCACCCTGCACCGTCACCAGTTAATGGATGCCCAGTTGTGAGCACTGCTGAAGAGCATGCTGTCTGTAAAGGAGAGGAAGACAGACATGTTCTAAGTGCTGTAGAGCAGATCAGCCCTGATTGTGGAATGGAAAAGCAGGAGATAAATGACTTGAATAGGACCACTGCATGAGAGTCAGCAACTGTGGCACTCACATTGCAGAGATGGTGAGCCAAAGCCAACAGTGGTGCCATGTTCAGCAGAAGTAGGTGCACTGTCCCAGTTACAGCACAGACTGGCCCCGTAGTGCTCATGAGGTCCACTTTTTTTCTATTTCTGCCATCTGCTAAGGGATTTGAGAAGCTCATGCTCTTCTCTCCCTGATATTCCCTGCCTGCTCCTCTTTCCACCTGTCTGCAACAACACCAGTAACATCCTAATCTGTGGACTTCAACTAGTGCTCCAATCTATACTTCCCTACAGCAAAATACGAGTTCTCGTTTATTCATGGACTGCTCTGTCTCCCAATCCGCCAGCTTCTGTTGATCTGCATACAGAGTATATACAGTGCTCCAGCTTCATCACAGGCTTACGCTGAAACAGTTCAGTTTAGATCACATCTCTGAATATTTATTACACAATGTGTTGAAATCCCGATGTCATCAGAACAGTAAAGAAGCTATCTGACTCTTAACGTGCCTATCCATTACATTTTGGAAAAACAGTCTTACTACCATCAGAGTATAATGAGTGACACATGCTTGAGGTCTCACGCCATGAATCCTAAGAATCTTGTTAAAATCTAGGAAATAAAATTATTAAGATTTATACCTCAAAAAAAGTCCAATACCACAGAACTTAGATCTCTTTTGGACAACTGAAGACAAGACGTTCACAAAACTAAAAACCAGTGCAGCTAATTCTGTCTTATGTGTTACTGAAATAAAGCCCAAATTCACCTGTAGTTTGTGGCGCATTGAAAGAACTTGAAACTCCCGCGAGGTTGGTGCAGTTGTAAACCACTTAGTGGCTTACAGAAAAAAATAGTAGAAAACCAAAAATGATTTGGAACCATTGAAGTATATTTTCTCAGTACATTCAGAATCTCACAACAGAGGAGAAAACTTCTCTGCTTACTAGGAAGCATTCCAGTTTAAGGGAAAGTAATAGTAAAAAAATTGATGGGGCTGACAGAGGCCGAAGTTAACCAGGTTCTTGCTATTGCAGACAACCCTATCACATAACCTTACTCAGAAATGTATTTATGTCCGTATCAGATGCAGCTCCCTGACTGCTTCCATTGGGAAGCTCCCCAGGCCATGCTGAGGACTACAGTCATCACTCCCTACCCGTGGTTCGGGGAACTGCGTGACCATGGGGCCAGCAATGATGACCATGGCGTGCACTTCTAGTGAACCGCTGTGGTCCCAAGAAGCTGATATGATCTCTGAATGCATAAGCTTTTTAGCAGAGAGATGTTCTGTTGCTTCGATGCTAGGGACCTGGTGCAACCATTAGTGGGATGAAAGGACTGTTCCGGTGTCAGGAGGATGTTGAGGATGAAACAAATGGAAATATTTCAGGGTAGAGCCAAAGAGTGATTAATAAATCTGAAAATATGATAAAAAACTGATAAAAACAAAGTTTAAAAGAGTAATTATTTTAGTAAGTAGCTACACGTGGAACAAATAATGAGTAGAAATTTCTACAACAAACTGATAAAAGTAGTAACAAAGGCCAGTGTTTCAAACTGAAGACAAACAAATGCAGGCCAGAAAAAAGAAGTGTTTTGTTTTGTTTTGTTTTGTTTTGTTTTGTTTTGTTTTGTTTTGTTTTGAACTCAGGTTGATTAACCCTTGGAACTCCTTTATCTTTCCTAGACCGTACTCTCTCTAGATAGTTTTGAATGCAAGATAGACGCTTTACCAATTCGAGTGTTTTCCTTCCAGCACACCTGATCAGCACAGGCAAGCACTCAATTCCTCCTCATGGATTAAAACGGATAATCACAAAGGTTCTTCTGATCTTAAAGAAATTACTCTTTCCCCTTGCCAGTTGTGCTAGTGTAGCACTACAGTCATCTATGAGAAAATTGATTTTCTATTGTCATGAGAGCAAGGGAACGTGCTTAGGAAACTCTGACAAAAGAAAAGTGTGCATTTTCATTTTTTAGGCTGTGCAATGGTTAAATTTCCCTGATGAAAGCGAGATACTTACAGTGGAGACCTAGCGACAGTGTGCAGCAAAACCTGAATCACAGCATGGTATTTCTGCTAAAGAGTTCTTAGAAAAACCTTTCGCCTCTAACAACACCTTTGGCTGGCATAATTATGTTTCTCTGAATCCACAGAGGCAGTGATGGTGCAAACTTACTGTTAGGGCAGCTTGACATTTTTGGTGGGGAAAAAACCGTTGAGTCTGTTAATAATTTGAGGTCTGATTTGACAAATAGCTCTAACGAGATTGGGTTTTTTTGTTTGAGAGCATTCCATTCAAACTCTTTCAAAATGGATCTTTTTGAAATGTTTGTTTTGAAGCAATGCATTACTTAGAAATCATGTTATTTTTAGAGGGGAAAAAATGAAAACCAAATCAAAATGGTCTTGTTTCCGATCAAATAAAGTGTCTCGTTCATTATGTACCCTCATCATGTAAAAACTTTGTTTGCTGTGCTTGTTTTTGTGCAAGTCTATTTGTGCTATTTCGATTGTATGTGGACTACCTGTGCAAGGCACAACATAGACTCAGTCTGTGCCGCAGTACTATGTGAATTTATGTTCAGAACTATAGCCCACCCTTGTGGCAAGACATGTTTATTGAATTACTAGTTATTTTGATAAAAAGGATTACAGTCACCTTTCCACAGCAGTCCAGACAATGTTTTTCTTCTCATAAGAAATTCTAATTTTCATGTTCCCCTAGACCCTTGGCATTTGACAGTCACAAATGATGGTCCCTGCGATGGCAATGCCACGCTACAGTCAGAACGTCCTACCTAAGGAGCAGAAGATCAGGCCAGCTGTCGTCTCCCAGTTCCTGCAGGCAGCAGCCACGTGATGCTATGATTGATGCTTGTCAGGTCACCTTGTCAGCAGAGTCACCTTTTCTGCAGGAGTGACTGGGTTTAAAAAGCTGAGGCATTTACTGGTAAAGACAGAAACTGAACTTCTGCTTAACAAACTGAAAAGTTTGGGGAAGAAAATGTTAGGATGAGGAGTGCTGGGCTTCATTTGTAACAAGAGATGTGTAGTTAGATATCAGTTTTTAAAAAAAAAAAAGAAGCCTATCTTACTCTCATTTTTATTTTCTTTTTAGGTAGTTTAACCTACGCAGGCTGTGGCATCTCCAGTGTTGGAGGCTTTTAAGAGCTGTTAGAGAAGCATCTGTCAGGTAAAGTAGAGCCTGCCTTAGGTAAGGGAGACCTTTTCTGTCACCCAGCAAAGCAAGGATGGGGACAAGGCATGCAGCCACAATGGCAGAGAACATTGCCAACAAGAAAAATACTTGCATTATGGGACTTCATTAAAATTTGAATAGGAAAACAATTTCATGAACATAAAATCTGCCTTTGATCAGATGCCCGAAAGTCAGTCATTCTGTCCCAAAGTTACAGGCCCATTTAATGTACCAGACCCTGGAAGAGTGAGAAAACCACTGAAGCTGGCCGGACAAGGGAGGAGGAGACAATGAAATGGTCTGTGTTGGGAGGGTCTGCTCTGTGGATTAAAGCTCGGCATTGCACACCCAGGCAAAGACAGGCATCAATAAGAGTGAAGAGGGGGTACTCAAACACAGTCAGCAGGAGTAAGATACAACGTCCCCACACCTCCCAGATCAGCCTTGGCACAAAGCCTTCGCTGTTTGAGTTACCAGAGAAGTCTCTTTGCCCTTTCAAACTGGTTGCCTTTCCCCGGGGTTCATCTATTTCTTTTTCCATGTGGTTTATTTGTCTTTCTGTTCACAGGCTGTGATTTCTGTTACAACCCGATACCTCAGGCACACCGTGTAGTTCAGCCTGATGGTCAGGGAAGCCAAGCTACCCACAGACCCTGGGTATTGTTTGCACACTACATTGTGCAGGCTTGCTCTGCTCAGCTGCCCTCCGCATCCGGCACTTTCTTATCCAACAGCCATTGCAAGGGCAAAACACAGGATACAAGAAGCATTGTGTCTGCAGCTAAAAAACATTTAGCTTTTATCAGCTTCAGCGAGCACAGTTTGTCTTCCCACGAAATCACAGAGAGCAGCTTCTCGCATCCTTTACCCTCGCAGAGCTCTTGTGTGCTTCTCAGATCCTCCAGAACAAATTAATGCCAAGTGCCCAGCAGAGAACATGCTGTCTTTACCTCCCAGTCCCAGACCGCAACGTCACACTGATCTGGAGAGCAACTTTATGGCTGGGACATTGCTCCTATGCCTCGTGCATCCTCCATCATTGCAAAAAGCTTGATGGTTGAAAAATACGCAGCCAGTCAGTCGATAGCTGCTGTTACAGAGGATGGGACTTTCCCATCGCGGTGCGTCAGTATAGGGAGCGGAGGTTATGTGACAACAGCAAACACCACAGTGCTGCCTTGCAGCAGATCCGTGACACGGCTAAACGCAGTGACCTGTCAGAGGCTGTCAGCTGTACCTGTGAGGCTGCGGTATGCGCTATAGCCAACAGATGCACTGCTCTCGCTGTCTCAGGAACATTCCAGTTACACTGCTGTGCCTCACGCTTCTTTGTAAATACATACGGCACACGATCCCTCTAATTTCATCAGATGTAGGGACCAGATTTGTCTTTTAATGTGACACAGGATTTAGAAGCTCCCAAAAAATCCAGGCTAGTGCAGATGCTGACGGGTGCCTGGGGTCGTTGAAGACATAATGTCATTGTCTGCAAGGGGATTTTGATACGGCTTCTCATTTTCAGGACAGGGCTTTGACTGCCAGCCAATTCCTTGCAGTAAAGACGGCATCTGTGAAACAGAACTATAAATACATACAGCTGCGATGAAAATACATGTATTGTTTCTCAGACACTTTGGTATAACAATAATAGTTCTATGCAGATTAGTCATAAGCAAATATTTCCAGAGTGTAGGACGGGGATGTGAAAAGGCACAAGAACCATCTGCTGAATACACAGCACAGAAAGCTGCACACAAACCTCCACTGCAAACCATATTTGGTTTTGATTTACAGTCAAACATTCTCCCACTGCGCTTTGGGAGGGAGAAATCCTGTTGCAGGCACGAGAGCCTGTCCTGCAACTCACCTAAACAAATGCAGGGATGGGTGGGAGACACCCCCAGAGGTAAGGCAGTGATCTGCCTCCTGTCCCTGCCCGGTGCCAGCACGTATTTCATTGTACTCTAGTGCTGTGTAACCAATTCTTAGGGCTCGGAGCAGGTGAGGAAATTGCAGTGTATTCCTAATGGGGAAACAAAAATGCCCTCCCTCTGCGGTCTCTCCTCATTTCTGTTTTAGGGAAATTATTTCAGTGAAAAAATAATGACATTTCTGTCAATCAGTCATCACTTCTGTCTGGAAGGAAAGTTGGATAAATGTATATTGCATTTCAAAGGCATGGAGGAAACGGAATAAAATTCAGTTATAAAGATACAGGATGTAAAACAAATGGCTCTCAAACTTGAAACACATCCGTGTGTCTCATCTCACGTATGTGACTAAAGTACAAAGAAGATACTACTTTGCAATGGAAAACCTCGCAAGCAGATCAGTACCTTTTCACCAAGTGAGAAGATATAAATGCAACATTGCGTTTGTCTTTAGACAGGAGTGGAAAAGGCAAAGAATTACAGGGTTTGGGGTAATTAACCGAGATCTACATGAAAATTATTGGACATTAGAGCACTTCCTTCACTGAAAATAAAACAAAATGCTTTGAGGTGCTTAGTTTAACACCCAAAAGCATGGTGAAGAGATTACATAAACAATTACAATTTTTAAAACTTTGAAAAAACAACTGAAGCAGCATATCCTGGGGAAAAGCTCATGTATTCTTGTAACTCTTCTATACACATTTCACAAACATGATTTAACAGAATTCAGTTTTAAGAATAAGTTTCTGTCAGTAATTTAAATTGAAATTTGTGTGTTCCCAAGGAACTCACAGTCACTGGCAATACTAGTCAAATTCTGATTCTTGGAAGAAAAAAAAAAAGTCATTATCTTCTTCAGACTTTTACAGAACATATAATTTTCTCTGCTAGACTTAGAGATCTCCTGTGCTCCAGACAGAATCTCAAACCCATAGCTACCCTATGAACATGTTGCTGAGAAAAAATAATAAAGCATACAAATTTCAGATCAGGGAATTCTCATAGAATCACAGAATGGTTTGGGTTGGAAGGGACCTCAAAGACCATCTAGTTCCAACATCCTCCACTAGGCCAGGCTGCCCAAAGCCCCATCCAACCTGGCCCTGGACACTTCCAGAGAGGAGACATCTATAACCTCTCTGGGAAACCTCTTTCAGTGCCTTACCACCTCGTCATAAAATTTTTTTCCTTATGTCCAGTCTAAATCTACCTGCTTTCAACTGAAAATCATTGCCCTTTGTCCTGTTGCTACAGGCCCTGGTAAAATGTCTCTCTTCGTTTTTCTCATAAGCCTCCTCCAAATACTGAAAGGCTGCAGTAATGTGTCCCCAGAGCCTTCTCTTCTCCAGGCTGAACAAGCCCAGCTCTCTCAGCCCATCCTCATAGGAGAGGTGCTCCAGTCCTTTGACCATCTTCATGGCCTCCTCTGGTCTCACTCCAAGAGGTCCATGTCTTTCTTGCTAGCTTGTCTCTTTTGTCTGCTTAAAACTCACAGTTAATCTCTCTTCCACATGCTTGTCCAGTCCCTCACTGAAGCCATACACACTGCACCCACATCAGCCTTTGACGGGGTGTGTTATAAGTCTATGACCACTGGTGTAAAGACCTGCCTACCTTTGTTCTGGTTTTTGCTTTCACTAGCCCCATTTGATGGAGTGTATTCTCATAGTAGACAAGGCAGTGAAGTGTTGAACTGTGCTCCCAGTTACCAGGTCACTGAGGACTTATAGGTCCCTAGCATATTCCCCATCCCATGATAACAAATCCAAGCCTAACCCAACTATATTCACATGGAAGGAAAAGCACAAAGTGCTTACCAGGTAAGGCAAACATGAAAAAGGCACAAGAGTTTCTGTCAGTGATAGCACTGAAAGGAATAACCTAGCCAATACTTCATCCTACTACACGTGACTGTACCTTGGTGTACCTTTTTGGCCTCTGAAAAGATGTCTCTGTGTAATGTGTTGTTTGCTATGAAGCAAGATAAGGGGTTCAGTTATGGCCCTAAATCATTAAAACAATTAAAATATTCAGGATGTTGGGTTTAGAATTTTGTGCTTACTACAGCACCAAAAAAAAAATCTACTGAATTCCAAGTGTACGTAAGATACGGGTATAGAAATAATATATGTACAGAGTAACCATTTTTCTGAACACACTATGTAAGTGCAAACCAATAATAAAAATAAATCTCTTCTTTTACAGGGCTTCCATTAAAAATGAGAGTTTATTCATCATTTGCACTGTTTGAGGACTTACAGGTTGACATTGGGCTGTCTTCTCTTCCAGGCATTGTATCCTCCGAGAGGAATGGCTAGCACCTTCTGTCGTCTCCTGGCTGGCCGTGCAACCACTGCACTCTTCGCAGCTGCAGGCACAGGGCTGCTAACCACCGGGTACCTCTTCAACCAGCAAAATGTGAAGGCTGCTGTTCACGAAAAACGGAAACTCTTCCCTCCAAGGTAAGCACCTGGGGTTAGGCAGACAGCTGAGCACAGCGCCCTGTTAACTGGACTAGGAGCAATGTTTAACTCTTTGGAGCTGCAGAGTCCTTACGCATCTCACCATCTGTGTGTCTGTCCACAGGCTGTGTGGACTGACAGCCTGAAAAACAGCACCCTTTATTAATAACCCCAGGTTTAGGTAGCATCAGAAATAGCCTTCAAGACCAGAAAGCAGGGATGTGAGGTAGTATCAACTCAAAAAAAACCCCATTCCCAAACAATGACAAGCCTAAGAAATGTTTCAAATTTTAGGCAGAGCCCTATACTATTCCTTATTTTATCTCATCAGCTATCGAACATTTTGCAGCTCAACCTGGAAAAGACGAGGGTGAGGGGAGACCTCATTGCTCTCTACAACTACCTGAAAGGAGGTTGCAGTGAAGTGGGTGTCGGTTGCTTCTCCCAAGTAACAAGCGATAGGACAAGAGGGAATGGCCTCCAGTTGTGCCAGGGAAGGTTTAAATTGAATATTAGGAAAAATTTCTTCACTAAAAGGGTTATCAAGCACTGGAACAGGCTGCCCAGAGAAGTGGTTGAG
>VWZZ01002923.1:150563-169319 GCA_013399095.1 Psophia crepitans
CAAAATCCAGTAATGAACAACAGAACGGGTAAGACCTTTGTATTCAGGAAGCCATCACTAATACCATCCACACAACACAGCACCATAGGCATGGCTCCTTCTTTGGGTTTATATCTCCTTTTTTTTTTTCTATTTCTAGATAAAAAATTGATTCGGGAAAGAGCCCATGCAGCCAACAGAGCTGAGGTTACAAAAGCAGCTCAAACACCAGATTGCAGCCACGCTGTCAGCTAGGAACCACCAGCCATACAGCTGCAGCACACCACATTGCAGAATCCTGCCCTCTTCATCACTGTTAGGAAACAGTGTTAGTTTAATTCCCAGAGCCAAAAGTAACCCTTTCTGTCCAAATGAAATTAACAAAAAGAAGATACAGAAGTTCAATTTCCTATTTTGCTCTACTCCTTTGTAGAACTATTTGTATTTTGTTTGTACTTTCACAACATGCTTGACATATTTTGTGCCCAAATACAATATGTTCTGTGGAGAGAAAGGGAAAGCAGCTCTGAGATCAGTGCACACGCCTGCTAGCAGAAGATGGGGGCAGCTCTGCAGTGCGTAGCATCTGTCTCCATCCTGGTATGCTTTAATTCTGAAAAATTGGGCTAAAAAGGATTCGGAGGAATTGGCTATCTCCTTAGCCTAGGCAGGTTCTGGACTTTCAGAGAGAATTGGACTTGATGTGGAAAAAAAATATCAGGCAGACTGGAAAAAAATTAGTAGGATTGGAAAGTATTTCAGTAAGCTGCATTTGGAATACTTGCCTTTCTCTTGCAAGAAGTTGTTGTCAAAAAGAGTACATGTTCTGGAAATTATTTTGCTTATAATGATTGCAATCCTGTCCTTCTTATGGGCTGCAGGACTATTCACACCGACCTCACCGGTGGCAATGGCACAGTTTAAATGCACTCAGCGTGGCCTCCTTCCGCAACGAGGCGACTTAGTTCTGAGTCAGACCACCACCAGGCTATTTCGAAAACCTTTCCCTAAACATATGTAAGTGACTGAAGATGAAGTAACTGGACCTTGGGTGACCATAATGTCAGGACACAGGATGTTTACACCTGCTCGGTGTTGCATTAGCAAACTACAAGTGTGGGGAAAAAAACCAAAGGCACAGTAAAAGGCCAGCTGAAAGTCAGGCTCTCAGTGAACTTGAACTTTCAAGTTTCAAGTGTTTCAAACCTGGTATTTAACTGTTTGTACCAATGGGTCTGACGCCATCAGTCACCTTCTACATGCCATAGAAAGGTTGTAGTAGAAGACAGAGAAAGCGGAGAAAAAGCCAGGAAAAGTGACCTCAGGTTTGACCCTGCACTTAATAAACCTAGTCACAACTGATCAATTTGAAGTAATAGTAGTTATCTTCAGGCATTTTTATCTTGACTGACAAGACAGCATCACTAATGTGCTGTCCAAAGCAACATGCAGTTGATGTCCTCAGACACGTAACTTGGCAGATGTGGCACTCCAGCACTACCAAGCGATACAGAGGCTGCTGGGATCTGATACGGGGGAGAATACAGTTAAGTAAGGACGTAATGTTTGGCCCCCAGTACCATGTAAATTTTAGGGTTTTTTCCTACCTGCACAGTTTTCTAAGAACAACAAAACCTATCTGTGGTGACAGAGGATGCATAGCTTGGCTTCTCCCTTTGCTGCACCTCCCAGCTGTGCTCATGCTAGAGGACATGTTTTCCCTCGCGCAGCGCTGCAGCAGCTTGATGTGATCAGAAAAACTGCTCTTCTTGCTGTGCCTGAGAAAGCCCCGTAATGCCATCGGCATGGGAGACCCAACTGTGAAAGCAACTCAAATACCTAAGTCTGCAGAACAATGTTATTTTGCTGTGCTTAACCACTCCACAGCCCTGAAAGACTGCGATAAAACTAAGGACACTGAGAAGTCATTTTCAGGGCTTTTCTTTTTAAAGGTAGTCTTTATTTTTTTTCCCTCTCAACCAGGCATAACAATGACAAGACGTTTCTCATCTGGATTAATGAAGAAGACCACACCAGGGTGATCTCCATGGAGAAGGGTGGCAACATGAAACGGGTGTTTGAAAGATTTTGCCGTGGTTTAAAGGAGGTAGTACCTCAATGCGTTTATTATTCCTATTTATTTATTTTTGGGCTGTTGTCAGCACTGCGTACTGTGGTTCATACTGAACTGACATCTCCAGGAGCAACAAAATGAAGTAACACCAGTCTGCATAGCAACCCACACTAATGTAGTTTAAGAAGGAAACATGGGAAAATTGCTAACTGAGTCGTAGGGGAAAATAAATAAAAATGTCTTTGTAGCTTTTCCAGTAAAATCTTAAGAACAGTTGGCTAAAGAAATATCTTTTTTTTTCTTCCATTCTGTGCCTATGGGCTGTGGGAATTAATAGATCAAGCATTTTATTTGGATTGTTTGATCTGATTGAATGAAGAATTCATTTGTGCAGCCACCTGGTTCTCATCCCTGGTGCTGGGAGCGGCGTGGATGCTGCTGAGGTTGTGCACAGCACTCAGGACTTGGGACCCCTTGGCTCACTGCCACTTTTGGGGAGATATGGAGTTTTGTGACTAAAATACTAAGACCTGGTAGCCAGATCCCTGGGATTTTATTCTGGTCTAACTATTCACAAAGATAAAAGGGGGCCTTCTTGAGCTGGCATGTAGGTTAAAACAGTTTTGTCTGGACAATCCAGGTATGGCTCAAGTTGGCCCTGGGCCCCATGCAGCCTTGCGTACTGCTCTGGCACAAGAAAAGTTGCTTGAGCAGAGAAAGAGGACTTTACTGTGTCACCCAGGCAATACAACAAGGTGCAGTGAAACAATTGGTGTGGCCAAACGCTATTCTCCACTACTCTTGCCCTCATCATTCGTGGATGGATTGGCATACTACAGGAAAACCTAGACATTAAGCTATGGAAGGTTGAAATGGCCATGCCTGTATCCAGGCTGCATAAAACAAGTATTTCTCCTCATTGGGGTCCTTGGCACACTTACTTCATCTGACCTGTGGAGGAAGAGCATTTGCCTCCATCAGACTGCTTTTCTTCCTGGGCATGGAAATGCATATTGGCCCTTGGACCACTTCTTTTATTTATCTCACCTTGGCAAAACAGCTTCTCTGGCTTTCTAGAGACACCCGTCTCTCAGAAAATCCCCAGCAAGTGTAGAGCTAATATGGCTGCGCACCCCTTCCAGATCACTTCACAGCCCCAGCCAAAAAAAAAAAAAAAGAGCCAGGCCATGTAGGGACAGCAGGGAACTACAGTCTCTTGATTGTGGAAGCAGAGGAACTGCAAACAGAGCAGGTGTTGGAGGTGAGAAATCGGGTCCAGTTTCCCACCAGCACTTCTGGTGTCCTCACACAATACAGAAATGATGTTAGGAGAGTTCTTTATCCTGTATCCTTCTGCAGAGCAAAATTGTTCACCTGTATTTGCAGAGGTCTTGTGAGCATGAGCTGGTTTATATATCTGATTGCCTCTGGAGAAGCAGCGAATTGAAATTGTATTTGGATTGCAGAACTAGGTCCGGGAGGTGTAGATGAGAGAACAGAGTACCAGCCTATTCAAAGGTCAATAGATCTTTGTGACTTTTCTGCGGATAATTATTTCACTCCCCTGTCTAATCTGGCCAGAGGCCTAGTAATGAAAAGCATTATATACAACCTATATTGTCTCCTTATAATTGAAGCATGCCATTTAGAAGTCAAGTATCCTCCCCTGAGAGTCATGGCATCACCTTGAAAATTACACAAAACTCAGCTTCAGCTCCTTTTGTTTGCTTTGCAGCGTTGGAGTCCTTTGGGGTTACGTGTTGCAACCTTGGTCCAAAAGTACCAAGGTTAGGCACACACGGCAAAAGCCATAATTCTTATGCACAGATATGACTTCACAGGCTGAGGCTGTACCGAACCACCATGACAGAGCTTTGCGATAAAGTGACAAAGAGTCTGCAAGCTAGTGGTTGTGAGAAAATGGTGAAGTCGTCCTTGCAATATGCACTGGGGATCTTGGTACCTGATGAGTCCAAACATTTGCATCAGATCCAAACCAGGCAGTACTTGGGTGTAAATTTATGTAATAACACTGGTGTTAACGAAGTTCATCAATACAGATACATACTGAAAAGAATCTTGGCAATAAGCAAACGTCTTTAAATAAGATATTTATTTGCTGCCCTTTTTTTTTGATGTTTTTGTTTTTGATATTTTGTTTTGGGGTTTTTTTTTTGCCATCATAGGTGGAAAGATTAATTAAAGAACGGGGCTGGGAGTTCATGTGGAACGAGCGTCTTGGATACGTTCTGACCTGTCCTTCCAACCTGGGCACAGGTTTACGCGCTGGAGTCCATGTTAAGCTGCCCAAGCTCAGCAAGGTACATAAGTCATTTAAAAGGTCAGTGACATAAGTCAGCCTTTCCGATTTGTCAAGGAACAAATGAAAAACGACAGCTTACAATGATTGCACATTAGCATGATGTGTAACAAGGTTCCAGGGATAATGTATGACTAATTGAGCACACTTTTATTCTGCAAATTATTGTATTTGTTATGGAAATTAATCTAGTCAGCAGACAGCCACCGCAACAGGCTGTAATCCAACAACTGAGAGAACTATCCATCTCTGCCTGTCTTTCTGGAGATGCTATTAAGTCATGGATAACAGCATTGCAACGATTCTGCGCAATACACAGGGTAAAAAGGTGTTAAGCTCAAACCTGTTTCTTCTCATTAGGATCCCAGATTTCCAAAAATCCTGGAGAACTTGCGTCTGCAGAAGCGTGGCACCGGTGGAGTGGACACAGCAGCTGTAGCAGATGTGTATGATATCTCAAACCTGGACCGCATGGGTCGCTCAGAGGTAACCCGTTCTTTTATTTTTCCTTGTTTTTTAGCTCAGACCTGTTCTGATATGACTCAGTTTCCCTCTGGTTGCGTTTGCTCCACTGACCTCAATGGAGTCACGGCAGTTTTTACTTCTGATTAATCTGGTCCAATGGAAATGCTTACTGAAAGAAATATTATTAACGTGCATGAAGTGCTTGACAAATATTCCTGTTATGGCAATGAAAAAAACCAACCCTGAGCAAGTTCCACAGATGTGACTTGCTTGCACCATGCACTGAGGACCTCTCTCGAGAGGACGCAGGTGCGGGAAAGGTTTGGCTTTGGTAACAGACATCCCTCAGGATGATGTTTCTCAGCATCTCAGCACACACACTTAGACCTGCCTGCCTGATGCAGTGCCCAGCTATGACAGCAGCACCCAGTAGGCTCTGCTGTGCTGGACATGGGAGATGAGACATGTTTATAAGTTGCACAGCAGGTACTAAGCTAGATACTACACACTGGGCAGGTGCCTGCTGTGCCTGCTGCAAAACGATGGGAAAGCATGGATCATGTCCTAACCTAACCAGGGAATCAGGCAAGACTGCCTTAAGGTGTTGTGTTCTATTTAGTAGTCAGTCATACACTTCCTCCACAGTTAGACAGCAGGACAAGGCCAGTTCTTCCACTCCAAAATAATTGAGGAGTTGGTGCCATCTTCACATGTCCTGTGTGGCACTGAGCAGAAGACGTGGGGGAGCTACATTTAAATCAGGGCAAAGATTTAATTGTCTGCTCTGAGCCCTCTGTGTTGGGCTGTAGACTATGAGGAGAAGGGTTCACCTCAGGTACTTGCTTTGAAGCTATTTCAGTTTGAATGAGTATTTGTTGTGCCAGAGTGTGCAAATGACCCTACAGCCTGGTGGTGCTGCTGCTCTCCCAGGAGACTGGGGTCCCAGATCACATTTCAGTTCCATATTTGAGTCTTTTATAAAGCAGAACAGCTCCTAAGAGCAAATCTACTGGAGGATGGGGGAGAAACAGCTCTGTCAAAGAGCTGATGCCTCCTCACATTGCCTCTGCCTGAGCCAAACCCTTACTCCGGGTCTCAGGCTACTTAAGTCTTGCGGCACTGCTACAGCTTCCCTTTCCTCAGTGAGACCAGGGCTGTGTTCACCCTTGGCCATGTCAGGAACGACTGAGGCAAAAATTTACCTTGCAAGGACCCTGTAAGTCCAGTGATTTGAGCACCCTGCCAGTGGATAGGAAACAGAGGTTCAAACCTACCATCAGACATGTCTTTCACCCCCAGGTGTGTGCTGCAGTCTCTCAGCTACAGTCAAGCAGGCAGGCCCTGGTGGGTCTGATGTCTCCCGAGGACCCTTTTCCTCCATTAGCAATTCAGTACATGATTTGGGCTCAGATGCCAACCTGCTTGTATATGTCAGGATTTGAAGGGCTGCCTGCTTGCGCAGCAGCAAGATTTCAATTACCTTGGGGGCTTTGCTGCAAGTTAAAACTCAATTGCAAAGACAAACATGCTGTCGAGGTGTGTTTCTTCAGAACAGCACAGCACCAAGAGGCTTTGGCAGCTTAGATATGGATGCAGTTTGGTCCTGGTGTTGCAGCCCAACACCCAAGTTCAGCTGGATTCTTGGTAGGTTTTCATAACACAAATATAACCCTGCGATAATGCACGAAGTCAGGTCTTCTGTGCTTTCTTATTCAGACATGCTCTTGAATGTCTTCACAGCCAAGGAGCATTTGGAGAGGGCTTTGGAAATCTTAAATTTTGGAGTTTGACATAGGCAGCTAAGTTCCTTTGGATCCACACTGCAATAAGGAAAAGTGAAAAACTTTAGGACAAGGGGCAACAGGTGCAAGCTGGAGCATAGGAGGTTCCGGGTTAATGTAAGGAAAAACTTTTTCACCGTGAGGGTGACAGAGCACTGGCACAGGCTGCCCAGAGAGGTTGTGGAGTCTCCTTCTCTGGAGACATTCAAAACCCAACTGGACGTGTTCCTGAGTGATGTGCTCTAGGTGGCCCTGCTTTGGCAGGGGGGTTGGACTAGATGATCTTTCGAGGTCCCTTCCAACCCTTGTGATTCTGTGAAAACTATTAAGCTGCATTATTAGCAAAAACAGTCTGTGACAAAGACATTTATTAATACTTGAAACACCATCATGTGTGCTTTATACTAAAATGACACTAATAATATAAAAGTGTTACACAGCATGATTAATTAATATGAGTTCTACTGACAGATGGCCTAAGGCCACAAATTTTTGCTTATATGAAGACTTCCACTGAAGTCGATGTGCCTTGTACAGCAAGGATTCAAAGGATTAAGCCAATAGATAAGATTCAATCCCTACCTCGAAGATTTTTAAATCTAAATAAGACAAGACAAACTCAAGGCGATAGAAATATTTTATTATGAGATATATTTTTTTCAGTACATAAAAAATAAATTCTATTATTTGGTAAATGTGTTTGCAGAACTGAATTATGTTCCCAAAGGTGAAAGACAAAATTGTTTGTATTTTTGCTTTGTTTCAGTTACTGGTCAATGCAAACTTAATATGAAATTCCTTTTCTCCTGGAGGCTGTAAATTCAGACCTCTGATTTCCCAACACAGCTGGTCTGTAAAAGACAATAAAATAAACTGCTAAGCGACTGAAATGCTTTATAGTAAAAACAAATCCCTTGAAAATCAGCAATTGTCACAATAAAGAGACAATGCAATTTAGTCTTTGCATTTGGTTTTAACAAGCCAGTCCTTAAAGGTCACTAATGAACCATTTCATGAAGATGAAGAAAAATCAATGCTATAGCTTGCTGGCTAACAATACCACAGGGCCTGTGGTCCTCGCCTGTGAAGAAAGTCAGCTGGGGACAAGGCATTTTGTATTCTTCAGCAATTTTCAAAAAGGTTACAAAGACACCACTACCCCTGCCATATAGAACTGCAAATTTTGGTGCTTCTTTGGACCTGGAGCTCGGTTGCTGGGAAGACACAGCTAGGGCATTTGCTCCTTCAGTGAGAACTGCTGGTGATGCTGAGCACTGGTCTTTTGGTTTCTTCATCCTCATGTTTAGTACCAGGCACACAATGGAGGCATCCCTAGCTGGGCCAGACACTTCTTTCCAGCAAACATCTGGGGAAGATCCTGCATCCTCATTGTGGTCACATTTGAAACAGGTCTTTCAACTCATGCCTAAACGTTTTGTATTAGGACTTTTGTTTGCTTACTTTGTTCCTATAGAAAGATGAGTAGGAGCAGAATTTGGTGGAAATAACTTTAGGGACCTATTTGAAAAATTCTATTGCTAGTGGTCCAAACTCTGAGCAAACAGGGGGAGGGAATTACTGTGGGTTTCCACTGGACCTGCATGACCCATACTCCCTGTGCCACAGGGTGTGTGATCTGTATGCCATGACCATCTTCACTTACAGCTTTACCTACTGTTGTTGCAGTACAGGCCAATTTTCCCTTCCTCTTTAGCATTAGCTAAAGCTTCTACTACTACTGTTTTGTTCTTCTTGTTGCAGGTGGAGCTAGTCCAGATTGTCATTGATGGCGTCAATTATCTAGTTGACTGCGAGAAGAAACTGGAAAAAGGTCAAGACATCAAAGTGCCACCACCATTGCCTCAGTTTGGCAGGAAATGATCTTGCTGCTGATGGTGGCTGCCATTCTGACAGGAAGGCACCTCTGTATATCTCTGTATAAATATCTTGTGTAATAAAACACTAGTGAAACCTGATGTCTCCTTGGATGCCTGGCTGTACTGGTAGAATCTAGTCTTCATGCAGCTTTACTAGGACGCATCCAATACAACCACCTTGGTACGCTCCTTTGTGGGGACTGCTTCCTTTTCTTTCTTGGTGATAAGAAAAGTACTGCCTGAGTAATGCAAAAAGCACAAATCCTTGATTCTAGCCTGCATTTGCATCTATGGCCATACTTAGGAATATGTTTCAGGTCTGTGTAGACAGCAAAATGACACTGCTGCGGTGCCCACTGCTGCTGTAGGCATGGGTATGTCTAGGATATATAGTCCAGAAGTGTCCAAACTGTTGCCCTGGAGCCCGCTGCAGCGCCTTGAGCAATGCTAGTTTGGTTTATAAAAGTCACGCAGTGTAAGCTCTGAGGAAACACTAAGAGAACAGGTGTTGGTCCTAGTTTAATTCTCATGTGGTAGGAACTCTCTTAACAAAGAATCTTGCATCAGAAACCTCTCAGCTGACATCTACTACAGAATGCCAGCCTAGTGCAAAGCCTCCTGAGAAGGTTTTTCAGTGAGCCATATCTGAAGAGCTGTGACTGGATAGCTAGGCCATAACCAATCACAGACTGTAAAAACCACAATTAGAAGCTAATTGAGAGTTAGATGGTGAATTAGCAGCTCTTGGAAATCAGCAGCATGGTGTGCTCTTGTTTCTTGCTCAGGAGAGCTGTTGTGTATAAAGTAGGTTGGAGCTTCCTTATGATTGCTGTTTTCATCCTCATCTACGCTAGATACACTCCCTAACACTTTCTACTGTCTTTCTAAATGGTGATTAATAATAGTAATTCTAGGGGAGGGAAAGAGGCTTCCCCATACAGGAAAGACAGTGACAAACTGCAGCAAGTCCTGGACAGGGCGACCAAGACAGTCAGGGGAAGCTGGAGCTTGCTTGTGTGATGTGAAGCTGAAGAACTGGAGAGAAGAAGGCTAAGGGGAGATCTCACTGACGTTCACAACTCCTGTCTACTTCAGAGAATGTGGAGAAGACAAGCTTAAGACTCTTCCTGGAGGTTCACAGTGATAGAATAAGAGACAACAGACACAAGCTAGGACAGTGGAAATTCCATGCAGGTATCAGGAAAACCTTTTGCACTATGAGGGTGGTCAAATACTGGAACAGACTTGGAGAAACTCAAAACTCAAGGAACAAGGTCATAACTTAGCCCTGCTTTGGGGCTGGGGTGGGATGGGCAGGGTGCGTTGGGCCAGATCACCTCCAGACCTCTAGCCTGCAAAATTCTGTGATTCTGTGACTGCATCAACTACTGCAAAATGCCTGCAGATGAGTAAGAGAAATGCCCTGTCCATCCTGTGCTCTGACCAGACATAGAATTAAGCTTGAAGAAAACATGGATACCCTGATATGATTTACCCTCTGCTACAATTAAACTGTGGCTTTCTCTGTACTGTTGGCTTCCAAGCGTGTCCTTCACAATCAAAATACTCTTCCTCATAGGGATTATTTTGTATCTGTCTCACTCTCTGAGGCCTTTATACTGTCAGAAAGAGTAACTCAGATGATTAATATGAATGATGTATTTTCACTCCTCATTCCACATCACTACTTAATATTTTAAATGAAACTGGGACAATCAGATATCCATCAACATTATGCTGGACATCTTTACTTGGTTCTAATCCATCATTACAGTCCCAGTAACCAGTTTGCTGTCTGCTTGGACCACATTTATCCCCAAGTTGAGTACAACCTGGGGCTGGGGGTTGTGGGGAGATGGGGGGATCTGTTCCTGTAAGCCTTCACTGACAGCTTAAATGCAGCCACACTGCAGCTGCACTGTTTCCAGAGGATAAACTCCGGTGAATGGCTGTAGAAGGAAATAAAAAAGAAAAGGTTATATAAAAAAAATCATATAGATTATGATTCAGTAAGAAGACATTAAAGGTTAAAAAGCTGGGTTGCTGCATTAATCCTGGACTTACATTGTTACTTCTTGTTTTCTCATATTTAGTTTTCCCATGCCACCAATGCTGCATTGCTGAGATCCTCTTCTGCCAATAAAACTCTTTTCTCATAGATTTAGACACTGATTCTCTATAAATCTTTGGATTTTATTTGATTAAGAATTCCAAGAAGAGCTATATACCTTGCCTCAAGTACTTCTATCATCTTCTTGCTGAACACATCAGCAGCTAGGGATCAGCAAAAGTAAACACTCAGGCCATGCTCCATCAAAGCCCACTGGTGCTCCGTCAGGCAGTTCACGCAGGGTGAGAACTGGAGTGGAATCTGCCGTGTAGAGGACAAAGGAAAAGTGGGCAATGTGCTCTCAGCTCTACCAGGAAATGAACAATGACTTTGCAAGAAGTGCCTCTGTACAGCAGTGAACACATTATTATTAATAAATACCTTGTCTAAATGGCCAGGGTAATGGGAATAAACTCTATTGCACCACAGAGGGACAAGAGGCCCTTAGAAAGTTACACATGCTTTGACCTGCGCAGTACCAAATCATTAGCATTAACGACAGAACATGCTCAAGGTGCGTACAGGGTGAACAGAGAAAAAACAGTGGATGAGAGGAACACAGACTGAAAGAACAGCAGAAAAGAGCCAAGAAAAACAGAAGTTAGGCAATTCTCGGGCAATCAGGAGCATAATTACGTATATGGAGGGATTAAAGCATGGAGATGTAAGCCAAATCATTTGTGCCAAGCTGGGTTTGGAGCTGTGCTGAAGTTAACACACAGAGCAACTGACCCTGAGAAAAGCTGGGTCCTGAAACAAGCCCATGGCCTGGCTAAGAAGCATTGTCAATAAACTGGAAAGTCAAGGGGTGGCTCAACTGTGAACATCAAGCCAGGGTCAGAGGCTTCAGGGAGGCAGGAAACCGGAGCGCAGGGCATGGAGTAGCAGGTGTGGGGCTGCCTCGGGTGGGAGCAAGGGATGCTTCAGAACAGGGCATCCAAAGAAAGCAAAACACACATATACAGGCTACACCTTTAATGTATTTGGTAACCGGGCTCCTACAACATATGCAAGACAAATTTCCGTACATTAGCAGGCAGGACTCATGGGACTGAATAAGCTATTGAACATACTGCCTGGAGCTTGTCAGTTTTCTGTTAAGTTGTAAGGTCTATCCATCACCAGAGGGCTGAATATGATCTCTTAGTAGAGAAAAAAAGCAAGACAGTGGAGGATTTACTGTAACACTTTTTTTCCCCAAGAAATATAACACAACATGTGCTATAGCAACATCAGAGTGGTTGAAGACTGACCGATTGTGGCATCTTTCAGTTTTGGCTTTATTCCATGCACTGGTGTTCACATAACTCACTGAAAGGGCAAGCAAAATCCATGCCTCGCTAGGAGGGTTCCCTATAATTAAGACTTTGGTAGGTGGGACTACATGCACTGAACTAATTTATTTTCTGAAGCCTGATCTAAAAGCTCAAGACCCAACCCTGCAGCTATGACAGCTGTAATTGATTTTGTCCATGATACCTCACACCTAAAATCATTCTCTGTCCTAACAAAAACTTACTGGACAGACTTTGAAAGTGCATGAAACTGTCACTCTTACCAGACTAATGCACACCTGAACACACCCGATGTATTTTTTCTCTGGAAATATCAAAAAGGCAGCAGATAACTTGAGGAATGAATTACAGCTAATATTTATATGCAGAATTACTTTACTAATAAGATTTGTTGGAATGTAATTTAAGACCTGCCAAAAGAATTCATGTTCATCTTTCTACTGTAATGCCTTTTACAGATACTTTCAGCTCAAGGCTTCATTAAAAGAGGAAAGATGTTAAACAGCCATTTGTTTTGCCTGCAAAGATGCAAACACGGCATAAAGAAGTGCACTCACTAGGTATAGTACAGAAGTCCTACCAAATCCAGACATCCCAGAAGGCACATAGTCATCTACTGTACAGCATATTGTCATTGATGGACATCACATTTTTAATTTGCCCAGTATAATTACAGAGTAAGACTGAGCTTACAATGAGAAAATACCAGCTATATTACAATAGTAAGTTTATCAGTAAAGAAGAATATAGAATGCATTTTGATCATCCACTCATTTTTCTGGGAACTCAGACGGATCCAAGGGTTTCTAGAAAAGAAAAAACAACTTCATTATTGATGTCAGTTAATATTACAAATACACGTGTATTCTTGTTTGAAATGCATTTTTTTTTACTGTCTATGCCTTTATCAAAGTACCTGTCTTTGTTCTTGTTCCAGCTTTGCAGCTCTGCTTTCTGAAGCAGGATTTCCTCTCGGTTATATTGACAATCATTCGGCAACAGCGGCATGACAGAATTATCAGGAAAACGTATGCATCGTATGAACACCAATGACAACCACATTAAAAATAATTAACAACTGTATTTTAAAAGCCTAAAAAGGCCCATATGCTGACAAGACTACCTAGTTAGCTAAATCTCTATCACCAAATATGGAAATATTTACATACACACACACATATACATATGTGGAGGTGGACTTCCCTCCTACAAGACAGAACACCTTCTCAAACCCAAACCATTCAAGGAAGCTTCTGCCTGCAGTTTAAAACTGTTGTTTTTCCTTTACTCTGTGAAACAGCAGCCTTATTCAAAATAAAGCCAATAGTGTAGAAGGAAGAGGCCACTGCACCCAAATGTATGCCAGTGAATTTGAAAGGACATTCTGTTCTTTGTTTCTTCAATCTTTTACATCTTCAACCCTACAAATTAAAATTTACTGTGATTCTAAGATACAAACTAAAGCGTAGTTAAGTTCCTCCCTGTGTGCTTCCAAAAAAGCAAAAATTGTGTTCCCTTCTGAGAAAACAATGTTTCCTTAACAGTGAGCCATCAAAACTAAAACAAGGAAAATCCTTGTGCTGTCATGACAGTGCATGTCTAATAATCCTACTTCGCTTGAGCCACACTTTCCAGATTCCCATTTTGATACAGTGTGAAGTAACTGCACAAAACAGCTGACCACAGGCTAACCTTTAACGGGTTCAGTTCAGCCAGGTAGTTTAAGCACTTCCCTAAATATAAACCTTTAAGTATGCAATTTGATCCAGTAACATACGTGAGTTGATTGAGCACTTATTTAATATCCTAAAAGAATTAGAGCCACATGCACCTTAGCCTGAAGGAAACCACGTAGGGTGATGGTCAGCTGAGCAGATGTGCTGAGGCAGATGCAGCCTTCGTTGTAGCAATTAAAATGCATAAATATTTAAAGATTAAATACAGTATGTGTAATTATTTAACACAGACAAGAAAGCCAAGAAAGAAGGATCAGTAATCTGTTCCATCTTACGGTGAATAAACCAAAGTAAACCCCTACACAGGAGCCCTCAGAATACTGCAGATACAAGAGAATTTAAGCAGAAACAGGCCATATTCTTTCCTTCCTCTCCTCAGGCTGAAAGCAAAATTATAACAATCGGGAAAAGTCACCCTGACACTCTGGCAAGTAGTACTAACTGTCCAAAGAACACTAGGAAAAAGGAGTGAACAAAGACACCACCAGTCGTACGTACATACAACCGCAGTCTCTGGCACATCTTCAGCAGACAAAGCTTCCCTTTTTTGTGGTTTGATTATGAAGTCACCAGCCAGGAAAAAAACAAACTCACTTGTCAAGCTTTGTAAAGAATAGATGCTGTGATACATTCAGCTTCACGGCTGTGCCAGAGTACAGAGGCCATTTTTATATTGCTTTTACAATTTATGCACCTGCACAATAATCTACATAATTTACAAAAAAGCACCTGCATCACCTTTGTTTTGTAATGGACCGGCAGCACAGCTGTGAATCCTGGGGTTCACAGACAGACTTTTTTCCCTTGTTATTCCTTCATGATTTCTTACTGCCACATCCTTCCTGTTTTTTGGCATTTTTCACTCCCTTGAACCTACATCACAGACCGTGTCTGTCATTTAATCACTCTCACTTTTCTGTGTCGGCCTTCCCAGGCTGCCATCTTCCCAAGACTTGCCTCTTTCAGACGTACTGTTGTGAACCTAGAGGACAACTCCCACAGACCTGGACTGAGGAATGCTGAGTCAGGGCTTGAATTATGCTATTTGATACAATAATCAGTGAACAACAACAAAAAAGCGTCTTTGAAGGAGAGAGGATTTGCGCATGCTCTTCTTTTTCTGGTTACTATCATCAAATGATTCCAGAAGATTCCATCCCAAGGCTACAGGATCCACTGGTCCAGACTTTCAATTCTGTTGTCTCAAATCTCCAAAGCATTTTATGGTTGTGATGGAGCCAAGGGCAACGAAACTGGTGAAGGGGCTGGAGCACAGGTCTTATGAGGAGCGGCTGAAGGAACTGGGACTGTTTAGTCTGGAGAAGAGGAGGCTCAGGGCAGACCTTATTGGCCTCTACAACTACCTGAAAGGAAGTCGTGGCGAGCTGAGGGTCGGCCTCTTCTCGCAGATAACTAGTGACAGGACTAGGGGGAACGGCTGCAAGTTGCGCCAGGGAAGGTTCAGGTTGGAGATGAGGAGAAAATTCTTCTCGGAAAGGGTGGTCGGGCATTGGAACGGGTTGCCCAGGGAGGTGGTGGAGTCACCATCCCTGAGGGTGTTTAAGGAAAGGTTAGATGTGGTACTTAGGGACGTGGTTTAGTGGGTAATAGGTGTGTGGGGGGGATGGTTGGACTAGATGATCCTTGAGGTCACTTCCAACCTTAATGATTCTATTCTGTTCTATTCTATTCTAATGAGAAAGTCTCCTAAGAGAGGCCTTATTAGACTGTGCTGCTATGGACACGGTGCTGTGGATAGGCAATTTGGTGTCTCCGAGTAAAACATGGGAAAAAAAGAGTAAAAAGATTTTACAATGATTTGCGTTACTACTGTCCCGCTCAATTTTCACCTGCTGCCAGTGTACAGCAGAGCTCCCAGCTGACTGATGTCACACTGGAACAAACATAAAGCAGTGTAAATTCAAACAGGTATGGTCACTATCAAAGAAGTTATATTTGTGAGGGAAATATTGTCTTACTCACTTAGCAGATAGGTATTAAACAGCCTTTTCCACTACCTGCAAACCTTGTCAGAGATACGAAGGGCCACCCATCCTGCCTAGACATACACACACACACACACACACATAAAATTTTCAACTGTGGAAAACAAAGTCAACACATGTAATTCTTCAGTGGAACAGAAAGGAAAGCAAGTCCTTCTCACTGGTCTTGCTTATGCTTATGCTGTTCTCTACACCTATTCCCAGGTCCAGTGACGACCTGTCTGTTGTGAGCTCAGGAAGGAAGGAAGATGAGCTGCAGCTAAACAAAAACCTGCACCAGAGCAAAAACAGTGAGCTGCCTACACGCACACCGCTGTCTCCAGTTAGTGGAAATAAGCTGACAGATGGACATACATAGATGGATGTAATGTTTGTATTTTATTTTCGTTTGACAAGTAAATCAACCCTCGCCTCCTGTAAAACAAAATTAATTTGGCCACGTATGCTACATACAGAACAGTGGCACTTCATGCCAGGTCTTTAAAAAAAAAACCTAAAAACCACTTAAAAACCTTCTAACACATCAATACACAACTATTCATAAAACACAGCCTAATAAATACATACATATGTCTGAAATGTGTGTGACACTTGATGCCTGTGACCCTTGATTGCCTTTATCCTCCCTACCCTTCAGCCAGTGTCACCTGTTTCTAGAAGCCCTTTCTGGCTGTATGAATCAACTTAATTTCTATCAAAGGTCATGATTTCTAATTAGCAGGCTCTCTGGCAGCACGTTGCAGGAACAACTGGGACCTCATACTGAGGTCGAGCTGTAATTAAATTGGCAAATTATTTAATTTTAAAATGAAATCCTGATTCTGATTTTATTCTCTAGCTTATTAACAGTGGTTCTTACACGACGTCCATCAATTATTTTTACCAGCAGTACGTGCACTCTAATTATTCTTAAAGCCGTGCTGCCAGTGATGTAGTTCAACACCAAGATCAACTCATGCTTTGTGCACACCCCCCTCTAGTGGATGCAAAGTCCCAGAAAATGAGCAAAATACAGCAAGGCAATTTCTCTAGGGAGACACAAATACTAAGGATCAATAGTAAAGACGGAACGGTGCCCAGCTGTCCTCATAATATCAGCTCAAGATCACCAGGAAAGATAATGGAGATCCAGTGAAATGCTAAAAATACAAGAAACAGAAGATTGACTTTAGAAAAAATCTTACTGGATCTACACAAAGTTTACACAAAGGAGCCTCTTCTGCTCCTTGGGATGTGGATTTGTTTTGTCTGTGCAAGGCTAGCACCTAGGAGCCTGTTCTTTGCATACTGACTGATTTAAGTCTTTGGTATCAATCCCCCCTTAGGAGGCAGTTATATCTTCTCACTACTTCCAAGTATTTTCCTCAGTAGTTCCCTTAGCATGACCTACGCAGGTCCCAGTAACAACTATGATTATAACTACATTAATTTCTCCTTCCAACAACGTGACTAACAATCCTTTTAGAGACCATCTACCTAATTCTTGGTAGATTTTATTTTTGGCTACATCTCTGATTGCTCTGTTGCTTTCTGCTACTTTTCTCATTGTAACTGTTCTTGTAGGTTATCAGTGATATTTGAGATGTGGATACTGCAGTGTTGTCCAACTTCAGATATCCACTCACCCTTTGTTCTTTAATTAATAGCAAATCTAAGGCTAGTCCATTCTGTAAGGTCATTTTAGTATTAGCTTGGGTCTGTTTGTTAATAATTTGGAATCCCTTTGGAGTTGCTTTTGACAAAGTTTCTACCTGCTAAATCAAATTTTCTATCAATACTCAATTTTCTAAAGCTGTAAGTCCTGGTAAGAGGAAACTTTGGAGTCCCCAACCAAACTGTACTGCTGTAGAAGGTCCTGTCCAGGTATCAAGATCTTTTTCTGTTTCAGTATCTCTTTTAATCCTTCCCCAGTATTGATCTTTGATTGGACTCTTTTTCCATGTAGGACATAGGGTCCTAAAGTTACCTGTCTAGTTACAGTACCAAGCCGTAGTCAGGTAGTCCAGTATCCATCTGACATGACCCATGCTGTATGATCTGGAGATGGGATTCTTTGTTTACAATCTCCATTTGAGAAATTTTGTTTCTTACAATATTCCATTGTTGCCAAAGTAGAATTGATGATTGATTAGGCTTCATAAATTAAAGCACCAATTTATTTCCTATGTATTTCAAATGTCCTTTCAAAGGTCTGGCCCAAGTTTTCTTTTCTAAGTTTCAGACATTCAGGAATGTTGGCAATATTTTTGGTTGAATTACAGTTAAAACCTACAAATCTGGCAGAAGCATCATTGTAACACAGTGTCTCATCAGCTGGAAGTTCTATTGGACTTACATGTGATGCATTAACACGCCAAAGAAGCGTTTCTCCTGTAGGGAGATTTGAAGTCTGTTTTCTTTTACAGTTGCCTTCATAATCTATATAATATGTGAGACCAGCCCTTGCGATACTGTCATATTCTTCTAACAGAGACAAATTCACAGGTGTAATACCCCACGGCATAGGCTGACTAGCCAAATGAGGAACTGGGGATACATGCCGTAACACTAGTAAGATTACACATTCTATCAAACCCTTGTATTAAAGGCAGGATTAAGTTTTCATCTAAGTCTGCATTGGCCTCTCCGGCTGCATCAACATCTGCACCTCCTGACATCACTGCAAGAGATATAACCCAGAACTTCATGATTCCCGAGTTATTTTTAAGCATAAACATCCTTCCTGTTTGACAGTCCATTCTGGTGAAGTGACTGGCTTGACCCTGCTGTGGTGTATCCATAGAATGGCTCCTTTGAGCTTGACAGCTGTGTAAGTGGTGAGTAGGACCTGGAAAGGTCCTTTCCACTTCTCCTTCAATGGTCTGGTCATGTCCACAGATAGACCCAGTCTCTGGGTTAGTACTGATGCACAAGCGCCTCCAAGGATAACGGTGTGCTCACAGTGACATACCTATGGGGAGGGAATAGAATAGAATAGAATAGAATAGAATAGAATAGAATAGAATAGAATAGAATAGAATAGAATCATTAAGGTTGGAAGAGATCTCAAGGATCATCTAGTCCAACCGACCCCCCCCACCACCTATTACCCACTAAACCATGTTCTTCAGTAC
>VWZZ01002923.1:177870-213119 GCA_013399095.1 Psophia crepitans
CGGGGCGCCTCTCGGGACGGGCCGTGGGGTGCCCGCAAGCCGCCCCAGCATCGCCGCCGCCGCCGCGGGAGGAGGGTGAGGGCCGGGGCGGGCCTCACGAGCGCAGGTGGCGTCAGGGCCGGTCGTGTCCGCTGAGGGAAGGGGGAGCGGGGTGTGCGGGCCCCGTGTTCCCTTGCGTGCCTCTATCCAGGCGCTGCCCGGGCCGCCGCCATGACCAGATGGGCTCGCCGCGGCGGCGCTCCCGGGGAAAGGGCGCTGGATGCCACCCCCTGGGAGGAGATGGTGAGCGGCCCCGGGGGGCGAGGGCGCCGCGCGGGCCCGCTCTCCCTGAAGAAGGAGCAAGAGAAGAAGAAGAAGAAGAACAGAATAAAAAAAGACTACCTGAACGAAGACGTGAACGGGTTTGCGGCCTACCTGAAGCAGAGCGCCGGGGGTGGCGAGGTGGCCGGAGCCGGCGGCGCCGAGTTGGAGAGGGAGGTGGCGGTAGCCCTGAAGAAGGACAAGCGGCGGGAGGATAGGAGGCTGAAGAGGCAAGAAATGAAGAAAAATGCCATGGTGAGTTTTGTCTTGAGTCGCAGGTGTTTGTTTGTCCCTGGCACCTTGTTAAAAACTTGGGAAAAGTTGTGTGTGGAAAACGCAGGCTCCTCATCCTCCCCTGATCCTGCCAGGAGGTGGTTCAGCGGAGAGACCGAGTGCCTTGCCTCCTGGGATCGTTGTGTGCTAAGTGACATTTCAAGTTAATAAAGTGATCTTAAGTATCTCAACTTTTAAACAAAGAATGAATTTAAGGTTAATTCTTAGCCCTTAGCATGGCTCTTGCAACTGAATGCTGTTCTTGCTACCCTTTGATGAGTTCCCAGCCTCTCTTGTGTCCTGGGTGAAACTAAGTCAGCGCACCTCTACATGTACTTAATGCGGACAATATTCCTGCTGTTTTGGAGCCTCTTTCTGCTTGAGAATTGGAGGGAGATCTCCAAATGCGGACAATATTCCTGCTGTTTTGGAGCCTCTTTCTGCTTGAGAATTGGAGGGAGATCTCCATCAGCCTCTAAGGAGACTGTGTAAAAGCAGTTATCTCAGCACAAACTTCTGCATTCAGCGTCGTTATGCTGAATGTGATCTGGGACCATAGTAAAGAGAGTCTGCGAATTAATATGAGCTATCGGAGTTTTTCATGAGTAAGTTGTAGGTCTGGTGCAACATTGCTTTTATTTACTTTAGCACTTTCTGCAGTAATACAAAGAGCTTGGGACCTGTGCTCTAACCAAAATCACGTACTGTGATTCAGTCAGGGCACTCAGTTGTCGGTGAGGGAACACCCCATGTGGGGTGGTGAAAGAAGTAGTTGTCATGATATGGTTTAATGGCATAGACCACAGATAGTTACTCTGTGACAGGGTGCAATATCACTTTTGACTAGCTATTTTTGCCTGAGGAGAAAAATCCCTTGATATGTTGGCCTTCTAAAAAGCCTTATTAGACTGGAATTTTCAGGTCTTTGATTGCCATTCACAGAATCCTGTCTTTTTATGTTAGAGTAACCTCAAATCTCAACACTAGAGATGTGTGTCTGATAGTGCCCTCAGGCTTTCAGCCAGTCACAGAATCACAGGGTCTCCTGAGTTGGAAGGAACCCATAAGGATCATGGAGTCCAGCTCACAAAGGACCAGCTGAGTCAGAGCAGATGACTGAAAGCGTTGTCCACATGCTGTTTGAACTCAGCCCAGCTTGGGGCGGTGACTATTTCCCTGGGGAGCCTGTTCCAGGGCCCCACCACCCTCTGGGTGAAGAACCTTTCGTGATCTCCACCCTAACCCTCCCCTGTGGCAGCTCCATGCCATTCCCTCGGGTTCTATTGCTGCTCACCAGAGAGAAGATCAGTGCCTGCCCCTTGGCTCCCCCTCATAAGGATGCCATAGGCTGTGATGAGATCACCCCTCAGCCTTCTCTTCTCTAGGCTGAACAAACCAAGGGCCTTCAGCCTCTCTTTGTATGTCTTCCTCTCTAGACTGTTCACCATGTTAGTTAGCCAAGTCTAGTAAAAGTCTACTGGCTGCTAATTAGATAATAGAAGTGAGTGAGTTCTTCACTAATGTCACCTGCAAGTGCAGTGTTTCGCTACGTGGACTGTCTATGAAAATGCATATAACTGAATTCTTATTTTCAAAGGTATGTTTCCACTGTAGAGAACCTGGCCATGGTGTCGCTGATTGTCCTGCGGTACTTGAAAGTGAAGATATGGGTACAGGAATCTGTTACCGCTGTGGATCCACAGAACATGACATCAGTAAATGCAGAGCCAAAGTAGATCCGGCAGTTGGTATGTCTCAGAAATTTGTGTTTTTCAAGGTGTTTTGGTCTGAGTTTTCTGGCTGCTGAAGTACAAGCTTTGTGTTTTAGTAGTTTAACTGTTCCGAGGAGATAGGTTAATGTGTTTAAAGCAATACAGTATTATAACAATGAACGTAAGAATGTGAAAGGCAGTATAGTGTTTGTAGTGTAACAGTGTAAAATATTGTCAGTATGGTGTGTTCATAGTTGTCTGTGACTTTACGAAGTTTTTAATTGTAATCCCATCATAAACTCTATGGGGTTTTGCAGGGGCATTTCCATATGCAAAATGTTTCATCTGTGGTGAGATGGGGCATCTGTCAAGGTCATGTCCAGATAATCCCAAAGGATTGTATGCCGAAGGTGAGTGTACTAATTTACTTAAACCAAAACACATTTCTCAGACTTGCCTGACACAGAACAGAGTAGTGTTGCAAGTGAATGAGGATCCAGCTAAATGGGATGTTCGAGTGTCTTTTACTTGTGGTAAAAGCAGATTAATTGTGGGAAATTCTGGGAAATTCAGTCCTAATGTTGATTCCCTAGGGATTTCTGTTTTAACTGTAAACTTAGTGTTAATGAGATGAGATGCAAAGTATGAGAACTTGTTTGTGCTTGCGATTTCAGGAGGCACACAAAGATACAAAATCATAATAGGCTGTATGTATGTAGTCAGTCTTTTACCACACCGAAATGTGTGGTAAAAAAATACTCTTACAGTATAGCTTAAGACTTTGGGAGGTGTTTGCACAAAACAAGGGCCCTCACTAGAAAGAGGGCATCTTCACTTTAAGTGACTTTAATGAGAAACGTGATCTAAGTTGGAAGATTTCACACGTTCTGCTCTGTCTCCGATTCTGTCTCCCAGTACAAACTTGAGGTCTGCCAATCTCAAAAGGGAGATCTTACAGCACAGTTAAATTGGAAGAAGAATCATTTTATGGATTACCTGCCTCTCAGGAGCTTCTTTTATTTTCTGAATTTCTTTTGAGTATGACTTTTCAGCAGAATTGAGCTTGTTTTTCAAAAAGACAGCATCCAGCAAGTCAGAAGTGCTGGGTGTGTGGTGACTGGAATTTGTAGCATGTGGTGGCTTCACAGAGCAGCGTGAGTACAGCTGTGTCTGTCAGAGACAGAGGAAGCTGTGTGCAGGCCTCCGCCGCTGGCCTCATACCTGCTCCATGATGGTGTATTGCTGTTCCTAGGAATGCAGACCTGTCCATAGGGACATTTCCTGATCTTATTTACAGGTTGTCACTATATGAAACCAGAACAGGGTTTTTCACTATTAAGAGTGTAGGGGTGTTGTTTTGTGTTTGGTCTGTTTTTTTCCCTAGATGAGTAACAGCTTTCTCCCTTTAACAGGTGGTGGCTGCAGACTTTGTGGCTCTGTGGAGCATTTCAAAAAAGACTGTCCAGAAAAACAGAACTCAGGTGAGATGTAAAGGAGTGTACAGACTGGAGTTTGAGTGTACAGCTGAGTAATGATTATTTACTGCTTTGCCCGGCTTTCATCAGGGAAAAAAAAAGAGTCTGAGAAGAGATGTTGCAGATAGCAAAGGTGGCCTTCCTTTGGGAATGGGTGCTTATATTAAGGGGTATGCAGAGGAGGCGTGATGTTGCAATGCAAACCTTGAACTTTCACTTAAGAAAAAAAGTGATCTAGCTTTGGGTTTCTGAAGATAAAGTGATGAGTTAATACGTATTTCTTAGCCAGTAGTTCTGCTGCTGTTCACAACTTTAGCAACTGTAGAATAACTGGTTTCTTCTGATGATCATTTGTGCGTGCAGGGATGGAACTGAATATAATGTCAGTTGCAGGGTGGTGGTACTGGCAGCTTTTAAAAGCTCAGTGTGCAGGCAAGTGTTCAAGACAGAAGAGAAAGAGGAGACAGGAGATTTTGCACAGCTAGGTTCTCCAGCTAAAGCTGCTTACTTACAGTTCTTCAGTTATCTGTGTGGGTGGAAAAGTTACGTTGTACACAAAAACCCCATCCTAACTACAGCAAGAGTATCAAACAAGGGTTCGAAGAATGATTCTGTTACTGAAATGGTGACACGTTTGTGTATTTTTCTACTTGGTTTGTATGGCTTATAGAACTTTTGGGTTAATGATGTACCACTTTTGTGGAATTGATGTAAGAAGTATTTCTGGAGGCAGTAGAAGCCTATACTATTGTAGCCTTTTTCTGTACGTGGTCCTACATATACGGTGTCACATCCAAGACTATATGTAACATTCTAGATGTATGCTGCTTTGCTAGTTCAGACCAAGTGAGACTGAGTCTTAACTGGTCTGACAGAAGTTTCTAATATGAAAAGACTCTTTAGAATTTCCCCAAACTCATCAGCCATTGCTGGTTGTTGGGCAGCGCCCACTTGGGTGACTGCTGAGTTGAGAGGCTGTAACATAGCCCTTGTTGGATTTCTGCACGCCGCATTTATGTGTGGTTAATGCT
Source organism: Psophia crepitans (assembly GCA_013399095.1). Taxonomy (NCBI): domain Eukaryota; kingdom Metazoa; phylum Chordata; class Aves; order Gruiformes; family Psophiidae; genus Psophia; species Psophia crepitans. The sequence goes on from VWZZ01002923.1 coordinate 182,662, forward strand.
TTAAGTCAAAAACCTGTATGGATGGAGTAGAAGAAACATTTGTAGGCAACAGCACTGCTCAAGTCTGGGCCAGCTGTTACCAGGCAGTGGGAGTTCTCAGTTAGCACTGTCCAGCTAAAGAGAGGAGATCTCGTATGTGAGGAGGCAGGAAAGCAACCTGTAAGAGGCAGTGCCTTCACATGGTAGGGTGCAATCATTAGGCTCGCTTGGTCCCACGTCTGCGCTCCAGAGCTGTCAGCCAGAGGCCTGTGTTCAAAGCCCTTTCCAAAATACCGGTGTGCTTGTGTGCGTGGCAGTGGGAACTGCCAAGTGCCAATTTGTAAAGCCGCTGTCTTTGGGCAGAAAAGGAAGTCTGTCTGCTCTCTGGCAGTAGGGCTCTAAATTATATGTGAAACAGAATTTGATTTTTTTTTTCCCTTTTTTTGAGAAATTTTATGTCATAATGAAGATTGACTGCTGCTGTTTAATTTCCCAAGGGACATCTTAGTCTTACATTGATGTTTCAAAAACTAGTATTGCTGGTTAAAAATAGTTGAATTAATTGGAACTGTGACACCATTGGTAAGAATCGTCATATTCTTTGAAATCAGTTTGCATGATGCAGAGTATCTCTAGGTAGACTACAGGAAGAGAGCTAGCAAAGAAGTTTAGGCACCACAGCTTATTTCTTCAGGTGGAGTTACTTGGCCTGCTTTAATATACAGAAGTTAATCCAAGTTAATACTGATTTATCCATGGGTTATTCTTGGTATGATTTGATTTGATACTCTCAAAATTATAGTTTAGAAAAGAAATACAGGTTGGTCAGAGGTGTGTTCTTTAGGAAAGGGGTGTTAATTGGTTTAAATCGCATTTAAACAGCAAAAAGATGGTGTTGATTATATGCAGGGATATGAATTGAGAAATGTAGATTTTTCTCAACTGTGCTTCTTTGAGTTTAGGTTCTGCTTAACGTATTCTGGAATCTTCATCATGAGGCTTATGAGAGAGTTAACATGTTGTCTGCATGCTCTTTGTTTCTTTGCAGTCAAGCAGGGAGAAACAGTAATGCTTTCCGAATGTTCACAATCTACAGGTGAAGAAAGGGGGTTTACAAAACACAATTAAAAAAAAATAGTTCTGTAAGGAGACGTTGCTTCAGAACTAGAACTAAACTGATGGATCGTTGGTGAATCAATTGACAGGCTTTTGCAGGCCAAATGTTCCTCAAATGTGCAAGTTTGTAGTGGTAACGCTTAGCCTTCCCATGATCTCTTGTCTCTCACCCTACAGATCAGGTTACGGTTGGGCGATGGGCCAGTGGAATGAGCGCAGATTATGAAGAAATTACAGAAACACCAAGGCTGCAAAAAACAAAAGTGAAAGTACCCAAAGTTGTTACTTTTTGAAGGCCTCTCTTGGCTCTAACCCACAGTTAGCCAGCACGGCTTCACTCCGGAGTAGTGACTGCACAGCATGAATTGCTGGCTCCAGAAAATCAAGCAGACTGCTGCAACTAAGTGTTGTTTTTTGGGGTTTTTTTTTTGTCCCCCCATTTTTCTAGCTTGCCTCTGAGACTCACCTAGCTTACTGAAAAGCTGCAGGTGGGTATTTTATTTTTATATATCTCTGCTGAAATACAACTTTCCCTCTGATTTACATTCCCTCTCCCTGCCAGACCTCTGAAGAGGGAAACTGGCAGCTTCTAACAGGGCTCTGGTTGCAGTGACCAGTCAGGGTATGTGCATTTTAACACGGGGGGGGCTGTCACCACTGGGTTTCAGTGGTCAGTACTGTTACCTTGAGGGCTGCTTTTATGAACACAATCATGCTATCTCAGTAAGAGTATTTCTTTCTCTGAAAGAGGTTGTGGGTGTTCTGTAAAGACTCCTGTTGGGTTCTGGTTTGGTTTTGCCTTCTCCTTTTAGAAGGAATGATTTCTCACTCTGTACGTGCCAGCTCGAGCAGCGTTGTAGAGAAGTTACCAGGTAAACCCTACAGCCTGCAGAGCTCAGGGGTGCAATTACTGCTACATGGCTAAGTATGTACATGCATTAACCTGATAGTTTATGCATGTTGGATTGTTTGAGTATTTGCTCACTAACAGAAACAAAATTGTGCCCTTCCTCTGATACCCACAGTGAAATATACCTGAAAAGAGCTGGAGAGCAAGTGAACACCTTGCCTGGTTTCTTTCTCTTTTTCAAGAAAAGTGCTCAAAAATCCTCAGTGTTTCTGTGCCTCGGTGGGTTGGGAGCAAACTTCGTTTTGTAGTACACACACCTGCTTAACGGCACATTTATTCTGAAGTGGAGACTGCAGACTGAAAAACTGCAGCCTCAGAAAAACAACATATGAAACCAACTCAGAAGGGGGTTCCTGCAGCAGCTCTCCAAATACTGTAGTAATTCACCCTATGCAGCCAGCGGTGGTAGGCTTTCACCTGGGTCTGATCGTCCTCGCCTACGATGAACAGGGAAGCACCACATTTCTGGAGGAGCGCGCCTGAGCTCACCTCACACGCAGTGCTTCATTCTGACCCGATGTCTGGACACGGTTCTGGGCAGCGTGGGCAGGCGCTGTGCCAGATCTCTGTGCAGTGCAGCGCTCCGCGGGCACCTGCGACACCAGTATTTCAGTCCTCTGCCACCGCTGTCCTTGCCATCGGACAAATGCGGAACTTCATGTCCCAAAAATACTAAATGTGCCTTCTAAAAACTTTAGCTTGCATTATACAGTAGCAAGAGTTCTTGAGGAGAAGGTACAGAGTAGTAAAGCTATTGCTTCTAAAGAATTAATCTGTCCTTTGGTTAAAAGTGTCCTATGCATCACCTCGGTGAGAACGCAGAAGGAACACTGCACGGCATACTTGAGCTCAGGACTGGGTTTTGAGGTGCTCACAACCAGCTGCTGAAGCTGTGAGATGGGAATGTACTTTTCTTACAGGAGAAAACAAACCCAATAATTTAATTGCGTGGATATATTTTATATTTGTACATGTTAATTATTTTTAATAAAATGCTGCTAAAGACTACAATTGTTAGAGCTGTTATTTTAGGTTTCCTGGCTCTGCTCTGGAAATAAAGGCACATAAGTGGACTAAGACAGGTCATGTACATTCAGTTTGTGATAGTCAGAGCACAAATTTAAATGAGGAAGATGAGTAGAGGTGAATGAAATCAAGGATTAACTGCAGAGTTTTGATTAATTATTGGAATAAAGCTCAAAGCAGTGTCACTTCAATGTGGACATTTTGCAACAAACATCCCACCTTAAAAAGTGTTTTCTCTTTTACTATATGAACAAGTATATTGTTTCAAAAGCATCTTTTTACATAATTTCCTGTCTTTAAAAACTCAATGTTGTAACACGTTCTTTTACCTGTAGGAACTTGAAGCCTTGCCGCATGATACTGACAGTTCCCAGCTGGGGGGTCGGCTGAGGCAGTGCGGTGTGCGAGGTGTGGTGTCAGAGCGCAGCCTCTCCTCCCGAGGCAACGGCTGCTGCAGGGTCGGGACTGCACACTGAGGCAGAAGCGTCCGTGTGACAGACTGCTAAGTCATACGGTGCAGGAGGAGGAAACTCGCTGTTCCCTTGCCACAGCTGATCACGGTCACTTCTGCCTGGCGGAATGGACTGCTGAAAACAGGATGTCTGAGGGGACAGTTGTGGCAAAAGAAATCCCACAAGAAGCAGTGGATCAGTATTTATTCTTGAAACGGTGGAGCACAAGCAGGGTGTGCCAGTATCCAGCTTGCCCACCCAAGCCCACCCATCTCTTCAACACAGCGATGCAGTCCTTGCTCTGCTCCTCCGGAGGTCGGTGAGCTAAGAGCTGTGCAGGGATAAGGCAACCGTGCGTTCACACCTCTTGCTTTGGTCCATCTTGTACCATAAAAACACTTGTCAGGCTCCTACACCTGACTGCTGCTCTGTTGTCCCTTGAGAAGAAATAATGGAATTCTTCAGAGAATCACAGCCTGTGATGTCTCTGAGAATTTCAGTATAAAGGCAACAGCTGTTTTCAGGTCATGACACATGCTTGCATCACTGGGATGCCTCCCTCATCCTCTGCTTCAGTTACTGCTGCGGAAAGAGGCACTGAAATGCTTGCACTATGCTCTAAAACAGCTGTGCAGGTTAGCAATCTTCAGTAACTTAGACAAAAATACTTGTTAAATGCACCCACTATGATGTCACAGAGGTATGTGTAGCTGAGCTGTTTGAAAAGCAGCTGCAAAAGGTGCTGCATGTAAAGATGCAGCGTAGACACAAATAAATTCAGAAGTTAAGCAAATGGGAGTTCAAGCAAAGTGGGGGCAAGTACCCTGGTTTCAGCAGGGATAGAGTTAATTTTGTTCCTAGCAGCTGGTCAGTGCTGTGTTTGGATTTAGAATAATAACACTGATAACACATGGATGTTTTTAGTTGTTGCCAAGCAGTCAAGGCCTTCTCTGCTTCTCATCCTGCCCCGCCAAGGAGAAGGTGGAGGGCACCCAATATTTGTGAGGCAACACGGCCGGGACAGCTGACCCAAACTGGCCGAAGGGATATGCCCTAACATATGATGTCATGCTCCGTATATAACCAGGGGATGGGTGGAGAGGTGGATCAGCTAGGGGTCTTGTGGAGCAACGACTTCGGGTGGTGAGAAGTTGTGATGTTCTTGTTTTGTGTAGTTTATATGATCACCATCCTTTGTTGTTTTGTCCTTTTAAATTGTCCTTATCTAAGCCCATGACTTTTTTTTCTTTTCCATTCTCTCCCCATCCCACTGGGGCCGGAGAGCAAGTGACCAGCTGTGTGGTTGCTTTAGCTGCCAGCCAGGTTAAACCCCAACACCTGGAAACCTGAACCTCCCTGTCTTACCAGTTGCACAGAGGCTGGTAAAATACAGCCCTTGGTCTCTGTCAGAAAGACACTCTCCCCCTTCCCCCCAAAGCTGCACGACTGCATCCGGCCCGTGGCCCAGCTTTGCAGTGTTGCAGTACACTGGCCGAAGTCTCGCTGCTGGGGGGCAGGACCTCTCGTGCGCATGAGCTCGGCAGAACAGCAGTATTTCAAAAATGCCAAATAATACCCCTCAGGTAGCCCCAGAGCCCAGTTCAGTGCGAAGTGCCTCTAAAGGCACGTTGTAACCTGCCGAGTAGGAAGCCACCCAAATAGCTGACAAATGCCTGGTGCAGGCGGCGTTTGGGTGCTTGCTCCCTGCATGTCACGTGTGTAGTCACAGCTGAACATTAGGTGTCTCTGCTCACTAAGAATTGGGACCACAGAGACTTACCTGCCCACGTAAGAGCTTGTCTGCTGCCATCTGCATGCAGCAAGTGTGGGCAGCACTGAGCTGAGCTCCTGCTTTGGAGGAACCCGGGCCTGTATCAGCAGAGCCAGGAGGAGGGACNCCTCGGTGGGTTTTGTGCTCTGAAGGGGGTTGCTCGGGGCTGCCATCCTCGCTCCCCAGACTGAGGTATTGCACCTCACCCACGTGATAAAAATGATGACCCAAAAGTCAGGGTCTGGACCTAACAGTCTCTCCTGCAGAGCCAAAGACCAGGACCTGCTTTACTTTTTCTGTCACTAGTGCAAAGCAATCCCTGTATTGTATGGCATACAGGGGCCAGCCTTTGGTGGGCGTAGAAGACAGTGGCTGATTTCACTCACGCTTTGGTTCAATGCATGGCTGTACCAGCTAAACTAGTGTTGCTGATGCCAGGTGATGCACAGTGCTGGTGCACCCAGAGGGCTTCCAGGACTCCGGCTGGTGACTCTTCGCTGTGCGTGGTAGACGTGCCACATGCAAAATGTGCAGTCATGCTGTAACCTATAAAACACTGATGAAAGCTTTTGTTTTGTTAAACTGAAGATGTATTTACTTAAATGGAACTGGATCAGACCCCTTGACCTCTCGCTCTACCAATTATGAGACTACAGTAAGATAAAAGGCCACTGCTGCCGTTCACATGCTTTGATTCTCTTAACGCCCTCGCATTCCTGTTACGATCTAACTGCTGATGATTGTACCATTTGTTTTGAAGGCTCTTTTGAGCAAAAATAAGAGCAGAAAACAAAGCAGACACACCAGAATAAAACAACTGAAACCATTCTCCCTTTTCATCGGTGAGGGCGTGTACCCAGGAGTCTTACCGTTCTGCATTTATTCAACGTGCGCAGAACAGTCTTGCACAGAACTTGCTGGCTGGAGGTCAGGGCACTTCCATAAGAGGCCAACAGCCCCTGCCCTCACCACAGAGCAGTCTCTCTGGAACAGTGTCTGAAGGCATTCCAGAGATACTGTAATAAAATTTACAATGGATTTGTAACCTCAGAAACAATAATTTATTGGAAGTCACAGATAAACTACAGGTATTAACAGATACAGTACAAACATTAGCAAACACTACCATAGGGTGTAATCCATATATAATGGGTGTGCAAGAACCTGGGCAACCAGGTCAGAGCACTGGATAAGCTACTTAGTAGCACGACTTCTCTGCAAATTAGACAGGGTTGTATTTACTGATTTAGAACTGACTGGATGCTATTCTGTTCAATGTAACATCAAAATAGAGACGTAGTCTCATGAGGTACAGTTCTACTGGCCCAAGTTCTGCCTCCGTTTATATAAGATTCATTAATGCAATCAAGAGCAGAATCTGTCCCTTAATCTTTTTTAAATAAAAATTGAATTTAGAGCCTAAGGCCTAATCTTAATTTGATAGAAAATGCTTGTTCTAGATATTCTCAGGCTCAAGCCCAAGATTGGCTACATGATTCAAAGTAACTAACCTGTGAAAAAATGATCAACACACATGCAGGAATTTAAACCAGTACTGCTTGATAAATCTTTAAAGGTCTCTTCTGAGCCTTTCAGTACTTCCTGCCTTTCAGCTCCAAGAACTTTATACATTCCAAAGCAGTGTCTTCAATGGATTTTGATGAGCCAGTAAGATTTGCAGCAAAGTAAGGCATAACACCTGATGTCACTTGATTGAAGTAACACACCTGTTTAAACAAAAATAAATGAAACAAAACCACCTATGGATTGCAATAATTAGCTATTTTTGCAGAGCCTAGAAGAGTATCAAGGATTTATGGATGCAAATAGAAACCCATAGTGCTTCTGAAACTTCAGGCGAGACGCAGCAAAAAGAGCTTGCCATTTTTACGGTACTTCAGTGCTCTCACTGTCCTCACTGCTGCCAGGTCCTCAAGCATGTAGGTAAATGTACACAGCAGTGCAAGCAAGAAACATTATATGTGGTTTATGAATAAAACAGTTGCCTGAAAAAAAGAATCCCAGCCACTGAGAGTTGCTGAATGTTTTCAAAAATGTATTTTCTTAAAGAGCTATAGACTTCCCATGGAAAAGAATGAAAGAGGAACGTTGTCATTGGTCCACAGATGGGATTCAGATTGCATAACTTCTGACATACGAAAGTTCAAGGTAAGTGTTTAATCAGAACTAATTCCTTGGACTTTCACTGTAGTCCAAGGAATAGTAGTCAATTTTAGGATTGAATGAAATACTTTCTGGAGGTGCCTGGCCATCTCCAGTGCTTAGTTTAGATTTCATTACTAACATTCAGATTAGCCAAAATTGGGCAAGACAGATTCCACTTTGTGGAATAAAGAATGTCTTAATAACCACACAGATCTCTGGGGACACTGAGTGGTGGTGTTGTTGTATTGCTGTTACTGTTCTAGATTGTCAGCTCAAACGAGACAATATGCACATGTAACACGACAGGAAAGGAGACACAGCTGAGATCTGCAGAGCTACTCACCGTACAGGAGCTATTGCTGTCACTGTAGATCTGGAATCCAGCACAGAGGATTTCACTTCTGCAGTATTCTGAAGAAGGCGGCACAGATGTGAGGGTAACTGACTTCACAGCTACTATGTAGGGTTCACTGCAGGGCAAGGGGAAGAATCAGACATTTCTTCAACAAGATGTTAGAATGTAAATGTCATGTAAACGACTACAGTTATACCTGTCATCAAAAGATGTCATTTTAATATGAAGGCAAACAAGCTCCTGTATGTTTAAAGATTCAGCTCTCTTGAGTCTCATTAAGGCTTTGTCACAGACTCCAATCAAGGTGGCTTCTGTGAAAGCCACAGAACAAGCACTAACATATAACACCCCTTTTTTTTATTTATCCTGCTCTCTATGACCCACATTTACAGAATGAGGGCCTAGGAGCAACCCTTACTAAGGGGTTTTAGAGTGTGGCCCCAGCAAAGATAGACTTGATTCAGTTCCCAGATACGAGAGAAAACAAGCAAGCACAATACAGAATACTACCTCTTAAAAGTAGTTTTGTTCTGTTCTTCATGTTCTGTTAACATGAAGAATTTCTGAATATAAGAAAAAAAATTGAGAATAAGGAATGGTAAGATATACCAAATGGTCCCATTTTTCTATGTTTTGTTATGCAAGAAGAAAAGAGAATAGAGTAAAAAAAAAATCAATGTTTGTTAAATTGGATCAAGGGACTTTTTAAACCAAATTCAGCAGCAACATTTAGAGATACAATAAATGTGTCACACTAAAGTTTCAAGAAAGGCCAAGCACTTCCTTGAATAAGAAAATCTCCAGAATTACCTTAAATGGGATTATAAAATCACTTCAAAGAAACAAACAGACCAAACTCCTAGTTATCTGCTTCAGCATATTCACATGTCCTCTGGGACATGTTTTCTTCCAAACTGTTTGGAATTCTGGCCTATTTTCCCTTATGATAAACCACTCCTGTTGCGGTTTAACCTGGCCAGCAGCTAAAACAACCACACAGCCACTTCCTCACTCCCCACTCCCAGTGGGATGGGAGAGAGAATTGAGAATGGAAAAGGAAAAAAAACCCAGTCATGGGTTGACACAGTTTAATAGGAATAGAAATTTAAAAGGAAGATGATGATGATGATGAGGATGATGATGAACATACAAAACACGTGATGAACAGCACAATTTCTCACCACCCAAAGCTGATGCTCTGCAAGACCCTGAGCTGACCTGCCTCCCCACCCTCTCCCAGTTATAGACTAGACTTAAACTAAAAGAGCGTAGACTTAGGTTAGATACAAGGAAGAAATCCTTCCTTGAGAGGGTGGTGAGGCTCTGGCACAGGGTGCCTTGAGAAGCTGTGGCTGCCCTTGGATCCCTGGCAGTGTCCAAGGCCAGGTTGGATGGGGCTTTGGGCAACCAGGTCTAGTGGGGGGTGTCCCTGCCTATGGCAGGGGTGTTGGAACTAGGTGATCTTTAAGGTTTCTTCCAACCCAAACCATTCTGTGATTCTATGAGTCTACATACGAAGCATGATATCATATGGCAGGGAATATCCCTTTGGCCAGTTTGAGTCAGCTGTCCTGGCTGTGTCCCCTCACAGTTTCTTGGGTGAACCCCGCCTTCTCGTTAGTGGGGCAGGATGAGAAGCAGAAAAGTCCTTGACTGCTTGGCAACAACTAAAACATGACTGTGTTACCAACATTATTCTCATCCTAAATCCAAAACACAGCACTAACCAGCTGCTAGGAAGAAACTTAACTCTATCCCTGCTGAAATCAGGACACGTTACTGTCAAAGAAGCAATACTGGATTACACTACAAATCCGTGAAGCTCTGAAGTTACTTCATCACACCTTTGTGTTGCAAAACAAACCGGTTGTGCAAAATCAGACATCAATATATTGTAATTTAAACCAGCTATTAATATGGTTTATTAAAAAATAAAGTACCACATTTGTCACCCAATGACAGGTCGAGATACAGGTCCACAGTAATGAAAACCGGGGCTCCAAAGTGCTCACAGTTAAACTTGAAATTGAATACTCACCTTGGCTTACAGGGTTGCCTTTGAGACACAAGAATCACGAAGTCTCTGGGTTTATGGCCAGTCATGGGTGGAGATGTAACATAATATATTTTCTCATCTTCATTCACAGCCTGTAGGACCTCACAAGTTCTGCAAATACATTTAACACACACATGCAGACTCTGATGTATGCAATAGCATTTCTTACGAAAAACACAGTACAAACATATATTCCGTCCCAACATTAAGCCTACTGTTTTTCATGTTCAGGCAGCAAGGAAGATAGAGGACTATAGAGTGAAAAAAACAAGGTTTTCTGCAACAGATCATCTGACACCACCTTGCTGTCCCACAAAATTGTTAAAAAAAAGCTTCAAGGTGCTGGAGAAATGTCTTAAAAGCATATCTTTTGCCTACTCCCAGTTCCTGCTCGGAATGACGTCAGCTTGCATGCTATAATACTTACTGAAGGACCAAATATTGTCCATCTGACACACCACAGGAAAGACAGTCAGAAAACATTTGTAAAATTTTATTCAAAGTTGTGTTCTACTCCATTCAGATGGGGCCACGTGGGTAGGACACATTCTTTCACTGTCTTGGAAGTACCAATCACTATTTCTGCGTTTTCACTACCAAAAAAAGTCGGAGTTTTCAACACAGTATTTCTTCAGATTTCATTTGTTACAAGCCATAAATTCAGCAGATTGTAAATTTTCAAATATCCCTCAACTTCCACTATCACCCTCTGATAAAAATCTTTTAGAACAGAATGACTAACTGAAAAGCTCCTCCTTTAAGAGAACATTAACCAAGTCAAATTAGTATCATATCAATTCCATTTGTCTCTAGTCATTATTCTACACCATATAAGATAAATAAAAAATCCCCAAAACCTTTTACAGCAATTCTGCAACCCACTCCAATTCAGATACACCTTATATTTTTGTTATTAAAATACGCATTTTGAAGATCCCCATCTCTTCTTTTCTCACTGTGTGATGAAGCTGACTATCAGTTTCCCAAACACCACTAACATGAAGGAGTCCACAGCTTTGCCTTACTTCTTGCAGAGAGCATGCACAATATATCCACCTCAAATTATACACAACGTACTCAAATTAACCCCTTTAACATACACATGTCTAGGCATGGAATTTTGTTCATTTTAGAAAAGGGTAATCTCTGTCCCAGCTCTCTTTTTTGACAGTCCAGGGCAACTGTATTTTAAAACCAGACTAAGGAGAAATAGATTTTATTTTTAAGGTAAAAAAACCCCAATCCATATTTCGACTAATGAATCTTTAATGTCAACTTCTTACAGCAATTTCTTCTTAATTAGGTAGAAAAGTGTCAACATCTCAAAAATATTTGTATCAGAAAAGGTTAGTTGTCAGTGGAGTCGAACAGTCTTATAGAAAGGTAAGTTCTTACAAGAAATGTTTGTCCCATTGTTGGCGGAATGTGAAGTCAGACAAAAGAGAGAAAGCTAGATGTGATGGTATCTTCACTTGCATTTCAACTTTGAGTGACAACACATCACCCTCCTCATGAGTCCATATTTTTATCTGAAAAAAGTGAACAACATATTAAAACCCAAGAATGATTACTATAAATGTATTAACGCTTATAAATGTTACATGTTTAGGACTTAAGCAGATTTTCTCAGGAGTACCTATGAAACTGTATCTGACAGATGAAAGGCAGATGAGTATTCAAGAGTAGTTTTACATTAAAATACAACACAATGAAAAATCAAACACACTGATAGCAGTGACATCACATAGTTTTAATGACATCTGGTTAGGGATAACCGAATTAGCTTGCAAGTGGAAATGAATGAACCAGAGGCCAGTATGACCTCTTTCTCAAACTGCATGCACACAGCCTCTACCTTTGACACTGTCGGTGCTTTGGAAAGCAATCAGTTATTTCAGTGTGCTTTTCTTCTGTCAGGACCATGTAGATGTCATTACTTTCACAAACAACAGCAGATACACTTAGAAATGAAAGTAATAATCCTTTCTCAACCTTGCTACACAAAGTCTCCTCATAGGGGCTTCAGTTCACTAACTCCAAAAACTAACGGGGCAACCTGAGGATGTCATGTGATTGTTTTTGTAAATTTGGCATCAGTGATCAGTGACAGAAGATTGGACTGTTTTAGACCTGGGCAGATGCCGGTCCAGAATTCTACTGGTTTTTATGCTGGCCCTTGAGCCAGGCTGAGTTACAGAAATATTGCACAAATACAGGAGAACAAGGGAAGACAACATATGATTTTTAGGAAGGAATGGAAGAAACTTTGTTCAGGTAGAAATAGTGGTGACGGTTACTTAAAAGCCTTCTAGGAATGCAAAACCTAAGAGTAGGATCCATTGGATGTGGCACTGGTGAGCAGGAGCGATCTAGAGTGAGGCCACACTAGATGAAATAAGCATCCCTCCAGTACGTATGAGGCAACACAGGTTTCAGCAAAATAAGACAAACCAAGCAACTGCCCTTCCTGTCATCAGCATTTTGGAACATATCCAGCAGCCTTGCACACTGCAGCTTTGGGGAGCTTATCTAGAGACAAGCAAAGTGGATCAGATTTTTACAAAAGTGCTTCCTGAGCTTTAAGATCGATGATTTTGGATGGTATACAGACTACCCCCTTGATCCACCTCTCCAACCTATGCAGTCCGGTAGCTTGTCTTTAATTAGTAATTAGTAGACTTCAACTACTTCTGCTCCCTTTGTCCATGCAAATCAGTCATACACTGGCCTATGCCCTCTTCCCCTAAAATGACTCAGTATTTTCCTTTCCAAAATAATGGGGTTTTTTCCTCCCTTATTCTTTCTGTGATGCAGAGCACTTGGAGTTAACAATATACTGAAAAATTATTTCAAAACATAGTTTTGCCTCTCTTGTCCCACAGTTGCAGTATCTTGTCTTGATTACTCTATGTCTCTTTCTAGTTGTATGTAGGCATAAGCCCTAACATGGAGAATTCCAGAGGAATAATGTGCACATAACAATGTACGCACAATACTTACAAAAGAAGAGCTTGGCATGTTCCATAAACCCCGTAGAATGGAATGACTAGTGAAAGAGAGTGCTTAAAATTAGTGGACTTTCTTCCCAAATTTTAACCTGATGTGCTAATTTGCTTCATAAATCCTAGAAAGTCTTAACAGATTTTAATTTCCAAAGGATACAAAACTCATGAGCTTCATCATCTCTGTTGCTCTTTTTTGCTGCATCAAAAATTGACAACCTTTTGGTTTAGAGAGCATTTGTATTACAACACAGATTTTGTATGGTTTTGTATTTCCCTGTTTTGGACTAGGAAAAAAACCCCAACATAATCCAGCAAGCACCTTGCTCGAGTAAAGTTTGGGATAAAACAAAAGGAGTAAGAGCTTTAGAAACTAGCTACAGCATGCCTGGATTGATATTCCTCTAAGGCAGAGAAGAGAAATAATGTTGTCTTAGGAGTCTTCTAGACGTGAAAATCACAATACAAAATCGGAGGTGCAGCTGCTAAAACACCTCTGCTACATGAACGTCAGCAAGGCTAGATTATTGCTACAGGCCTGCAAGTCTTGTGGCTCTATGCCAAAGAGCTCTATGGCTCACAGTGTCACTTTCTACCTTCAAAAACCGTCAATCAATTTGGGGTCATTCTAGTTCCAGGGAAAAGGGGACAAATCATCTGCATATAGAGAAGCACCTGCTGCTTTGAAAAATGTACCAACTAGAGTACTTCATCCCAAAACACAGTTCAGTCTAATGTCTTTGACAGGCTCCTTTCCCATTATATGGCTGCCTTCAGGCAGACTACTGATCCTTCTACCTGACTCCTACTATTTCTTCTTTCAGCCTCTCCCAAAGAAACCATTTCATGGACACTGAAGAGATCTGTTTGGGTGGAGATGCTCCTCAGGGTGTCTATCAGAGAAGGCCAAGTAGTTGTTCTGTGCTTACACCACTATACATCCTAAATAAATGATCAAGACCTGGCCCGTGAGTGAAGAGAACAGAAGAACAGCATGTGTGTTTGGTGGCCTGCAGTGCTTAAGGGAAGATGATGTAATGTTCTGAGCTAGACATCCTAAGGGATACTCCTTTGCGCTCACATTTGCAAAAGTGACAAAAGCGAGCGTGAAACAGTGACACGTAAACCAAACTAACAGTTGCCAAGATGGTTAAGTTTCATTAACTGGAGCTGGCAGAAAGTCTTCCCTGGAGCTGCATCTACACCAGCGTGTAGGGATATGAGCACACACCTAAATTTGACTGGAGGAGTTGTACAGGGCAAGTCCAAGATATGTTTCTCACTTTCTTTACTGAAGAGCAAATCTAATCTACCTAGTAAGTTAATGTAGAGTTAAGCATACATACACTCACATATGTGGACAAGCGTACCCTCTGCCTACTACCAACATCCACACCTTTTCAGCAGTCTAACCTTGTACCTGCCAGTAGACGCTAAATAAGAAGGACGACTTACTTATGGAATAAATAGTACACAGTTGAAGTGGCCTATAATCATAAGTATGGTTTGCTATCACTGCATACATCCTTCCAGAAAAAGAAAAAAAGGTAGCGTGCCATTTTTTTAAGGAGTCTCTAATGACTGACAATGCCAGATTATGTGGAATTGTCCAGAAAAAAGGGAATGGATAGCTACTCTCCATTCACTGACAGCATCACTATGATTGGCATCCTGCATCTTGCCTGAGATTTTGCTGGATTTAAGACACCTATCAGATCAAAGAACAGCTAGGGAAAACTACTCAAGATTTCCCACTAGATAAGGCCTAAGTTACTTAGAAGAGGACCTTACTAACAAGACCATTTTAAGATATCCAAAAAGGGGACAAAGTTCCAGACTCCAGTAATACCGGAAGGTACCTGGTGGCTTGCCAAGAGAGAGTAGTAGTACCATGCTGCTTAAAATGTCATCCAGATCATACATGGGTTTTGGTTTTTTTGTATGAAGCAATTTCTTCACAACATTTGGTGCTGGTTCTATTACAGGTTTCAAGCATTTAGGGTTAAGAAAGAAACTGAGATTGTGGCAGTCCCAGTAGATGCAGAAGTTTCACATGGATAATAATACAGTTTTAGCAGAGGCTTGAAAATAATGCTTAATGTTTTAGTATGAGTTTTCAAGCTTGCTTTTTCCAGCATGAGTGCTGTCTATCATTTAATTGGTATGACACTATTTACTGAACGTTATTAACCACTGGAACAACCTACACATGGAACTGGCGGATTTGCTGTCACTGGAATTCCTTACACTCCTACTCAAGTAGCTTACTGACTAGATGCAAGAATCAGTAAGTGTGGTTTCACAGCCTGTGACATGCAGAAGGTCAGACTAAAAGATTGTAAGAGTTTTTTCTTGTTCCAAAACACCTCTGAATCTACATGATCTTAAAGTAATCTGTCAGTGACTAACCATATTTCAGAAACCAAATTTTAACAGATATCTCTTGATAGCTTGGAAATTAGCACAGTGACTAGGTTAAAACTGAGTTTTCCAAGCTCCATGATCTTGCTACTGGTTTTCGTACCAGTATTGTCCTATCTTAAAACTGGCTTATACAAGATTCATTACTGATTTTGAGCTAATAATACTGATCAATGAACAGAGAGGGGCTTTGCTTTCAGGCTTTTGTGATTTTTTATTCGAAAAAATTCAGAAAGATACCTGAAAGGAAAAATGTGCATAGAAAAAAGAGTCAAGTGGTCTTCTGAGAAGACAGACTGAAAAATACAGTATATAAACTGCTGCCACCTGCTGACTTGCAGAGTCCACTTCGAACTATCACAAGACAATGCCTGCTTCTTAGAAACACCTCCCATGTTGCACAACTGTTAAAGGCAGTGTTTTACAGACTGCTGCACACATTTTGCTTAACACAGTGACATGAGAAGCCCCACAGACTGGTAACATCATAGCCTAAACAAAGATGTCCAAGTTTGGTGTTTTGCTGGAATCAAACAACTCAGCAAAACCACAGAAGAACCTCAGCTGTGGCAAAGAAAACATCTCACACAAATGAGATAGGCGTTTGTTTGTGTTTATACAGTCTCCTGTGTGTTGCTCAACAAGCACACAAGATCAGCTGCTGGCAAGGGTGCCTTTCTGGGATGCCACGTCCTACGTTCACCAGCCATTCAGACCACAGCAGAAGAACTCCATGGCACTTCCAGGTTGCTCAGCACTGTGTGGACAATCAGAGAGTGCTTTTCAACATTTCAGGGAAATTCTGGGAGTTTGAAACTCTGGGTTTTGAACCCTGAACACAGTAAAATCAAACACTGCTAAGCCAATGTACTTATTTACAAATGTAACACATTGCTTTTCTCTGTCCACCTTTTACGCTGAAACATAAACAGAGTGGCTATGTAGCTATTCCACAACTATGCACTTACATGATCCAGTGTACTGGTTATTTCCCATCCTGATTTTGCTGCCAGGTGTGTCAGTGCAGCTACGTTGCTGTAACTCACATACGCCTGAAACATAAGACACATTTCTGAAGATGAAGGGGTAAAGATACGTTTCACTAAACATTCCAGAAATGGGATGATCTTTTTACATCATTACCCCTCAATTGCAAACAAATGTGTATTTTCCCAAAAGTGTTTTCCTTCCAGAAAACACAGTCCAGTAGTTTCTGAATTAAACACTCTCAATAGCTACATTATGTGTTTGCATGGCAGTTGGCAAAACAACCCTAATTAAAGAACAGCAAAATACTACTTTTGGTTTCTCCAATTATAAAGCAGTGCAGAAAAACTGTGACCACCAGAGAGATAATACAGGTAACCTCTCAGACCACTAAATTAATGGGTTCGCCCATCTTCCTCCAAAGGAATATCTACTAGAAAATTAACCTCTTCATTGCTATCAAGCTGTGGTCTATCTTGGCAATTGCTTTACACAGCAGGCTCACAGCAGAAAAAGTGCAACTATATTCATTATTTATGCTTGACTACAGTGGATGGAGTTCTCATTTAAGCACTGCACAAAGAGAATGCTGCTTTAGAGTCGTAATGATAGGTTTTATTTTAATATTGAATAAATATAAGTAAGCCATTTTTATCATTGTGTGTATATTTGTATTTATTGTATTTGCAGAAAAGAAATGCTGCTTCAAATGGTGGAGATGCCACTGTTAACGGCAAATTGTTTCCTGCATTGTAATTCTCAATTATTTACTTTTTTCATGTAATGGAAAAAGACCTGGTAAAATTTCTGGGAGCCACTGAGATCTTAAATGCAGTGAAAATTTAATGACAAAAAATTGACACTGAAACAACATTTAGGGTGTGTATAAATCCACTGGAATTCAGGTTTATCGCTATCTTTTTCGTGACACAGGCACATTCTATAGCCTAGCATGTCTAAGACAGAAACATGTACCACTTGATGCAGAGTATCTAGGAATGAACATATGTTTTCACCTGCTTCCCACAGAAACAAAGTTTACACTTTTTCACTGTTCATATGTCTGTTGCTACTGTCATGTCTTGCCCTCCAATTCAGAATTTACTAAATCCTCTGTTGTGGTTTAACCCAGCCAGCAGCTAAAACAACTGCACAGCTGTTTGCTCACTCCCTGTTCGCAGTGGGATGGGGGAGAGAATTGAAAACAGAAAAGGAAAAAAACACTCGCGGATTGAGATAAAGACAATATAATAATAATAATAATAATAATAATAATAATAATAATAATAATAATAATAATAATAATAATAATAATAATAATAATAATAATAATAATAATAATAATAATAATAATGATAATGATGATGATGATGAAGATGAAAAAGTGATGAACAGCACAATTTCTCACCACCCAAACTCAATACTTCGCAACATACTGAGCTATCTGTCTGTCTCCCTACCCCTCCGTTACACACATAACATGACATCATATGGCAGAGAATATCCCTTCAGCTAGTTGGGTCAGCTGTCCTGGCTGTGTCCCCTCACAGCTTCTTGGGTGGCCCCTGCCTTCTTGTTAGTGGGGCAGGATGAGAAGCAGAAAAGGCCTTGACTGCTTGACAACAACTAAAAACATCGGTGTGTTATCTGCATTATTCTCATCCTAAATCCAAACACAGCACTGACCAGCTGCTAGGAAGAAAATTAACTCTATCCCTGCTGAAACCAGGACAAGGTCTCCCTCCAATTGTTTTTGAGAAAGTTAATGACTTGATAAAGGAAAAAACCCCAAACTAAACTGGTTCCTCTACAGAGGAATTCATCTTTTGAAAAGCTGGGGACATTGGAATATAAACCAGCAGGAGACCTGTGGTGGTTCAGCCCCAGCCGGCAGCTGAGCACCACCCAGCCGCTCGCTCACTCGCCCTCTTGGTGGGATGGGGAGAAGTATGGGAACAACAAAGGGGAAGCCTCCTCGAGTTGAGTACGACCGTTCAATGGGCCAGCAAAGGGAGAGGGAAACAACAACAAAGCAGCAGTGGTTATACCGGGATGTAAACAAACGCGATAACAAGGAGAGCACTTTACCGACCTATGACTGACTGGAAGGACCAGATGCTCAGCCCCCAGCCAGCCCATCCCAGAGCAGCACCGGCCGCCCCTCCCAGCCAGCCCCTTTTATAGGGGCATGATGGCACACTGTACGGAATACTGATCAGCTCGGCTCACCTGGCCCGTCTCCTGAAAATTAACCCTATCCCAGCCAAAGCCAGGACAAGACCTGACAGCTCAGCTGGTTAAGGGGTAACTGGTTAAAAGAGTCTATCTTACAGACATTTTTCATGTTTTGTATGAAAATTACTCTCAAATCAATAGTGAGGTATCTAATCTCTTTTTTTCAGAAGAAAAAAAGAATCATCTTATTACACGTTTATCTGTTCTTTCATTACTATAATAACACTTAAGTACAGAAGGTCCGCCTTGGAAACTGATATGGCTTGTACAACTGTTTTGCAGACCCAAAAAGTTTAAAAATACACAATTTTATGGAGGTAGACAATCGGACATGATCTGTAAATTACCTGGTTGCTTCTCTCCCAGGGATCAGAAGGCTTGTCTTCTTTCGCAGCCAGCATGCATTTTCTAAAACAAAGTTTCAAAGAAAAAGAACAGCATGAATTGGTTCTTTACACTCTCTTCTATATATGCTAGAAACAATTACTTCTATAGGCCTAAGTGTCTTCTAAATACTCTACAGATTTTTATCAATTTTTGCTTGCAAGACAGGTTTGCAATAACTAATTTTTCTTCCCAAGAAAGATGGGGAAACAAAATAACCTATAAAGCAAAATGTTTTTGAGATGCATAGCCTCTAATAATTATTTGGAACACTAAGCAACGTAGCAGTTATGTTTGAGAAGACTTTGACTACTTCACAAATTAACACTTTTTACAGGATACATTAAAAAATAAAGTTTTCAAAATAAAGTTCTCGTAGCCCAACTATACCTGGCTAGTCGAATTCTCCTTCGGGCAATAGCTCCATGGTATCGCCTCATACCATCCTTTATAAAAAGTAAACCAGACAGTAATACATCTGATTATTTTAGCACACGCTCTAAAAAAAAAGACAACTAAAAATAATTTCTTACAGTTGGAGAAATGCCAGAGATGTTAAAAATAAAGAATTGTACTCTGTACACTGGACTTTGCCCAGATTAACCTGAGTCAGTTTACTTGGTTTACTTGACAATATTCCCGTAAGGATGCAAAAACAATCCAATAAAAAAGTTGTATCACAGTAGCATACTCCTAGCACTTTTTGGTCCTACACCAGTGGCAGCTGGGCAGTGCACCACACATATTCTGTTTTTTCTAAATGTGCTACCCACCAAATAAACTATTAATCCAATTCATCATCATGAAATGCTCAAAGCACCAAGGAAGCATGGAAGAATTCCTATTTTAGCGTACATGAAACTAGGACACACACCAAGCACTGTGCAGACAGATGTGATCTGCCTTTCAAGGTGGCAGCTCTTTCCCTTCCCTTATTATTACTCTGCCAGGGTGGATTTGTGTTTTTTTAAGCATAGAAGTGACCCAAAAGCATACACCACACCAAACTGCACTGAAGGCCAATAGGACTCATTATCTTGAAGGATATGCCACTTTGGAAAAAGCTTCTTTTTCTCTGCTTTTAAGAGCTGACATGTAGCTTCTAGAATAATAAGCACTTCCCTATTAGTACATCTCAGCCTTCTTTAAACCAAGGACTACATAATATTCTTCTGAAGACATCTCGTCTGTTTTTTAGAGCACTGCCATACCAGCTGTCACTTTCAGTCAAATGACTACTGAAAGTTTAAACTACCTTGAGCACATACTAGTTTTCCCAGATTCGTTTGCTTGACTCTGAAGGAATGGGTGCACATGCTCCTATCTTGACACAGCCTGTGGATCATAGAGTCATGGAATCCATGACCTTACTGTCTCACCTAGTGCAGAGGACACCTTGATTTATTTGACCAGTTGCCATCCTAAAAAATATAAATTCACTGATATTAAATAACCATTTAATTTCTACGCTGACTGTCTAAAAAACTCGTAATTGGAGCAGTAAAGTTAATGACAAGTGACATCACAGCAAAAAATTCAACAATAGTATTCAAACTGCTCTGCTTCATGAACCCCTTTCAGCGAAACACATGCTGAGATCTCCATATCAAAGGAACCATAAAGCCCACACATGACATGGGATTTGATTCCAATGGGCTTCTTTTTTAACTCTATTTCTCATCTTCATTAATGGTTTATAAAAATAATTTTATTCTCTGAACATTTAAGACTTTCAGTCAGTTTTTTGCTGTCTGGGCAGCTTCTAGTTAGTGAAGATTACACAAGACAGATACAGACAGGTGCAAAAGCCTGCAAAAAGCAGATTCTTCTTCCCTTTCTGTAACTACAGAAATTCTTATGATGACTACCCTCCACTACACCTCTCAGTTTTGGATGGCTGAAATTAACAATGACAAATCTCTCACCCAAAGGCAAACATTTCATTTAGAGGTTTTCTCTTCTGCAAGAAGATGCATTTCAGTGTGCAGCCCTGTTTAGTCTCGGCTTTCCCAGCAATGTTATAGTGACTGGCTGTGTGACATGCAGTGTGCTGTGTCGGACCACACAATCTCATGTATGCATTCATCCTACTCCTGAGGATGAGAGCTGACCTTTGTAGTAGGTTTGATTCTGGGGAAGGTGAGCAGCTCTCCGTTGTCATTTACAGTGTTAAAAATGAGAAATGCGCTGTTAATATGCCGTGCTTGGTCCTTGATCCATTCTTCACAGTTATAAGCCTCAACACGGACACCAACCTCCACACTGAAATAAAAGTTTAAATTAATTACTGCACTACTACAAGTGATGCAGAAGCAGCCCTGAGACATACTAAAAAGGGCTGCTGTACACTTCCCTGTGTGCAGGAAGCCTGGCTCAAACACCTTCTGTAGCATACAAAATAAATTACTCAGTCTGAACTGACACATTTTAGAAATAGAATAAAAGGTGGCACTAGACAAACACCATTAATAAAAAGAGCAAAAACTGAGCCAAGTAGCAAAATAACAACACCAGTGAGCATACTGTGAGAACAGACAGCAAAGTGAACAGAATGATATTGATTTGACATTCAGCAGAAGCATAGTATGAAGGCAATCCATGCCCTTCTAGCATTCTGCAGGGACCAAATAAAATATATCTATGAAGAAAACAGCCACAGAACAGAAATGACAGGGTAACATTTGTCCTGTGTACAGAAGTTGGAGGAGGAATATACTTTAGCTTCTGCCTTCTTGTGGCTTGTCTTGCCACACCTCTTGTAACTTCTGAACATGTCCTCCCATTGCAACAGAGCTCCACTTAAGTTGTGTCACACCACTGGCATAACAAGAGGGACTATTGTCCCAAAGCGCCATTCCTGCAGATGGGGAAGCAGCCTAGCAGGCAGGTTCTATCCCTCGGCCAAAGGTCAGAGGAAAGCCATTCTCTGTGTGGCAAACACAACAGTAGGCCTAAAACTGCAGAGGAGATAGTGCATGCATAGGAGAGAGACAAAGAGTAACCATTAGTAGACAGGATCTGTGCAAGACTGGTCAACAGTCACATCACTAAATACCAGGAGCAGGCATTCAGTGTGCCAAAATCTACGTTTCATGCGTACAGTGACCACAAACTCAACTAAAGATTAAAGATAAAACTCCAGCATGAGCTGTCACCATTTATTCCAAACTGCAACTGGCAAAGACTCACACCCGTGTACACCCAAACCAACACTGGGAAGAAATAAACAAAACAAAGCATGGATTTTGCCAGTAAACAGCTATAAATAGAAGTCAGACCTGTCAACGGATGCCAAGACACGAAGATCCTAGCAGCAAGCTGATGCCTTCTGAAGAATCAAAGCTGTGGGCCAATTGATCCCTTGAAAATCCCTACATTTTCAGAGTTATATTTATGATAGTCCAGAGCTTGCAGGATTGGGATTTTGGTTACAAATGATCTTTTAATTGAGAGTTATCGAGAATAAATTTTTTAAAACTTTCATGGAGAAAAGTCAAAAAAAGCACATATAGTCAGATAGATATAGATATATGCCTCAAAGCTCCAGCTGAAAAACAACAAATTCAATAATGCATATCCTGCTGGTAGCTGAAATTTGAAACACACAGTTAGGTCGGTGCTGGAGAAGTCAAGGAAGACAAGCAGATGAGGAGCTTTACCTATTCTGAAATACGTTGTTCACCATTGCTTTGAAGACAAGGCGGTCACCTATGACGGATGGTCCCCAGAATTTAAACATATTCACTGATTTCAAGATGGGATATGAATGACAAAGGCGGCTGAAAAAGAAAGCAAGAGAGGCTGAGAGCAAAACATACAGTTGTGATAAAGAACATCCTTTGTTATATTTGAAGTGGGTAGTGATTAAAGCAACCAGATCACTGTATTACACTAATTTATTCCATAACATACTGAAATACAGTTAACATGTTCAGATCCAAGAGCACATAATTCAAGCTTCAAACATAATAATACCACTCATGTCATGCTGTTTCATTTTCAGCACACTTTATAAACACCAACTAATTAATTCTCACTGCTTGATATTACCTTCTTTTGGAGCCAGACCATGAATCCCTTACCTACAGAGTAACCACTTACTTCACACAGTTTCACTAATTTCTATATGACTGCATAGGGAGTAGGATACTACTCAGTATGTAAAAATGCCAGATCATAAAGCTTTTAAACAATTAAAAGAAACTTGAGCAAGCAGGTTGAGCACCAGAAACAGTTTTCAAGCAAAGCAATGTCTATTTATTCTTTTTAATATTAGTACTTTTTTGCTTGTTTGTCAGATGTTTTCTGTTAATGTTACATGAAATAAGAATAAAAAACTACTCATATAACTGCCAAATGTGTAGTTGGGTTGTTTGGTTTTTTTTAAAATTTGGTCTGGTTTACTAAATTATGTGCAGTTTGCTACTGGTGCTAAGCTGGGAAATGCATCTTCACACACACAAAGGGATAGAAAGATGTTGAAATGATACCTTACCAATTCAGAAACACAGAACTGTTGGCTAAATTTCAAACACTGAGGGCACAACAGTGTATTCCAAACACACAAATCTTAGTAATTCTGTTGCCTCTGCCCTTCTAATTGTGTAGTGCATCCACTCACTTGTTTTCCTTATTTCAGATCTAATTCTGTACTGTGCTCAACTGCATGCAGCCAGAGCTGTCTGACCCAGTTCAGCTGGGTTGTCCCACTGGATCTCTTTGAACTGCTCAAGAAATAGGCTGTAGGCCCTTGTAAAACTTTGCTGGTCTAGTGCAGAAGACTGTGTTCCAGGCAAGGATCCCTTCCACAAGGGTACTAGCAAAGCCACTCTTTGAATAAGTACAGCGGACAAACAGATACATGCCTGATCAAACCCAGCTATACAGCTAAAGGAAAAGTTTTGCAATACTGTGTTATCTACACTAGCGAATTGCAAGACCCCACCACTTGTCTAACCTTCACGGATGTTAAAAAAAAAAAAAAAGAAAGTGCAGTACAGATAGAGCTTAAGGGTTTGTGGAACTGGGACCTAGTCTGCAAGCTCTCTGGAGTGACCAAAAATCAGATTTCTTCAGCAGTTCTAAATGTAGTCAGAGCTCCACTCTTGACTGGGATCTCTGTGCCTCACATGAATAGGGAACAATATATATTAGTGCCATGTATTTATAGATTTTGAAAAAAACACACTCTATCCTCATGCAGGTGTGCAAAACTCAGTAAGAATCCCATACGCACCCCTGAGAATACATTTTTCTTTGTGCAATTTTTGAACTTGAAAATACAACTTTGCAGGCTTCTTAGCTTTTAACTTGACTGCACTCTGCAAACTAATGTGCCAGTATCGTTAAATGCACACCATTATCTGTAGCTAATTAATTGACTGGCACTTCTTTTTAATAGACTAATACATTCAAACAACTTTGTAATTTCCCTAAGAATAATTTTCTTTTCTGATTTAAAATACTTAATGGTGATCTTATTTACAATGTTCACTATAAAGATGCAAACACAGTATTACTGAAAATGAGAGGAACAAAACAGTAATTTGGCCTAAATATTAATTTTTCCTAGAAAACTATGCCCTGAATGCTTTTACTGCAAGTGTAAGAAATAAGAAAGTAGAGATCCAGTTCAAACTAACATTAATAATATTCAAATGGCTTTATTGCTATCTGCAAGATTTCCATTAATTGTGCAGTCAAAATAGTGGAGGGGGGTGAAAGGGGAGAAAAAGGAGGAGTAACCTTTAAAATGACCTGAGAAACTAATTTTTCAAGGGTTAGCCCTCCTCTTCCATTCCTCCATCAGAGTTTGTGGCCATAGTAACTCTTAACTGGAACCTTCGAAGATCAGGTCTAATTGTGAGTGGCCCTACAAAAGGTTTGTAGTGACATTAGCTATTTCTCAAGCATAAACTACAAAAATCTCTGTTTTCAACATGCCTCTGTCACCGGCTATTATTCCTGAAACTTTCAACATGACGAATCATGTTTGATAGCTGTTATTTCAAAAAAATTTTTTTCACTACTTGGTTTGCTGACGTTCTTCTCTTTTTAAAATCTAAATGTGATTTAGGTTTAGTTTTTTCTAGGTAAAATTTATCAAATGAAAATAGGGAAATACTTTGGGTCATATTATGGCAAAAATCCTTTGAAGCCAATGAAATTACACGCTGGGGTAAGGTCAGTGCATCCTAAAGTTACTGAAGCAAATTATTTATCCAACCATTACAGAAAATCTGTTGTTATCAGTACAACTGCTGGCTATAATCAAAACTACATAAATAATAAATAGAAAAGTCATTTAATTATTAAAGTTAAAAAGCAAAAACATATCTAAGATTCCTGCAGTGAATTAGGTCACTTGGTATGCAAGGAGAATTCAAACTAAACTCAAGTTGCTTCCAAAGAAGCTTTGTACAGCGTCCAAGAACAAGAAGGAAAAATAGCAATGCTTTGAGTTCAGGGGAAGAGGAATTAAATGATTTTATGTCTAGGTCTAGGTCATACTGACAAGCAATACTAGGCAGTGTCACAAAAATGCTTCACACTTACTACCTGAAGATGTCAGAGTCCTTTAAATTGCTAGAACTATTACAACCTGTAGGATGTGATACTCAAAGAGACTGAAAGGCAAAGTGACTTGCTGAAGGTTATGCAGTCATTCTGTCTAAACACCAACAAAACAGAACCTGTTTCTTCTGATTCTTCTTCTCTGACTTATTCTTTCTTCTGGCATACGGATCTAACATTTCAAAGGCTGTTCATTTTTAGATATCAACTGATATAGGGTCAGTATCAGTTCTATCCTGACTTAACAACTAGCTCTGCTTCAAAACACTGCACCAACCACAAGGAGGCCAAGTTTCTATTCCTTTTTCCAATGCTGACTTTCTGCAGAAGATTCTCAGGAGGATAACATAGCCTCTTTTGCCTTAGGGTCTGCATGTGTAACAGAAGAATAATATTTGACTCCTACAGTGGTATGTCGTGCTGTGGAAGTTGTACCACATAAATAGTTCACAGGCCTCCTGCAATCTCAGGAGGAAGAAAAGTCACAATGGATCTGCATTTTTCATAAAATCAACCCCTGTTAAACTCTTAATATTAAAATAATGGAGAACCATATACAAAGAGTATAAAGTAGAAAAGTACCTTGCTGAAATACTTGCCACTGTCTCCATCCAAGCCATGATCTGGCCACCAAAAGTATTGCCATGATGGTTTGCATGAGGAGGCTGGACAAGCTCAATACTCTGTACATGAGTAAGCTCAGCTGAAACTGCATCTTCCTCTTCAAAAGTATCTGAAATGCGGCAGCAATATATTAATGAATTATTTCAGCTAGCAACTCTGACAGCCAAGAACAAAATACCCCCAGTTACTGAAGCGTGTAATTTGCTTCAGACATAATGAGAAGAAGAAAAAAAGAAAGACACAGAGGACCTCTGTTCTTTCCAAGGGAAGCAAGAGGCTGAAGATTTGCTCTCTTCTTTCAAGAGACGTAAGAGGTGGGGGATGGTGCACCCCACAGTCTATCACAACACAGTCATCCTTCCCAGCCCTCACTATATCCTTCAAAGAAGCTGTGTCGGAAGCCGTTACTGTGAAAGTTGGCTAGCTGTGAATGCAGGCAGCCAACTGCCTCAGCATGTGCTTGTGATTATTCATGGTTGCTATGTATGACCTCTAACAGATGTTGTCAGAACAGTTTATCACTTATTCAAATGCCTTTCATAGACTTTGACCATCTTGTATGATGGACACTTGTGCAAATGTGTCTAATTCAGGTTAGAGTATGACATGATTATTTCATAACCTGTTACAAATCTTGTGATTATCAGAGACAATATAGAACACAGGAAAGAGAGAAATATGGATCTGAATCAGTAACCACCACCAATTACCGATTTTCAAATGTTTAGCCATATATCCTCACTCTAATCTATATTTTTTTCAGTTACATTTTGCAAGAACAGATTGAGGCATGAGATGACATCAGTCATCTCAAAGGTGCATATCTGTGCTAGAAGCTACTTGACCTCAATTGTACTTTTGATTTTTGCCCTAATTAAGTAACTTTATGGTTATATAAATGTGTGGATACATTTGACTAACTTGCACTTTGGATCTACTTAAGTTGTTGCATAAGATCCACTCAGAAGACAAACTTCACTTTCTGCTTATGAAGTACACCTATTTTGCTACCTGGCAGCCCTGACACACAATATTTTCTTCTCTCTTTCCCCTATTTTGCTTGTTCTCTCTTCCTAAGGAGGTAAATTAGTGCTAACAATGATAATATCCTTCAAGGAAGTTACCAGGCAAGGCAATGGAAACCAAAATTATTAACGTCTGTTTTGTCTTTCATGGTATTAAGCTGCCTCGTATGAGACAGTTACCATGAAGACAAATAACTTGTTTGCTTGTAGCTATTAAGTCTTTTCACTTCTACACAGTCTTATTAAATTGTTAAGACTGGAATTTATATTTACAACAGGTTTCATCTTTCCTCAGTAAAACCACATAATGTCTGCTGTTTATATGTAGAATAGAATAGAATAGAATAGAATAGAATAGAATAGAATAGAATAGAATAGAATAGAATAGAATAGAATCATGTGGAGTAATGGCTCAGATTTTCCAAATACCAGCATATTTCTTAATTGTTGTGAATAGTTTCTTCTTCAGGGGAACACAGTGACTTTTGAGCACAACTGTCTTTAAGAACAGAGATTACTATCAGAAACAAAGATCATCCTGTTTCTTGGCTCAGTTTTTCTAATTTGGTCATGAGGGGTTTAAAATGTTTTTCACCTGCTTTGACCTCCATGTTACGAAGTCTCTCCTGCTAGTTGGGAATGATCTCACGGCATAAACATAGTTCTTAGTGCTTTCTTGCAAAGACACAGCCATAAGCCTGAGTGATTTTTTATCCTTCTATCTACGTTACACTTAGTGTCATTGGACTTTATTACCATATTGCAAAGTTCTGTGTGAAATATATATATACATATACAGACATATAACCTATGTGAACATCTGCATGTCACGTTTACTTAATGCATGCTTGCCCCTCAGTCCTGCATTTTTAAATCTGGAATTTCTGAAAGACAAAGAAGAACCACTCTATTAGAATATCTGTCTTACACACCCTTGCAAATCTGGCACATGCTTTTCTACATGATACCACATCAAGGAGCTTTACTCAGATGTTTTGTTCACTTTTTTCCTCCCTTCCAGTTGCCCATAAGTCATTTGTTTCATCTTCTGTGCTGACCACAGTAATCACCTTCCTTATTACTCTCCTGCATTAGGTTCTGAAAGACCTGTTCATAGCCCAGTCGGATTCTTCTTCTCTCAATAGCCAGGGTGTGCTCCAGGTGGTCTTCTGTAGACAGAAGTTTCACAGGTTCTAATTCAATCTATGCAAAAAAAAAAAAAAAAAAAAAAAAAAAAAAGGTTCAGAATGCCATAATCATAACAAAGTGCACTTTGAACTTACAATGCTACCAGCATTTTCCACAACCTTTTGCTATTAGCTCTCCAAGATGACAAGTTCTATTAATACAAACAAGCGCAGAGTTAAAGTTCAAGAGATTCTGCATTATCCTTTCAGGATAATTTGTTAAAATGTAATGACAAAGTGCTTTTAAATGCTAACATACACGACAGCACACACAGTTTAAGACAGTTCTCATTTAAAAAAAGGTAAAAAAAGATCTTAATATGAAAGTTTGAGTATTGATTTTTCGTACTAGGAAAATACTCCTGTTACATTGGTCAGTGGTGTAGTCTATTACCCCAGAGCCCACTCCTACTCCCCATACAAATAGCCCACTCCCTCTTTCACAGTTCTCTCCATACTCACACAGCCTATCTATCCGAGGAGCTATTTTCAATGCAGCACTAGTTTTCTGAGGTGCAGGTGAAACACATGAACATTGAGCACTCGGTGCAGCTTCAGGCTCTATACATTTATGCACAAAACACTACTTGTGCCCAGATACACACCCTTCTCTTGCCAAGATCAGAACTTCTCCCTTATGCGGGAATCACCATGTATGTCAGCTCAATGATGAACTGAATCCACATCTGTAATGGCTTAATATAATTATTACATTTAGATAAATACTGCAGAGGTGTCACTGAACAGTCACTGGTGTGATTTATCTACAAAGTCTAGCCTCAGAAATCTTAAAATAATGCACAAGCACTGCAACACAAACAAATTCAGTATTTTGTGTCCTGCAGTGGTGCTGCTAATGTTTCTCAGTCTTTGAGTCTTCACTCAAACCCCAGTTTCCTTGCCTCCTTTCTGGCCCTCCTCAAGAGCTTCCTAGCTTTTTCCAAATGGTCCAGTTAGAAGATTAAGACGGTGAGTGCATACCATTGCTCTCTGCAGAATTTTAGCAACAGTTGTTCAGAAAAGTGGATTTGAAAAAAATGTTCTTTAATTTCTCAAAGACCTTAATTTGTGATGGAATTTGAACTGAATTCTCAAACTCCCTCTGGGGCATTCCGTCTTAAGCCTAATCTTAGTTAATCATCACCAATTTAATCCTGAATTAATCTCCCTGGAAATTAGGGCAAAAGGTAAATGGGCGGATGCCATGGATTTGATATCAAACCAATAATAAAGAACCCTTACTTTATACTATTTTAGTGTTTTCAGGTTAACCAATTTAGCCATTGAGCTTTCAGAGACTATCTGGACTTTAGTTTTGGTAAACTGTTCCAATCTGTTTCTTCTGTGAACTGTAAATATCATTGTAGAAGAGAAAGTAGAAATTATTTGATACATTAATTGCCTATGGGAAGACTGTCCTCTGCCAATCTGCAGTGGATGTTAAAAAAGCAGATGCACTGTAATAACACATTCCACAAGACAGGAAAGTCAAATATATTATTCTAGTCACTCCTGTTCAAGAAAGTAGAATACTACATACAAAGGGAGTACAATAAGAGGATCTGAGGAATATTTGGCCTTTCTCATATGAAAGCTTTAAAAGAACTGTGCCTGTTTGGGACAGCAATGTGAAGACCAAAGAGTACTGTGACTGATTTCTAAATATCTCCAGGGACCCAAACAGTGGGAAGAAGAAACATTGGCAGGAAAACTAATTAACATAAATGGCAAAGAATTAATTTAGATTGGAAGCTAGCTTAAAAATAGTGTCTTCTATCTGAACAGTGATGTCTGAATGACCTCCTCAAAAGGGGGACTGTGTGATAAAGAAACCCCACCTCCAACACCCTTGCAGGTTTCACGCTGTATATTGATCAGTTTCTGAAAAGGAGAGATGGTGCAGACTATCAGGCATCTCTCTTTCAGAGTTTGCCTCTGTTGCAGTCCTTACAAAGACATCAGTTGTTACGAGCAAATGTCCAACCGAAAATGAAAACAAGAAAAAAAGCCTAACAACTTCAGAGCGGAGACATGGAAAAAAATCACAGAATCACAGAATTGTAGAGGTTGGAAGGGACCTCGAAAGATCATCTAGTCCAGCCCCCCTGCCAAGGCAGGGCCACCTAGAGCACACCACTCAGGAACGTGTCCAGTCGGGTTTTGAATGTCTCCAGAGAAGGAGACTCCAC